>LR543380.1:220541-256333 GCA_900536305.3 Caenorhabditis sp. 40 LS-2015
GGGGGGGGGGGGGGGGGGGGGGGGGGGGGGGGGGGGATCATTTTGAGATCAGAACCGACAGATTTTTTTTTGATTGTGTGATTCCTGGGAATTCTGAAGAGGAATCTTGAAAATTTTCGGAATCTCAGAATCCTTCAGAATACTCCAAAATCTTAGAATCCCAGAATCATCAGAATCTCAGAATCTCAAAATCTCAGAATCTCAAAATCTCAGAAGCTCCGAATCTCTAAATTCATCAGAATCTCAGAGTCCCAAAACTTCTCAAACTTCAAACCCTCAAAGTCCCCCCTCAAAACCCAAATCTCGACCCCCCTCCCCTCGCTCGACACCCCATTAACCAGTCAATCTGTTTGTGTGCTATTAAATTCATTTCAAAACGTTCTCCCCCTCTCTCATGTCTCAAAACATAATGGATGTTGTGCTAAACCTCAAGACAGGGAGAGAGACCGCCTGTCTCCAGTGCCCCGGACGGGCGCAGCGCCATATGGTCGACATGGGAAAGAAAAGGGACACACAATGTTGCCGGACTGAAGACACCTGTGTGTTGGGCTGGGGGGGAAGGATGGACAAACGGACAGCTTGTCCCTCATTTTGAGACACGCGTGAGACTTTAATATCGAGAGAGAGGAGAACCGATTTGGGAAATTATTCGGTTGGATTTGATGATCTGACTAAGGAGAACAAAAGGATTCGAGTGAATCGAGAATTCTGACAATTAAAAGTATTCCGGTTTGGAGAGAAATGTGGGAGAAAGAATTTCACTGAATATCTGGCTTCGGATACGTCTCGATTCCAGGATTTTCAGATTTCGGAGTTTGGAGATTTTGAGATTTCTGAGATTTCTGGGATCCTGAAATTCTGATATTCTGAACATCTTTAAGCCTAAGTCTAAGCCTGAACCTTATGCCAAATGACGCAGGCTGGTGCCAGCGCCTGAACCTAACATTTCCCTAAGCTTAAGCCTAACATTTATTCAAGCCTAAGCCTAACAACTCTCTAAGCCTACGCCTAACATCTCTCTAAGCCTAAGCCTAACACCTCTGTAAGCCTAAGCCTAATCAGCTCAATAGCGCAGTCTAACGCCTGCGCCTGAGTCTAACCTCTCCCTAAGCCTAAGCCTAAAAATCCCTCAGACCCCATCAGGACCCGCTAGGATCCTCCAAACTCCATTAGACTCGTTCAAAGTCTTCCAACATCTTCCAGGCCCCTTCACATTCCTACAGAACCTGCCTCAACAACCTGTTAATCACCCCTTATCCCTCTCGTTCCTAGACCTCTCCCATCACCCCCCACAGAAGAGTATAATCATCATCATCGATCACAACACGGAGCCCGATCACAGATAAAAGAGGCCGCAGAAGCGCGCGCGACAAGAAACAAAGAAGAGCATCGACAAAGTGCACCATCAGTGGGGGGAAGGTGCACCACACACATATCACAACTGTCAATAAGAGAAGGGGACCGCCTGGAGCAGTCTAAATACTATGACAAGTTGCTCTCTCTGGGAGGGGGAGGGGAGGTGATTAGTGTAATGGGTGGCAAGTGTGTGGGTTCTGTGGACAGTGAAAAAACTTGGGTTTTGGAAGTTCCAAGCCTAAGCCTAAACCTGGTCAAGATCCAAGCCTAAACCTAAACCTGGTAAAAGTTCCAAGCCTAAGCCTAAACCTTGTCAATTTCCAAGCCTAAGCCTAAACCTGGTAAAAGTTCCAAGCCTAAGCCTAAATCTGGTCAAGTTCCAAGCCTAAGCCTAGGCCTAACCGCTTCAGCCCAATAGCGCAGTCTAGCTCCTGCGCCTAAGCCTAAGCTCATAGCCCAGGTCTGGTAAAACTGATGGATCTGGTTTTGGTCAAGCTAGAGGTCTAGGTCTGGCTGCTCTATTTCATGGTCCAGTTGGGTTACGATTCTAAGATTCCGAGGTGTGAAGTTCGCCTCACTTTTCCCTTCCCAAATATGGCCATTTTTCATCCCCATCTTCCGACCCATTTATCTCCCTTGACGCGCATGCATATGTATGCATGTGTCTATGTACGTAATAAAAATCAAACACAGCAGTTTTGAGACTAAAAAGGGTGTGATGATGATGATCTGTTGGTTGGATAACAAGACACAGGGGCATGCCCGTCCCGATGCCGGCGGCAAGACATGAAAGAGACGGAGACCGTATCTTTCGCGGGTTCGCGCCTAGGAGGCAGAGGATGGAGAGAGATTACGGTAGGGAGGGAACAGGAGGATTGAGAGGAGACAATATGGAAGAGGATGATCAGCTGTGTTATTGTTTTTGTTATGGATCAAGGATCGTTTTTTTTTCCCACACCACTTTTTTGATCTACATTATATTGAACGATTAGTTAAGCAATGTTGAGTTTAAGAGAGTCCAACTTCTCCTGGATTCCTGGCTAACATAGAAGGGGTTTATAACCAAGTTTTATACCATTTTAAAGCTTACAAAACGACAATTCCAATAGCTTACTTGGCAGTTGAAACGCATGACTGTGAGCAAAGTTATGAGCAAAAGAACATTACGGTTGCACCTGAGCTTATAACTTTAGTCACGGTAGTCCGCTTGAAGGACATAATACACCATTGGAATTGTCTTGATCATGGCTTTTGAATGGCGTAAGTTTTAACATGGGAAGCCTAAAAATTGCATCGTTAAGAGCTGAAAATGTGCATCAACAAAAAGTCAAAAAGTGGTCAATGAGTTTGAGCGGCCATAACTTTCCCTCTAGTAATCCGCTTTGAACACTAAATATACGATAGGAATGGTCTTAAAATCAGCTATTGAATGATATATATTTTGATTTAAAAAATTCAAGAGAAAAATTCGCAAACACATAATTTGATCCACGGGTGTTTTCTTAGAACGAAAATCATACCAGTGGAATTGTCTTAAATGCAGATTTTTTAAAAGTCATAACTTTTCATTAAACTCGTTTTAATCTCTCTAAGCCTAAGCCTAAGCCTAAATGTCGCCGCCTCAGCCCAAATGTGCAGTTTAACGCCTGCGCCTGAGCCTAAGCCTAAAATTTCTGTAAGCTTAAGCCTAACATCATCTCTAAGCGTAAGCCCTACAAAATGATTTAACTCTAGCCACAAAAATCTGTTCAAAAAACAAAATTCACCATTCGAATCGTCACAATTTCCCCTTTCAAATGTTATATAACCCTCTCTGTTTCATCCAACGACAAATTTCGAAATCCCAAAGTCCTCCGACCCCTCTTACAATTAGATCCCTCCCAAACTTGCATCCCCCAATCGTGTCTCCATCACAAATCTATTTCCATAGAAAAACACACAAGTGAGATGGTTGTTGTGTGTGTGTGTATGTGTCTCAATGTCTTGTCTATACGCCCCAAATCCAAAAGTGAGTGGAGGGGTCTTGACACGAAAGATAAATGGGCTCGCGACATGCCATCTTTCTCCCTTTCTGTTGCTCTTTTTGTGCCATTCCATTCTTGGCCCAGTAGCGCCCCAGCGCCCTTCACGTCAACCACCATCTTGAGAGAGACGTATGCTTCATGTCAAAATGATTGGGCGCGTCGCTTGCTCCAACGGGATACTGTAGTTTCCGACGTTTGGAGAAGGCGAATGAATAAAAAATAAGCGGGGCGCCGCCGAAAGGATTCATAGAGGCATAGAGGGTTCGGGGAACCAAACAGTCCACTAGAGCGCGATTTCCCTCATTACTAACTAACCTGTCGTCGAGTGCACGCGAGTCATCCATGGGTACACGGCTCCGTTCGAGTTCTTATCCATATCGTCGTCGTCTCCACTCAAATCTCCCTTCTTCACATCGTCCTTATCATCGTCGTCGTCAGCGTCCAGAGGCTTCCAGTCGTGATGGTGACCACCGGTCACTGATGGGTTATAGCAGAGGGACTGGAAATATGGAATCTCAGAATCTCAGATTTATAGAGTTTCAGAATCCAGAAGAATCTCGAAATCTCACTCTAACTTCAAGTTTAAAAATCAGGGCTTAAAAAAGCGCGCCAAAATTGAACACTTTAAAAAATGACGGTGAAGACCAAAAATCGATAGCTGTTAGGGTTAAAAACTAGCCGGATTTTTGCGATCGGTAAGTGAGGATTCTGAATTCAAAAATTTAAGAATATCAAGGTTAGGAGAACTCTGGGTTTTTTCCGATTCCGATCTACATCAAATTTTGACTTTTTCTGATGACAGATTTTTTCGAATTTTTCAAATTTTTCAAAAATGGAAGTGTTTATACTCAATCGAACCGTCTTGCAATGCTGATTCTAACTGTATAATTTTCAGTTCATTTGGAGCAAGATGAAGCGAGTTAGCCCACTTTTAATGATGACAGGGGCGACCAGTGTCAAAAAAGTTGATTTCGTGGTGAGACCATTTCGAAATCGATGGTCACTTTCTTGCCAATTTTTCCTATTCAATACGACGTTAGAATTTTAGAATGCTGAAAAAAGACTTTCAAAGATCTTAAAAAATTTAAGATTCTAGGCTCAAGAGATCTGAGAAAGTTCTGGAACCTAAGCCTCTAAAAATCGATATCGTCGCCAGAAATCAGAGAAGAGTTGGGAAATTTCGAAGAAGATTGTGAAGGCTCTTGGCTCCATCTCCTCCTGGTCTTTTCCACTTGGCCGAAACAAGAGACACAAAACCCCGAGACGAGACAATTAATCTTGAAACTCTTCCTTCCCGTCTCTCTTCCTCTCTCTCTCTCTCTCTCTCTCTCCCTCCAACCCCGACGCTTCCCTCCACTTCCAACTACATTTCTATCGTTTTGGAGAGACATAGAAGAGAGTGGGGCTGAAGCCTTTCACTGCTACTATTTTCGAACGCTGTTATTATATACTTTTTGGCGGGAAAAAAACTGGTTTTTTTCTGGATGGTATTTGACATGGAGAGTGACATGGATCAGTCTAGCTGATCTTCTTGAGTCTCATAATAACCGGCCAGGCTGGAATAGTCTTAGGTATCGAAAATTGAAATTTATGGAAATTTGATCTATGACATCACCTAGTAGTTTTTGTGCTTGAAATTTAGAAAACCCTAAAGTTTATAGTCTATAAAAAATTCTCTACACTTCGGAGCATTTTGAGCATAAACATGAGGGATTTGGATTTCTGCTCAAAATGCTGGGCGAAACCCCCAAAAAGTGATATTCGAAAATCGATTTTTCTAGATTTAAAACTTTCATAAAATTTGAAGCGTTTTGAGTCCAAACACAGCCGAGTTTGGTTGATTTTGAAGTTTTGCAATTGCGCTCTGAGGAAATTGATTTGATTTTTTTAAATGAAAAATTTGATGCCCCAGTTCAACAGAGCGCACTTTCGGAGCTTGTTGAGTTTTCGATGTCGATTTCGTTTTTGAAGATTTTTTAGGTTTTAGAAGGTTCTTAACTTTTGAGAATCATGAATTTTGAAAAATTTGGAGAGTCTAAGATTCTGGAAAATCACGAATTCTGGAGAATCTCGAATTCTAAAGAATGAAAACTCCAGAATTTCAGAATCTTCCTTTTCCTGGAAAATGGGACTCAGAATCAAAACTTCAAAATCCTAGAAACCCAGACTGCTAGAGTCTAAGAGCATCAGAATTCCAAAATTTCAGAATCTCCAAAATCTTCCAAAATCCAAGAGTCCAATATTCTGAATATCCAAACTTCTATCCATCGACCTCAAAAATTTCCCACCGCCCAAAAATGCCTTTTCAAATTCCATTCCATATCTCCCTTCTCCTTGTCCACCTCGACTACCATAACCCTCGCTCCTCTCTTTCCCGCCAGGGGTACCGCCGCCACCAAGAGGAGTGAAAAAATGAAAAATGAGATTTCTCTCTCTCTCTCTCTCTCTTTCTCTTTTGTCGCCCCCCGCTCATCACTCATTTCGTAGAGGTTTCCAGACAGAGACCAAGGTGTGAAAATGAAAATGAAAGAGAATGAATCGATTGATCACTTTTGGAGCGAGTCGTTTTGGCGGGAAACATTGCAAAAAGTTGTGGATGAAACAGAAACGAGTTGAGATTTTGAACTTGGATAAGATTGATGACTTTGGGTCCCAGAAATGGCGGGAAACCCTGAGAAAAGTCAGAGATTTTTGAGCACGATCAAGGTCGAATAGCATGGATTTTGAAGATTCACACGGGTAGATCAAAATCAAAAAATCGCTTTCTTCAATTTCGAGTTCAATTTGATCTACCAATTCCGACACTTTGCTATTAGAGCCATCATAACTTGACTCATTTTGTTTCAAAAAATCTCAAAAGACTACGGTTGAAAACAGCAAGTTACGCCTGTCAAAATAAATTACCACTTTTTTCATATTTTGAAAAGCCGTATCTCGGTTGGTTTTTGTCCAAACTTGTTAAAAGTTATACCATTTGAATCAGCAGTTTCGGACGGTCAAAATGAATATAAACAAGACCAATTTTGAAATTTTTCGAAAAATACACACCATCACTAAACCAAACGTATCTCATTCAGTTTTTGTCCAAACTTGTTGAAAATTGTATTTTTCAAATCAGCAGTTCAAGACCGTCAAAATGATTATGAACATGACCGATTTTAAATTTTTTTGGAAAAATACACATCATCACTAAGACGGTCGTTTTTTATTCAGTTTTTGTCCAAACTCATTGAAAATCAAACCATTTGAATCAGCAGTTTAAGACGGTCAAAATAAATCTAAACAAGGTTACCTTTGAAAGTTTTTGAAAAATCTACCATGTAAAATAGTGGCCAACACTAAAACCCTCATATCTCGGTTGGTTAAGGTTCAAAATTGATGAAATTTGAAGCATAGGAATCAGCGAAAGTTTGGCTTTTTGATTTTCCAACTTTCGAAAAATTTGGTTTTGATGTTTTCAAGTTTCTGGCCCAAGAGTGCACGTCTAAAATCGATAGTCTAATGATCCTTATTCAGCAGAACTAACCGGATCGCCCAAAATCGGGTACTGCGGACCTCCCAATCCTTGGCTCGACGCAAAATACGACGCGATTTGCGACGAGCTCGCCGGATCGTAATAACTTCCAAAGTGCGCCGAGATCGCCGCCGGATCGTAGATCGCCGTCAGTTCCGCCGAAGACGACGATGGCAACGGGCCGATGGACGAGGTCGATGATGCGGAGCTGGAAGAGCTGGAGCTGGAGCTCGACGAGCTCGCCGACGATTCCTGAGCAACGGCGTCGGCCGCGGATGGCGACGATGAGGATGTGGTCATCTGGAAACAGAGGGAGGGGTGGTGAAAGTGATTGATAAGAACTTGAGAGAGATCTTAAGAGATGATGGGGGAGGGGGGAAGTGCTGATATAATAAATGAGGACGAGCGAGCGAGAGAGAGAGAGTGGCCGCGGGGTGGTGAACATTTGTTAAAAATGTGACGTCTAGCACCCCTCGCCTGTCTCTCCATTGCCGACTCCGCCCCCTTTTTTTCCATTGGCTTAGGGGCGGGGACGCGCATGAGGAAAGGGGGGAAGCCGATGGGTGGGGGGTGTCTATTATAAACCGATCTTCATCCTTAATGAGAAAATTGGAAAAAAGTTCCTAGCCTACGCCAACCCAAGTATAGTTTGTCTCCCTTATCATTTTGCTCAGCGGAGCACAAAAAAACAAGGGAGAGAAGAACAGCGAACTGAGTGATGGTGATAAATAGAGCTAGAGCAGCAGCAGGGAGAGAGCGGAGCAGCAATGAGTGATTGTTATGTTCGAGACACGAAGCCACTGTTCCTCACGGTGGGTGGTCATGGATTATGAGGGGGGAGGAAGTCGGTGTTTACCTAGATGATGGAGATCTGATAATTGGAGCTAGGAAAGGGGCGGGGTTTAGGAAATAGTGCTGCTCTAGACATTGCTCATTGTCTATATGAGCAATACCTAGCTGAGTAATGTCTGAATTCAAAACGAGCAAAAAATGACTCATGGGCGCGCCTAAAAATTTCTCAAAACTCAAAGTTAGATCGACTGAACTCTAACAAAAACTTACTAGGAAGTGTAATGTTTGGAGTTACTGGGTCTACGTACTTCAAACTCAATTTTCTCGAGAATACAGAGTCCGCAGCAGACACAAAATATATCAATCGATTGCAAATTTTTTCAGCTTTTCAACAATGTACAATGCATTCTGTAACTACAATTATTGCTCAGGTTATTCCCTTGTCAGCTTTCACCCCTGAAAACGACTCAAAGGGAGTTTAGTCTCCATGAAAATACATATACATATTAGACTAACCAAATACCAAGGGATCCAATTTTGTAGTCCAATTTTTTCTAGCTCAATTTTGAGCCGAGATATGAGCCGGAACAGAAAGCCTCAATTTTCCCACTCAATCGGGTTTCGGTGTAAGTTTTCCGTGGCCATATTCTACAAAAAGTCTAACTTTTGCCTAGATGAAAATACATGGCCTAGACTAATCAGACCTCGAGGATTCCAAATCTGTAATCGAAATTTTCCTAGCTCAGGTTTAAGCCGAGTTATGAGCCAAAAGAATTCATGACCTGCACATTCAGAAGTATAGTTAATGTCCCATGGATCATGGGCCATAGACGAGGTGTTCAGATCACTCCGAGAAAAGTATTGGGATATCTCAAGGATGAGGATCTAGACTATGGAAAAAAAACCACTGCGGTCAAATCTGAATATCTTTGTTGAACCCTAAAACCTACTCTGAAAAGTGGGCGGATCCATAGTGTGGTTGTCTTTTGATGGACTTTGAAAATCCTTTGAATTTCGGAAATTTCATTGAAATCCAGAGTTTTCAGGATGATTAGGATTCAGATAATGAATTAACCAAAATTCAGAAAATAGCTGGGATTCAAATGATGGTCAAGATTCAGATGGGTTCAAAAGATGACCAAGCTCCGATGGCTCACTAGATTCAAAATATGGCTCGGATTTATAGATAATCAGGCCTGAAATAATAGTCAGGCCTCAGATGATCTCCAGGTCGGCAGGGAATCAGAAAATTTATACAGAATTCCAACTAATGAACCCCTAATAAGGAAGGAAATCCAGGCCTATCGGACAAGCAAGTGGCAAAATTCCGAACATTTTCAGAACGACTTTCAGAATTTCCAGGCTTCCTCAAAAACTGACACCTTTTGACAGTCAGACACTTTCAGACAGACACAGACATACACAAACAGACACCTTTTCAGCGCCTCTATTCGACAAGAAGAAAGTTCCTCCTCATCAATCTAAACCAAGACCTAATAAAACATGAGAAATGAGGGGGTAGACCCCGAAATTTGTTCGAGGGTCCTCCCCCCGCCCCCCACCACCACCACTTCATGTCTCCTAATCCGGGCGGCGCAGATTCATCAGAAGAGAGGAGAGAGAGAGAGAGAACGAGAGACAAAACACACGTGTATGTGTGTGAAGATGCAGAAAGAGGGGAGAAGCATGGGCATTCTCTCACTTGGTGGGACGAAAAACGAAGGCCTGTTGGTTGGCGAAGCGGGGGGCGGAGCTTGGCGGCGGCGAAACTTCAAAGGGACCCGTGCTCTCGCGGGCTCTCGCCTTCTCAATTCATCACTGACAAGAGAGAGAAGCGATGCTTCTTCTTCTTCTTCTCTTGTGAAGATGGACATGGGGTGAGAACGACAGGTACCGTAAGCTTTTGGAGATGGAGAGTATGGAGAGAATGAATTTTGGCTTTCAAGTTTGCCGAAACCCATCTTTTTCCCATTGGGGGGAGGGTGAAGAAGAGTTGACCAAGTTTAGGAACTCTGGCTGATTTTGGGAGAAGATACATACATGGAAGGAATGCATATGGAAAAATGGAGAAGTAGGGAGATGAGCTAAAAATAAAGGGTCCGTATCAGTGATGAGCGGAAGAGAAAATTTTCGATTCCGGAAGAAGGAATAAGGAAGACGGAACAGAAAAAAAAGATCCGGAAAAAGGAAGAAGGAAGAAGGAAAAGATTTCAAAAATTCGGAAGAAGGAAGACGGAATAAGGAAGAGATTTCGAAAACTCGGAAGAAGGAATAAGGAAGACGGAAGACAAAAACTGCTCGGAAGAAGGAAGAGGGAAGAAGGAAGAAGGAACATAATTAAAAAATCAATAACCGACCAAAATTCATTCGAACCGATGGAGAATTTTTGAGTAATTGCAAACTGGTAGTTTTTGACATGCTGAAAACGATGAGCAAAAATTTAGCTGCCCCAAACTCACCAGAAGCTCAAAAATTCGTCTGAAAATATCAGCGAGATCCCTCCCTCCATTCCTTTCAATTTTCATTCGATCTCCCTTCTCCTTTATATCCTCCGGCGCCCCTCTTTACGGAAATCAGACGATGGCAGCGTGGTGTAGTGGAAAGGAGCGGGTACCTGGGGAGTTGAAAGTTCGGATCCCCCATGTCAAAATTCATTTTTTTGGTGTTTGAAGATTAACCCCAAAAATTCCAATAAATTAAATTTATCCGGAACTCAAAGAAGCTTTAGAAGCAGCCCGAGATTATTCGTTTTCCTGAAAGTTCCTAATTGGACTTTACATGATTGAATACTTAACAGTTTGGTTTATCAACATATCAAAAACTCAGATATTAAAATTTATGATAGCTGGTCACGAAATCCTTGAAGCAGAGATAATTGCGCAAAAAAAGCAGCTTTATAGCAATTTGGGCTGCTTCTAGAGCTTTCTTTGAGCGCAAAAAAATTCATTTAATGGGATTTGAAAACCGAAAAACCTTCGAAAAAGCACAAATACACGGAGACCTGGCGTTATAGAAATGCAATCGCGCTCCAGCGGGCAAATTTTTAGGCCGGCGAATCTTTTGAATTTTTTCTATTGTTTTGGACAATTTTTTTCAGTTTTTTCCACACATTGTGATGATAATAGGAGGCGAGCAATCCTATGACATCGAAAAAACCGAAAAAAATTTCACCCAAAGCATTAAAACATTTGAAAATTTGAAGGCGGAAAGCGCCTCCCAGTAGAGTGCGTTTGCATTTATATAGCGCCAGGTCTCCGTGCAAATAACCTACAAAAAACTTTTAAAAAAAGAAATTTTAAATGGGGGATCCGAACTTTCAACTCACCACTAAAGTACCCGCTCCTTACCACTGCACCACGGTGTCGTCGGTAAAGAGGCGCTGGAGGGTATAGAGGAGAGGGGGGATCGAATGAAAATTGAAGAGGGTGGAGGGCAGAGATGAGAGGAACATAACATTTTAGGGGCTAAGGGAGTTGGCTCTCCGGAAGAATTCCGGAAGAAGGAATAAGGAATAAGGAATAAATATTCTTCTTCCGGAAGAAGGAAGAAGGAAGACGGAACAGATTTTGAAATTCCGGAAGAAGGAATAAGGAATAAGGAAGAGAAAAATCACTCGGAAGAAGGAAGAAGGAATAAGGAATAAGGAATTCCGCTCATCACTGGTCCGTATGGAGACCCACAGAGTCTAACCTCAAACTTCGGTCATGTTTGAGATTCTTGCCGTCTGTAACTGTCTACCTCGATAGAGTTGGGGCCAGAAACTTGAGTTCCTGAAGATTCTGGATCGCAAGAATCTGACGATGAGTTTCAAGACAGACTTGAGAATGGTCAGAATCCAGAATCTTGTCAGAGCCTTCAGATGATCAAGATTCCACTGTGATTTCAGGTTCTGAATTAAGATTTTTGTGGCATATTCGATCCTAAGGGCTTTCAGGATTCTTGGGGCTCTCCAGATTCCTGGGGCTCTCCAGATTCTTGGAACTACAGAGATTCTGATGATGAGGAATCGGAAGCAAACATCGAATAGTGGAATCTAATCCTTCTAGCTCTAGAATCGATTTGGATAGGAATTTGGAATTCGGAATCTGGAACTCTACAAAGCATTTCAAGAGTCAGATTGAGCTACATGCCCATGAGAGCTTTCGGAGTCTATAGGTTCTTCTCAGAGTGGATTCAGAATCTTGTCAGAACGAAAATAGATTGCCGGCTCTCATAGGAAAGGATGCTTCAGATTCCAGAAAAACTTGAGTCTCGAGACTTTCACTATTCTCAATAGGAACCTTATGAACTTCAACACTCAAAATACCAAGACTTCAGAATCTGGAAACCTCAAAACCTCTGAATCTTAGGACTGCGGAATATCGGAGTGTCGTTGCGCGAAAGCTCGCAAGATGGCGACTGGATAATACAGCTCGATCTTCATGATGCTAGTTATGGGCTTCAGACTCATGGATTTTCGAAGCATTTGTTTGAAACTTGAATTCATAAAATAGTGTAGAAGAGCTGAATCTGAAATCTATACTCGAATTTCAGGTCGGTTCAAATTGATTTTTTGGAATTTCAGAAAATTTCAAAATTGTCAAACCTTCATAACATTGCTCATTTTAAAGCTAACGAAGTGATTTTAGGCTTGAAACCAAGAAAATTGAGCCGATTTTTAGTGAAGTTAGATTTGATTTAAAAAAATTTATGTTATCGAAATCTAGAGACTCCAAAAACATCTTCTTCCGGTCTTCCTAACTAGGGAATAACCTGAGCAATTTTCGGAGTTCCAAAATGTGTCATATATCATTGAAAAGCTGAGGAAATTTGCTATCGATTGATATACTTGGTGTCTTCCGAGGACTCTGCATTCTTGAAGAAACTGAATTTGAAGTAAAAATGCAAATCAACTGGGTCTACGTACTTCAGATTTAATTTTCTCAAGAATACAGAGTCCGCAGCAGACACAAAACATATCAATCGATAGCAAATTTTCTCAGCTTTACAATGATATACAACACATTTTGCAACTTCGAACATTGCTCAGGTTATGCCCTAGTCAATCTGAGGTACCCAAGATTCTTTGAGATCCTGAGAATGCGGGGGTGTTCAATACCATCCAAAAAAGTCGTTGGGAACTTTGACTTTCAAGTTCTGCATAAGAAAACTTGACATTCAAATTTCAACTCCCGACCTTCTTCGACTCAGAACATTAGAACTTGAGTTCCGAGTTCCACCCAACTCAATTCTCCATAGGCACACTTCATCTACATACAGTATACCCATCATCATATCATTACCCCAAATCAAACACCTCACACCTCTCGGAAGTGTATGGAGATAAGCGAGATATATCTAGAACCATTGCGTAATGAGCAATAACGCTCATAAATAACTCCTGTCCCCCCGGCAGGAAACGAGGCATCCCATAGTCAGATGATGATTAGTCAGAATGTGGCGCAACTTTGGGGACACTCACCCCTCAGGTTCATCATTTCCTGTGATTTATGGATGTCAGGGGAAGATATCCGATTAGTCATTTATGTACACTACAAGATGTAGAGAGGGACCGGATGAGACTACTTGAAATGAATGAATGTTCCTCGATTTCTCATGTTTTTTTATTTCGAGAGAGAGAGAGAGAGAGAGAGAGAGAGAGAGAGAGAGAGAGAAAGAGAGAGAGAGAGAGAGAACATTTTGTGTTTGGATTGAGTGGGGGCTACAGTAGGAGAGGAGGCGAGTTCATTTATCAAGTAGGGGGAAAAAACTAATGAATACATTGAACCTGATTTGCTGAATTCTCTGAATCAGGGACGAGAACAACGAGGGTGACGATGAAAAATGGATCGGGGGGAGGGGGACATGGGGTAGGTTTAGGAATCGGAAAACAGGATAGAATTGGATCAAACTGAACTTGCTTTGATAGAATATAATTAGACATGGTGCATCAGAATTCGAAAAATTTTCAAGTTTTGAAAAGTGGAACATCTCTGTTTTCATTATGTCAGTCAACACCAGCAGTCTCAAGCTTCAGATCAACCCTAAATTTTGGGTTTTCTGGTGCGAGCAAACTCAAATTCGATGGAAAACGGCGAAAAACTTGTTTAAAACTGCACCCTGCAAATTTCAAGCAGTTTTGGCCTTCAAAAGTCCTGAAACTGTTTTCAGTGAAACCTGAGGTCTTGGCAGCCGACAGGTCAAAGTTGGCAGTATTTTCGATTCATCTTCCTAGGTTTTAGAGGATGCCTATTCTTTCTAACCAAAATCAGCCAAAACAATTGACCTCATTCACCTAAATCACTCATTTTTGGAGGGTGGAACGAACAGCCAAAACCCGAAAAGTGGAATTATCGAAAATTTCAAAAACTAGGTCACATGAGAAAAAAATCCATTCCATGACCTTGAATGATTTTTGGAGCTGAATATTTTTCATGGTGCTACTTTAGTCCGAATGTTGACTTACTATTAGAATGCTCTACACGTGAAATGTCATAGTGGATCGATCTTTTTTGTGGAGCACTGTAGTAATACTTGACGTGAAATTCCATCTCCCCAAAAATCGACCTCCAATATGTCTCACTATGGAACTCAACATTCCGAAGTCATAACTATAATCAAATGAGAGTTTTGCTGACTTTTATTTTAGATTCTGATTCTGCGGGGTTGATTTTACCTGGACCCAGATTATGAGAAAAAGTTTCGCCCAGGCAGTCGGGTAATCTCCTTGTTGGCAAAACATTGACAAAATCAAAAAAGTGAAAGAAAGGGGAATTAGTAAAATGACATTGTCTGTTTTAGAGTGTCGCTCTAAAACTTCAATGCAATAGATTGATCTCACCTCAAGGATTCCAAATCCATAGTCAAATCTTTTCTGACTCCATTTCGAGCCGAGATACATATGAGCAAAAGTAATAAGTAGTCTGCATCAACATGCTCAAGTCCTTGGTTATAACTTATACAGCTTGAAATTTTCTACATTTTAACAATTGTTGTCAATTTCAAAATAAGTGTCCTGGATTAACCCGATTGTGAGAACTCCAAATCTGTAATCAAATTTTTTTTTAGCTCTGCTGCGAGCCGAGATATGAGCCTGAACAATTTTTTACTTTGAAAAAGCAACAAGGTCAACTTTCACGACTTTTAGTTTTCCATGAGAAAAATAACAACTGTAGAAAATTGTTCCTATAATAACAGAAGACCCATAAAATCCAACATGAATCGTCGCGAATTCAGAGCAAAGGATGTGAGAAAGGAAAAGAGAGAAACCGAAGATCTTTACAAAAACGGATTAGCGCTAGTGAGTCTACGAATCGATGGGTATGTATAATAGGTGGCCGGATTTTAGACATGTGTAATTCACTAATCTGAATAAATGACTAGGTTTAAACCCAGTAGGCGGAAAGGGAAAGATATCAGTAGGATACTGAATAAAAGTATTCTGAAAATTAGAAAGACGCCAGTCAAGGATGATCAAAAACTTTCGGTGGTAGAAAACTTACAGCTCAAAAAGATAATTTTCAAAAAAAGCTGTCTAGTCGGACTACATCAGCCTTGGAGGTTTACCTATGCTGGAGACAGCCTAATAATATGCTTTGGTGCAAGTTAGCAATTGCTCAAGCTCATGTATCTCGGCCCACAGTTGAGCTAGAAAAAAATGGGCTACAGATTTGGAATCCTCGAAACTTGGTTAGTCTAGGATAGTGTGACTTGATCAAAATCCAATAATTGTTTTTGAAAAACAAGGCCTAATGACTTGAAATTCGCAGTCTCTGAGAGTCATTAGAGTTTGAACTCTATCAGCTCATTTCTGGGCTTCCAATCTATCTACAAAAAAAGCAAATAGCGAATTGGAGACCATTTCTTGATCCAAGATCGTTCAAGAGCCAAAAAGCGCTGGTAGATCAAATTGGGCTCAAAATTAGTGTTGGGAGCTTGCCATGAAACCTGTATCAAAAAGTTGAAAATGTTGATACAGATCTGGAAAACAACACGACTGCTTATCAAACTGTTTACTACATGCCGAAAACCAAGAAGACTCAAAATGAGCCCTGAGCCCTGGCCCAGGCCCAAAAAGACGGACTCATCACTCCCACTAACCGATACCCATCCGCCTACCGTACTCCCTCTCTTCAAGCTCCGCCCCTTCCCCCCTTGAATCCAAAATTTCCAATTTCAATTTCAAATTCAAAGAGGAAAGGACAGATGTGGGGGTGGGGGACAAAGAAGAAGTGTGGAAAATGTTGCGAAAAGCACTTAGAGGAGGAGGCGCGAGCTGACGGAAGTTGGTCAGACGGTAATTGAGAGGAGTTGGGATTGATGATGGAAGTGAGGTGGGAAGAAGAAGAAGAAGCAACAAAACGACACATGTGGAGTGGAGAACTTCATTGATTTATTGGGAATTAGAGGGATGGAGGTGAAATGTGAATAATGGAGTTCGAAGGGAACACACAATTGTTGGGAGAAACTGGAAAGGAAAACTTCAAGGAATCCTCAAAGAATCCGAAATTTCTGACTGAAAAAAACTTTTCATAGTTTCAACTCTCTATATCTCGCCTCCCAGATAAGCTAGGGTCTTGGTTTTGGTACCAAAATTTTGAAAATTTCTGATTCTTTCAGGCAGCAAGTTTGAAAATTGTGGAAACAACGATATGAGCCAGAAATCAAGGCGAGTCATATGGTGTACAGTGCTGGTCATAGTTCTATCCGTTTTGGTGACTTTCAGTGCAGAATGGTCAACTTTAAGCAGTTGAAAAAGTATGTTCCGATAACTCGATTTCTATAACACTTGGTGAATGTATCAACCAACTCTAGATCTTCATTTTTGTAGTTGACAACTTTTTACGAAAATTGTATATGAAGTGAGTTAGTCACGCGACATCAAAACTTGGTGCAAACTTCCTTTTTTTCGGACCAATAGTCTTCAACGCGACATATCTGATCTGATAGTGATTTTCGTAAAAGGTTGTCTACTACAAATATAAAGACCTAGAATTGCTTGATACATTCACCGAGTTTTATAAAAATAGAGTGATTGGAACATACTTTTTCAACTGCTCAAAGTTGGCCGTTGCGCACTGAAAACCACAAAAGTTCGTATACTTTTGGCCAGCACTGTATACTCCTCCAGGAATCCTCTAAGAACCCAACATTTCTGACTAAAAAATCTTCTTGAAGTTTCTACTCCCTATTTTCTCAGCTCCCCAGAAAAGCTGGCGTCTTGGTTTTGGTACCAAAATTTTTAAAATTTCTAATCCTTTCAGTCAACAAGTTTGAAAAATGTGTAACAGAAATGGGAGCAGAAAACAGGGTTTTTTGGGTAAAATAGTCAACTTTGAGGACTGCAAAAATTGTTCACAGCCACCCGATTGTTCTGAAAATTTGTGGGTGTATTGAGTGAATTCAGATCTTCATTTTTGTTGTTGACAACTTTTTAAGACAATCAGAATCAGTATGGATAGAAAGCATTGAAAAGGATAGACGATTCAAAATTGATAGATTTTTACAAAGCATAAGATAATGATGAAATGGATCTCTAGGCTAGTGAGTTTTGAAAATTTTCGTAGAAATCGAAAATTCAGAATAAATGACTTCAGCTTTGACTCCATACAACTTCTAATGGAAGTTGGTATGCTGCAGCTCAACCCCGAAATATCCAAAAATAAACTAGGATTTCAGAAAAATCGGTCAGCGTAGAATGTGAAATGGTACGGTAAACATTTGAAGATCCGAAAGTTTGCGAAATAGAACAGGGACCATGGGAAAAGAGCGGTAACTTGCTCCATTTTCAAAATATCAAAATTCAGAAGTTTGAGAAGTTTTAGAGGCAGAAGTTAGAAGTTTAGAAGTTTTCCAGAATCTTCAGAAACCTCCTGATTCCTTCAGAAATGGCTAGAATCCCTCAGAATCTTACAGAATTCTTCGGAAGCATTCAGCCTTCTTCAGAAACCTTCAGAATTCGTCAAAATCTTTCAGAACCCTCTAGAACTCCTGGATTCTTCAGAATCTCTTAGAACTCTTCGCAAAATCCGTTTAGAGTCTCTTAGAGTTCATCAGAATTGTTCAGAATCATCCGAACTCTTTGGAATTCTTGAGGATCTTTCAGAATCCTTAGGAGCCCTCCAGAATCCTTCAGGATCCTCCAGAATCCTTCAGAATCCTTCAGGATCCTCCAGAATCTCACAAACTTCAAAAACTTTCAAAAATATCGATTCCCTATAAACATTTTCAAACAAAGACATGGGCAGATATCCATTATTGGACGCGCTCGTGCCAAAACCCAGCAGGAGGCCTTCTGGGTGTTGGTGGAAGAACTACAGTAACCCGATTCGAAAAGATGGAGAAGGGGAAGACAACAGATGCAAATAAGAAAAGTGGGTGGTTTTGTGAGAATTCTAGAAAACCGGAAAGACGAGAAAGAAGAAGGAGCATGTGGTGTTGATGGAGATGGCCGGGGGAACGACGAAGAATTATTATGGAGACTTGGGGGAAATAAAAGCGCCGAAACCGAGGAAAGTCAAAGAATGAAGAGTTTTCTCATAAAAGATACTGACCACAACCCAGGGAAGTTTGGCTCGCAGAGATTCTCAAAAGTTCAAGATATTTCCGAATTTTTGCCGGTATCTGAGGGATTCTGAGGCAATCCGGATGCTTGTGAAGGACTCTAAAGAATTGCAAAGGAGCCTGACAGATCTTGAAGGACTGTAAAAAAATTCAAAAGTTCCAAATTTTAGAATTCTCTGATTTTGAAATTCTGAGACTTCTAGCTTTGAAGATTCGAAGACTAATAGATTTTTAGGTTCTGATGGATTTGTGATTCTGGAATCTTCTTCAAATTTTGATCTTGGACTTTTTTATCGTTTCGAAGTCTCAGAATATCAAGGTCCGAGGGGGGTGTCTTTGAACCCAAAATGTTTAGAATCTCAAAAAAAAAACCTTCAAGCTTCGGAGTCATAAGAGCACGAATCTCAAGAAGTTACGATTCTCAAGAGATTCAATGTATGAAGAAAAATAAATGTTCTCAAGTACTCAGTTCTTGAAATTTTTTTCGAAAAAGACCACACTGAAAATTGGAATTTCAAACGGTCTAGGCTACAAAATTCTAACAAATTTGTTCGAGCAAAATTGTGAAACCATGAAACCAGCCAAAAAGTGACAATCCGAAAAAGCAAACCGAAATCTCTGGCCGTTGGAATCTTTCCAAAAAAAAAAATTTGAGACTGGAAAAATCCTATGCCACTACCCCTTCATCATCTAATAACGTAACTTACACTATGGAGGTTTTGGCAGAAAGCCAATATTAAGAAAAATCAGTTTTCTCTAGTTTCCAAAAGTACAAAAATACGTATGTCCTCTCCAAACACATCCATGTTCTCCTCCTCTTTTTCTTCTCCCCAATTAGATGATAATCTCTCTTACAACAATGATTCTTACACATCCGCCTTACGTGTGAATGTGATAACTTGACAAATTGCCTCTGCCTCGATGGCGGTGAAACATCAAAGAGAGAGGAATACGGTGATGGTATTATTATGATAAGTGATTGACAGGAATCGGTGTACAGAAGGAACAAAAAAGGACACATGTGTGAATTTTGAAAGACTAAAAAACTACAATAATCCGGCTGGCAAATATCTCAACTTCAAAGTTAGATACGCAGTCGGTTGTGGTAACAAATGATAGATCACCACGAGTTCTATCGAAAATGTACAAACTAAGACAAGTTGATGACCATTAACATGTCTCGGGGCTGGCTAGAAAAGCAAAACACAATTTCTGACCAGGTCGGCCCGGCCCAGGTGTTGCTTTGTGTTCTCCACAAAGCAACACGCCAGGCTTGCTCGGAATCGGAAAACGGATATTCCGATTTTCCGATTTAATTTTTCGGAAAATTTTTCTGGTCGGAATTTTCCCGAAAAAAATTTTCGAAGAAATCCTAATCGGAAAACTTTTTCCGAGAAATAAATTCGTAAAAAAGTTCGTTTTCCCATTTTCGGAAAACTCTTTTCCGAGCAAGCCTGGTTCTAGCCCGGCCCGCGGTCTGTTATATGACCCAATTTTTTTTTTCATTTAGTGAGCAATCGATAGAACTCGACGAGATCTACCATTTAATACTAAGACAGACTGGATATTTAACTTTGAAGCCGAGATATGTCTCGGAGTTTCAGAATCCTGAAATTGTTCAGAACCTTGGAATCTCATAATGACATGAGTCTGAATTTTTGATTCTGCGAAGCTCAGGTTATCAGAAGTTCTGAATCTCCATCACGCCCATATCAAAAAAAATCAGAAAACATCAAGTCGTTCAATTGCTCAAAAAGTTTCTCTCCCGTTTCAAGTGCCGACTGCAAAAATCGCTCTTAAGAATCCTGACATGCCCGATTACAATACAGAAACAAAAGTTTGAGGACACAAAACTTGCTCAGGATGAGAAAAGAAGATATAGTTCATATTTCATATTTGGAAGAGCTCTCAAAGTCTCAAGCACTCTTGCATTTCCTTGGACTAGGGATGCAAAAAACAACTCAGTTTTTGAACCTGAAACCAAGGAACAAAAAACTTACCGACACAAAATAAGCAAGACAATGAAGCTTCGAAAGTTAAGTAAAAATATTCACTGGATTCGGAAGTCGAAAGTCGGAAGTCGAGATTCCTAACAACTATGCAATTTGCCCAAAATGTGTCCCCTCTTGATTCCCTCAAAATTTTGATTTACATATCAATAGAAGACACAGTGTATGTTTCCACTTACCACTACATACATTCATGTTATATTGTCTAAATTATGAGTGAGAAGGGATAAGAGGGTGTCAAGTGGGGTGTACCACGAAAGTGGACTAGGCTGGTGTGACTTTGGCGCGTTTTCATAGAGAGACGAATTCCATATTCCGAGCTCCGGAGTCGAACTGTCTAAATTTTTACTAAAGTAGTTATTTTTTGGCATCATTTTGATGAGAACTATATAGATCGAAAGGGAACAGTATAGCTTTTCACCTGATAATTCCTCTCCTTCAAAGGCGTTTTGCAAGATGCAACGTGTTTTTCGTTAGCTGAGTTTAACTCCGCGGCCAGTTTTGATAGATTTTGACTGTATTACTAGGGAATGTTGTAAACGGGTATGTAACCCTTCAGTATGTGATGAGTACCATTGAGAAGAGCAGATTTTGAAAAGCATAATAGCGCTTTTATAAACTGACGTACACCTCTAGAAACCGAGTTGTGGCCTTCTGAATTTGGTATCCGTGCGGGCAAAAAACCAAACTTCAGTAGGTCATAAATCGACTTTCAGAAGTCGGCAGCAGTTTTTGAAAACGACATTATACATTTCAAAATCTCCTCTTTCCAATTGTACCTATCACATACTGTTACATTAGTTTGTGTTATATTGTGTTATATGCCCGTTCACAACCTTCCCTAGTTAGTATGATTTGCTAGCAAATTTTTTTTTTCAGAGATTCGAATTTCTTGTATCTGTATCTAGAGACCAAACGTAACCACTTATCCATCGTCACTCGGAACATCAGGTCCGATTCTATTACTTGTTTTCTGATCTTGAACCTCTCGGAATCCTCCGAAATGTTTTTTTTTGAGAAAATCAACTTTGGAATAATCCAGAATCATTGCAACAAAGTTTCATGTTGTGGGCGGAGCTAATAAAGTTTTAACAGAGTTGCGCGGAGTTCTGACTTCCATTTTCCAAAACAAATCCCTGAAAACCAAAAGATAAAAATAAGTCGAAATCATTTTATTCTCAAAAATCATGAAGGCCAAACATAAAAAATAGATCAAATAGCAAAAAGCCGCCAAAAGTTGAGACCTTGACGGTGTTGTTGCAGACACTTTGGATTCAAAACATATTATACTTTTTGGGAAGGACAGACAACCTGAAAATTTGAATTTGATGTTTTATCAAATTCTGATTATAAGATTTTGATTCCAGATTTCGAAGAGTAATAGTAAGCCGTCTCTTTGATGGAAGCTATCTAATTTCCGGTTAGAGATATCCAAAAGTTTTTAACTACAAAAATATTTCTCAGTTTATCATGAACATTTTGTCAGTTGACAACTTTTTTATACCTGTTACGGGAACGGAGATAAATTGGGTCGAAGGTCGAGGTCGATAATTGTAGAGTGGTCATGGTCTAGAAGTTGCAGGTGGATGTGCTTGGTTTCAAATTCTGAAAAAAGTGTTCACTTTTTCCCTCAAACTTTTCTGTGTTGCTATTTCTCCCCTCTTCCACACACACCTCTCCTTCTGCCCCATAAGATAGCCAATAGGAAAGAAAGAAGAGATGGGGAGAAGTAAAGAGTTAATGGCACCCATAAATCTCAACTCTCCACCAGAGACGACCAGGGGTCTTCTTGCTGTCCGTCCGTCTCTTCGACGGACGGACGGAGAAGAAATAAATAGATGGAGATCAGCACAGGGCGGAGAAGAAGAAGAGGAGAAGACACTGCACATCTTGTTTGCGTCGTTTGAGGTGAAAAACGAGGTGGAGAAGGAGAGGTCATCTTGTTTGGCAACAGTTTTGAGAGAAAAGATCTGAATCAGAAAGTAAACTTTTGGGAAGTTTTGAGAATCGTAAAAGAAACTCGTTAAAATGGAGTGGGAAACTGACCTTAAACCTTGGTTATCTTCAAAACTAAGCAAGCTATCAAAAAATTGTTAACTACAAAAATAAAGCCCTTAAAATTTTGCGTATTTTGTTAGTTGACAATATTCTTGTAGCTTCAACTGGAAGCGAGTTATAAAGCATCAAAGGTAAGTGACGCAAGACGCAGACAGGCTAGAGCGTCTGACTGTCTGCGTCTCTCTGCTTCATGACAGTCAGACAGTCAGACGCTCCAGCCTGTCTGCGTCTTGCATCTCTCTGCTTCAATATTTGATTTTGATTTTTGGCCAAGGATCCGACAACTCGACCATCAGAATACCTCTAGATTCTGAAATTCTAACCTGGCCAGCATACGGTTTAAGATTTTCTATGTCAAAAACCTGGTCCCAATTTTCAAATTTTTTTTTAAAATTTCGTGCTCTAAAAAGTCTCCTTATTAGCTAATCTCCAGATTCAGCTAGTCAAAAAAAATCTTACCTGCCGAATCGGTGCACACTCGAAAGTCGTCCTGCCTGTTGTTCACGAGCTTATAAGTGTCATGACTTTGAATGGCTAATATAAGCTATTGAAACAGTCAGCACAACCAGAGGTGCGTTTGAAATAGTATAGAATAGTAGAAGGCGTCGGGAATCTTCAGAATAGTCCAGAATATAGAAAAAGTCCTCGTGGTGAATGAGATGTGGGAGGTTAGTTGGCAAGAAAAGGTTATGAATAGAAGACGTCATCAGAAATTTCTTCTGGGGCTTCAGAATTCGAGAACCTGGATAACAGGACTCCATAAAGTAGATGGAGTCTAGGAAAAGATGCTAGGGTCTTCAGAATTCGATAAAGTAGAAAAAAGAGTTCACCAGAAGACGTAGACCTTTCCAGAAGCATCAAGGGTAGGTCAGAAGAAGTTAAGGAGGAATTTGATCTTCAGAGTCTGTCTAGAATTCTCAGAATCTAGAAGCTTCAGAATCCAGAATCTACGAGCTCCAGAATTCGTTTCAGAATCCAGAACCTCCAGAATCAGCTGACCTAACTACTCGAGGGGTACAAAAACCAGATGGGTCCCCGATATCCCCAGAATCTATGGGCGGAGCATCTCGGGTCTCGGATTAAGACTAATACGTGAAACAGTTGTGGACCTGGGACCAGGTCTACTAGTAAGACCTCTAGACCTAGTAATATTGGTAGTAATAGAATAGAGAGAGAACAGCCGCCTCTGGAGAGAGAAAGAGAGGAAAAGTTGTGATTGGGGTTGTCGGATTGTGGGCACACACTCACAAAGAAAGGGGGAAATAGCAACACTTTTCGAAGACACAGGGCACGAGTACACAGGATGGAGAGGAAGAAAAGGGATGGGGAGGACACCAACAGGTGCCTCTTTTCGGATGGAGGAGACTGGAGACAGAGGCCACGCCCACTTTTTTTTTGGAGGGAGAGAGAAGAAGTGGAGAGAAATGGAAGGTGGAGGAACGAAGAATGCATTTTTTGGGATTTAAAAATGATTGGATTTAGGATTTTCGGAAACTCGGATTCTTGAACGTTTCCTGGCTTGCTTGATTCATGAATTCTTAAACTTTCAATTCAGAACATCACAAATTTAGAGCACTTTGACCAGTCTAAAACAAACAAATCAACACAAACTGTCAATATGTACCTTTAGCTTTGTTCTGACCAGGAGATTGTTTTCATGGTACTTTTGAAAAGTTTCTATGATATGGCTAATATAATGCCGGTCAACAGTACTACAGCCAAAAAATGAATGTTGAAAAGGCTTTGATGAAATTTGGTGATTCTCAGTGCAAATTTTCAACTTTGAGCAGTTGAAAATGTATGTTCCAATCACTCGAGTTTTCTGAAAATTTGTGGGCAAATTAACCAATTCTAGATCTTCATTTTTGTAGTTGACAACTTTTTACGAAAACCACAATTGAGTCAGTTATGTCGCGTTGAAGATCATGGGCTCTAAAAAGTTCGAAATTGCCAAAAATCTTGACCCTTTTTCTATAACGCAAAATAACGGGATCGAGAGAGATTTTTAGAAAATGTTGTCAGCTACAAAAGTGATGATCTAGATTTCAAAAATCGAAACTCTGGGGTGTAATTTTTTACTGATAATGATGTGTAGATTGTACTGAACTTTCAGGGAAAATGTGTTATAGGGATTCAAAGGTTCAAGAAGACTGTGAGCATCTCAAAAAATCCTCTAAAGTGTCGGAAACTTAATCAAGTTCGCAGGTCATTTTTCTATCCATGAAATCGTGGCATATCTCCTTAGAGTGAAGAGACATAAAAAAGGTTGTCAGCTACAAAAATTGAGCTCAAGACTTGATAAGGATGTGCGCTAATCTTAAGTGAGACCTGACTTTCCTGGGCATACATACACACAATTTTCAAAATGGCAACAAAATGAGAAGAAGACACTGATCGTTATACGTGGAACCAGAAACACACAAACACACCAACAACATAGGAAAGACATTGAAAAGAGCGTGCAGAGAAAAAGAGCCATAAAAATTGGGCACTCGAGTACGAAACTTGCTTCTCTCTCTCTCTCTCTCTCTCTTCGATCGTCGTCGTCGTCGCCTTCTTAAAGAGAGGTCAACACTGTCCGACGAGAGAAGGGAAAGAGAATAAACAAAGTGAGGGAAAGCGAAGAGATAAGAATCAGCGTAGGAGGAGAGTAATTACAGAGGAAGAGAGACCCAAATTATTATTATAATTTTACTGATTAGGTGTTTGTTTTGATGGATCACGTGTAGTATAGTTTGTTGTAGAGGTGGATGACCTGGAGATGAACTCGTTATGATTATGTATATACACGAGGTGATGGATCATGTTTCGAGATTTGACACCTAGATATGACACATTTAGTATCTGTTATTTTTTGTAGAGAACAAAGGGTACTGTAGGTGTGATGCACTCTTGGAGATTGCAATACACTCAGGTTTGTGTTACAGTGTTTGTTCAGTGTTTGCTCAAAATCTAGAAACACAACCGACAAAAAACGTATTAATCTCGGTGAATTAGAATGAAAACTTGAGGAGTAGATCAAACTTGAGGAGTAGATCAAACTTGAGGAGTAGATCAAACTTGAGGAGTAGATCAAACTTGAGGAGTAGATCAAACTTGAGAAGTAGATCAAAACTGAGGAGTAGATCAAAACTGAGAAGCAGATCTAACTAGAGGAGTAGATAAATTCGGGGTTTCTCGAGAACTTGGACCAACCCAGACAGATCTGAGCCAGAAAACCTAATGGGATTTTCAGTGGAAAATGAAGTAAACTTTGAGATCCCGAAAAAATGGATCTTTATTATCCGATTTTTCAGAAACCTTGTGGTGTATAATAAGCAGTTTTGAAAAAGTAGACGATTCGTAGATCAAAGGAAGTCCCGCAATTACAGATTCATACAGCACGTACCTGTGCATTTGACTATTTTCAGTTTGAAACGATCAACTTAACTTCAAAGCCTTAAAAATGGTTATTAACTATCAGATTTGATTGAAACTTTGTGAGTATTCTGAACAACTCAAGATTCTCATTTTTGCAGTTGACAACTTTTTCTGGAATTTGCTCAGGAATCGGGTAAATCGAGTTATAGGACAGACGCCAGAAAGTTTTTTTTCGAATTCAGCACATGAGGCTTGAAAGAGATTTTCGGAAAAAGTTGTCAACTACAAAAATGAATACCGTATTTACTGTATTATAACGGCACCTTTAATACAACGGCACCTCTAATACAACGGCACCCCTAGCCCCTTTCTGAGAAATAGAACGGCACCCTCTATTAGAACGGCACCTGTAATATACCGGCACCCTTAGACACCTTCCGAAAAATAGAACGGCATGCCGTTATAATACAGTAAATACGGTAATTGGAGTTGCTTGATACATTCACCAAGTTTTAGAGAAATCGAGTGGTTGGAACATATTTTTTCAGCTCCTCAAAGTTGACCGTTGAATTCATGGGGGAGGTAACTGAAAACGAAGAAAAATGTGAGACAGAATATTCGAGAACTTGCACTAACCCAGACCGATCTGGGCGAAAAGGCCAAATGGGATTTTCCGTGGGAAATTGTTCTCGAGGTTGACCGTTGAAATCATCTGGAGTCAACCAAAAGAAAAATGTGCGACAATATAAAAAACTTGATCAAAAGTATGAGAGGTTTGCAGCTAAAATTTTTGTTTTCAAAAACACAAATCCTTGATTTCACAACCTAAACTTTACGGTGGTCTAGAAAAAACTTTTAACGGTGGCCTAGAAACCCAAAAATTTACTTTTGATGGCCTAAAAACTCAACGATTTCATTTTGATGGCCTAGAAACCCGAAAATTCCGACTCAATCCTATAATGACTTCATCCAAATCTCTCTCCAAAAACTAGGCCACACCCACAACGACTAATCCATGAAAATGGCGAAAACCTGGGCGGGGAGTCATAAAATTTTTACGATTTCATTATTCCTCTCGCTTCCATACGTATTCTTCAAAACACGCATCCATGGATGTCGAGTGGGTACTAGACAACATTAATACATACATATTATGCTAATACGACAATGGCAGTTAGATGGGGGCCCTTTTTATTATTAGTACTGGTACTGGTCATTGAGATTTTGGAGTAGAGGAGGTTAATCTGGAGAGAGAGAGAGAGCAATTCAGTGTTATTGGAAAGTGAGAGGGGGTAGTGGAGAAGTCAAACCTTGTTGGACTACACTCTTCTCAAGGATTCCGAGTTTTTGAAGTTTCAAAATGTCCAGAATCTCAAGCTCAGTTGGTTTCGAGAAGTTCCACGATCTCTAGGTCATCCAAATGAACATGGACAAGCAATCTAAGAAAGTTGATTTTCACTAAAAACAGGTAGAGTGTCTGGAAAACCGGAAGACACGGTTCTAACTGAGTTGAAACTGTCGATTGATCTAGTAAACCAATAGTAACGTTGATGGCTTTTTTTCATGATGGCCGAGAATTCCAGAGATTCATTTTTCAGACAAAGACAGTCAGACAGTCAAGAATTATCAGGATGGCCTGAAAATCAAGAAAAATCATGTTCCGAGGCTACAAAATTTCCAGAATGGCCTAGAAGCCTATAAATCTCCTTGAAGCTAACGCATGGTTCTGTGAAAAATTTCAAAATCTCAGAATCTCTGATCATAAGTTTTTGAGACTGTAACGTTCACGACAGTTTCCTCTGACTATGAGTTTCGAGGAAATTCGAAAAAAAAAAATGGCTAAAAACGTTTTTTTTCAAATCGAAACTTCCAAAACTTCCGGGATTACAGTTCTGACAAGTGAATGCTGTATTTGAAGTTTGGATTTTCAATGAAAACATAGAGCATTTTAAATGTCTGTGTCTTCAAAAATTAGAATCCGAATTCAAACCTTGAGAATTCCAAACGTCTCCAGGAAATTGGAAAAAAAATTTAATCAAATTTTCAGGATCCGAAATTTTTGCGAGGTCAAAAGTTCACAAAATCTGAGAACGAATCACTATTTTTTCCGGAACCTGTAGACCGTAGAATCTCTGTACACCTGAGAATCTCAGAATCTCAATATCTCAAAATTTCAGTATCTCCTGAATCTCTGTCTCAGAATCTCAGCACGTCTTCACAAAAAAATGGTAAGACTCTCCAAATCGAAACTATGAAAAACTATGACTGATCAGTCAAAAGGTCCCTGAACCTGGGTCAAACTAGAATCTGAACCTATCAAAATTGCTCAATGAACTCTCGAAGCGCAGAAGAGAGAGAGCAGTGATTGGCGGCAGCTCCTCAAAGGCTTGTCTCTTTCTCTTTCTCCAGATGCCCTTCTGTTCCGTGTCATTCTTTCTCTTTTCCTCGGTCTTCAGAAGACACAAATGACATAATATTATGATATATCATTCTGTGGTAGAAAAGGAGGAGGCTTACACAATACAAAAGAGACATGGGCGGTTCGAAGAGAGAGAAAAAGAGCCGAAGGAGAAAGTCGGATGATCGATCATGGTTGGGGTGGGTATGTGTGTGGCAACTCTTACCAACTGTTCCGATTTTTGATAAACCAGAGAAGTCAGAGAGAGAGAGAAGAGTCGAAGAGATTGATGTATTTTTAATCTTTTCCAAGTTTCATTATTGCTCACTTTATACATATTATCGGTTTTTGGATCCATGTGTCTTGTGGCTTTCTTAGCTTCTTGCATCTTGAGTTTGCGAGGCTTCCATCATTTTTGAAATTTCGGATTCTGCGATTTCGAAACAACTTTCAGGTTTCGAACCTCTGGAAATTGAGATTTTGAAGTGTTGAAATTCATAGGTTTGTTGATAGTCGAAATTTGGTCAAAAATATGATTTTGGAAGTGTCGAAGAGTCTTGAAGAGACTCAAAAGTGTTTTTTTGAAGAGTTCTGCATGAAAAAGAAACTGGATAAATTTGAATGATTCAGAAAGTGTTTGGAGAATATCGAAAATTTCGGATGCATTTTGGGGCCTTCAAAACGTCTTGAAGGGTACTGCTCGATTCAGCCGAATTCTGCAGGGCTCTGGTGGATCCCGTGGCGTTCACCAGGAAACTCGTTTTAAGGTACCTCTGAGAATTCCCTATAAATTGGCCCATGTGTAAAGTAGAATCAGGGGTTTCAAATGCGCTATGTGGCTACCTGTGCAAACTTCTAGAAATCAAGATACAGGCTCCGAAAGATGGCCTTTTTCTCCATTCCACCGGTGGTTCACCATCTTTCAAAGGCTGTCTCTCAGCTTATAGAAGTTCGCACAGGTGACCACATAGCCCATTCGAAAGCTCTGAGTCTGTTCTATATATGAACAAATTTATAGAAAATTCTTAGAGGTACCCTAAAACGGGTTTCCTGGTCAGGGATTTGGAAGGATTGCAGGAGATTTCAATTTTCGTCTTCTATTTTCCTCAAAATCTAGATCATCACAACATTGCTCAGTTTCTGGGATACCAGTTCCTTTGAGATAATTCCCGACTTCCTCTTTGTCAATTCTTCATTTTCTACAGTACCCAATTTTCGAAAAACCACCCACAAAAAAAACGGTTTCAAACCTTCCCTCCCAAAAAAAAGTGAATCGAAAAATTTCCCTCTCCAACCGATTAGGATCTAAAGTTTTGGCAACACCTACATAATCGGCCATCGATATCTACAGTAACCCTTCTTCAGAAAGAGACCCGTGCCTCGTGTCTCAACACCTCGTCATGGAGGAGGACAAACGATGATAGATGAGAATCTGAAGAAGTCATTCTTCGGACGCGCAGGTTTTTCGGACAATAGTTGACACTGTCAGGGCGTGTGTGCAGCAATTAGGTGTGTATGATTACTTGTAGATATACAGATATATGTTGACAATTAGAGAGAGGTGTGATGGAGTGGACTCTCCGAGAGTCAGATTTTAGAATGAGATACTGTAGGTTATCGGAGAAGGAAGTTTTATGAAGAAGGGGTTCTAGGAAACCTTGAAATGCCTCGAATTTTCGTTATGGCCTAAAAAACTTCAAATTTCGATTTACATGTTTTGCTCACCAATTGTTACCCTCTGATCCGAACGACTATGGGGGCAAAAAATCGCCCACTCAGCTATAAGAACTTCCACAAAGGGAATTTTTGAATACATTTTTTTTTCTCGAGTTATGACGAAATTTCAAAATTGCGAAAAAAAAAGTTTGAAATGACCGTATTTTTGTCATTTTTGAAGTTTTTCTAAAAATCAAAGTGGGATATGTAGAAACTTTTTTTGCTCTCATTTTTTGTCTCTATCATGTTTTGGATATTTTGTCTAAAATTATGAAAACTCGGGCCAAACACAAGTCGAAAAAAACCTTCTTGTAGAATTTTTTAAAACTATCATAAAAATGGTCCCCATCATGAATAAGGTATAAAAACGTATTGCTTATAGTACCTAATCAGGCATTTTCGAAAGATAAAAGTCGATATATAGATAAAATGCACCTTAATTTCGATTTTTTTCAACTTTTCAGAATTTATATTTTTTTGAGTCAGATTTTTAAGGGAATTCGTAGTTTGTAAACGTTGTCAGGTAATTGATTATCCGCTTCCTGGAGTTAAATCACCTTTCTGGGTACCCTAGAGTCGTTTACCAATAGGTCCCCTCAACTAAGGAAGTCGAAAATTTTTATTTTTTCAAACTGTCCATTTTCTTGTTTTCATGATTGTTTTCGATGAGATTTTATGATTTGTATATGAATTTTTCTGAAAATCGTGAAAAAATTGGAAAAACGACCTCAAAAGTTGAGCACCTAATTATAAGCATCTTATTCGTTGTGACGCCGTACAATTGACATTTTACTGCCTTTTTTTCACGATTTTCAGAAAATTTTGATGAAAATTACAAAATCTCATCGAAAACAATCCTGAAAACAAGAAAATGGAAAGTTTGAAAAAATAAAAAATTTCGACTTCCTTAGTTGAGGTGACCTATTGGTAAACGACTCCAGGGTGCCCAGAAAGGTGATTTAACTTCAGCAAGCGGATAATCAATCACCTGAAAACGTTTACAAACTACGAATTCCCTTAAAAATCTGACTCAAAAAAATATTAATTCTGAAAAGTTGAAAAAATCGAAATTAAGGTGCATTTTATCTATATATCGACTTTTATCTTTCGAAAATGCCTGATTAGGTACTATAAGCAATACGTCGTTATACCTTATTTATGATGAGGAACATTTTTATGATAGTTTTAAAAAATTCTACAAGAAGGTTTTTTTCGACTTTGTGTTTGACCCGAGTTTTCATAATTTTAGACAAAAGATATCCTAAACATGATGAAAACAAAAAATGAGAGCAAAAAAAGTTCCTACATATCCCACTTTTATTTTTGAAAAAACTTCAAAAATGACAAAAATACGGTCATTTCAAACTTTTTTTTTCGCAATTTTGAAAATTCGTCATAACTCGAGAAAAAAAAATTTCTTCATGACAAAATTTCTTCGTTGACTCAGCCGGGTGAGTCCGTCACAATGCTCACAAAAAAAATCTGAAACTTTTGTACACCCTGACGCAAAAATGCAGACATTTGGATAACCGGAAGGCTCATAGACCTAGTGGTCTATCGACTGTCTTCCAGTGGTCTATGGACGGTCTGTACTTTGAAGATTTCCTAGATTTTACAATTCTCACAGATTACTCTTCTTATGGACCTTCTGGTTCTCCAAAATCAATTCAAAACACGGGGACGGGTCCTGGACACGACAAAAAATAGAGTGCTGGCCACAAAGGTCTCTAGAGATTTTGGTGGTTTTCAGTCAACTTTTTGAGCAGTTAAAAAAGTATGTTCCAATAACCCAATTCTTTTGAAAATTTGTGCGTGAATTAAGCAACTCTAGATCTTCATTTTTGTAGTTGAAAACTTTTTACGAAAATCATGATCTAGTCAGTTATGGCGCGTTAAAGATCATTGGTTCAAAAATGTTCGAAATTTTCGACTGTTCAAAGTTTGCCATTTTCACTGAAAACCACACTTGAGACCTGATTTTGAAGACCCCCAACGTAATTATATTGGTAAATTGTCCGTCAGTTAGCTCTCTCTTTATACTAATCTCTCACACCATGTGGTCAGAATTTTCACACCTCTACAGTCCCCCCGCCAAAGTTAATCCAGAAGCCTAAGCCTAAGCCTAGGCTCGTTCCATTTGTTACTGACTCTCTTATTATCTATATATTTGTTGTTGTTCTCCTTTTTTCCCTCGTCTTTGGACTCGCCGACAAATCAAGAGTGCATGAATGATTGGGTGAAGGGAAGGGCGGCATGTTGAAAGAGGGAGGGCTCACACGTTTTCAATCATGATTCTTTGAGGAATAGGATAGTATATGGAAAGCCAGAAGTCCTCAGATTCTGAGATTCTGAGAATCGGAGATTTCGAGATTCTGAGATTCTGAGAATCTGAAATTTTCTAAGATTTCGAGATTTCTGAGATTTCTGAGATTTCGAGATTCAGAATCTCAGAAATCTCAGAATCTCAGAATCCCCAGAATCTCCGAAATCCCCAAAATCCTCCAGAATCTCAGATTCTCCGAATCCACAATTTTCGAAAAATCAAATCGGATTTTTCAGTTTATGGGGTCATTGCTCATCATAAAGTCACTCTGCTTGGAAAGCGTCCATAACTTGCACCTTTAAACCTACCGTACTCCTCATCGGAGTGTCGTTGCAAAAAGGCTCAAGAGTTGGCGAATGGATAACAAATATGTTTATAGAGAGATCATTCGAAACTCAGACTATGATGAGTAATAATAGTCTCAGCAATAAGTCTGAGTAATAAGTCTGAGCAATAAGTCTGAGTAATAAGTCTGAGCAATAAGTCTGAGCAATAAGACGTCTCTTTTGAAAGTTTTGATCTACTTTTTGATCCACTATCGTCTACATTTTCAAGTTTTTCTCTCCCAATTCCACGTTCTTCTAGAAATCCCTTCAATCTTCCAAACCCGAACCACACAACAAATTTTCTCGAACCCCCTAAACACCCATTTTCGATCCATCATCACAAACCGTCGGTTTATGACAACATTATAAGAACCGCAAAGTTCACGCGCGGTCACTGGTGACACCAATCCTTTGTTGGAGTCATAACAAGACGATTAGATAGGATTCGGCGGGTTTCAGATGTGCACGCTGCGCGGCGAGACGACAAAGAGATGAAAGAACGAGAGGGGGAGAGAGGGGTGCCGACAACAAGAACGACCGCTCAAATTTGGAAGATAGTGAAAATACTGTAGGGTTTTCTTCTTGAGATTTGAAATGGATGCTTAATAGCTATGAAGTCAGTTAATAGTATGTGGGCGGTGCTTACGGAGCATCCTTTTCTGGAAATGAGAGGAAGTCCCAGAAATAGGATTGCTGCTGGAGAATACCGAAGATTCTGATCCATCTGAAAGTCCACATCAAAAATCCAGACCCGAGGTTTGAGGGTTACTAACCATATGAAGTAGCTCTACGTCTTCTGAATCTCCGCTGACGTCTTCGAAAAGTTTAGACACATAAAAAAAGATCCTGGAAGATGAATAGTCTCTGAATCCCCTGAGGAGCCTTGTGAATTCTGAAACTTCCCAATTTGGTCTAGAATCCCGGCGACGTCTTCTGAAAATCTTCTGAATCTTCAAGATTTTTTTCGCCGTTATCCAAGAGTCTAAACCCCCTGATCGCGTCTTCTGAAAGTTTTGTAGAATCCGATAAGATGTCGATTTCGAGAGCCTGTTCGAGGATCGAAGGTGTTTCGGCTCGAGATTCTAGTTTCTGAAACAGCAACGATTTCTCGAAGATTCTGAAGGTTTCTCTGATGCCGTGGCCAAGAAAAAAGCCTAAAAAATCTGAAAAGCATTTTCATGGCCGTAACTTCCATGGTGACCTGGAGACCCAGAAAAAGAGGTTGACTGTTTAGAGGTCGAACTTCAAACTTCACGTGAAATGAGAAAAATCCAAAAATTGATTTTGACTGGACGGCCTAGGATGGCCCAGAAGATGAGGGCGACAAACTTTCAGACCTCAACTTCGAGACCAGCTTCAAGTTGACCTATAAAAATCATGGTGTGGCCCAGAAACCTCATTTTTAGAGCATATGACCTTCATCGGCCTCTCTCTCTCTCTCTCTCTCTCTCTCTCTCTCTCTCTCTCTCTCTCTCTCTCTCTCTCTTTCAGTTCCATCCACATCATCATCGTTCCCCCGTCTTCTGACTTCTGGCTTCTTCTTCATCATCATCATCAACTGACTGTGTGAGAGAGAGGAAAGCTCTAGTGAATATAAAACCCCTCCTTCCTAAAATGTGCCTCTCTTTCTCTCGCTTTTCAAACATTTTGCGAACCAAAACGGAAGGAAGAAAAACACATCGATCATTGCCACCACTCCCCGTTTCCTACTCTTCCTTCTGAATACATAGACACACTTCGCCTTTGGACGTCTTCCACTTCAGAATTAACCCTCCCTGAATATCTGGGTTTGGCGCCAAACTGTCGCCAATTCTAGGCGTGGGGGGAGAGCCCTTTTAATGATGATTCGGAGATGGACCGGAAACGTGGAAGTGGAAAATCCGAGCGTTTCCGGTTGGCGCCGGAATGGTGGGCAGCCTCTTTGAGGAGAACAGGTGTTCGGAGAGGTTATTATGGAATGAAAAGTGGGCGGAGCCGAAACTTGAATAGAAGTCTTGACACACTTTATACGGTTTTGGATTCGGATTCGACATTTTGCTTCTGATAGACTTCGGAGAGGTCTGAAGGGTCTCTGGAGATTCTGGAGGTTTCTGGAGGCTTCTAAACGTAGCTGAAGGCTTCTGAAGGTTTCTGAAGGCAGCTGGAAAATTCTGATGGATGCTGAAACGTTCTGAAAGTCTTCAAAGGTTTTGGAAGATTCAGAAGAAGGATTCGTCATCTAGAGGAGATTTCAGAGATTCTGAAGGATTCTAATAGCATCTTAAGTATTCTGAATGGGAACATCAGAATCTGAAAATCTGAAAATCTGAAAATCTGAAAATCTGAAAATCTGAAGAATCTCAGAATCTCAGAATCTCATGATCTCCGAATCTCCTGAAGTTCAGAAATCTCCAGAATCTCAGAATCTCCAGAATCTCAGAATCTCCAGAATCTCAGAATCTCCAGAATCTCAAAATCTCCTGATTCTCAGAATGAGAACCGTCACAATCTCTAGAATTCTAGAATCTGAGAATCTCAGAGTCTCCAAATCTCCTGAATCTCCTGAATCTCCTGAATCTCGGGATCCTCAGAAATCTCAGAATCTCCAGAATCTCCAAAAATCTCAGAATCTCCTGAATCTCCTGAATCTCCTGAATCTCCTGAACCCACTATTTTCGAAAAATGAAATCGGATTTTCCAGTTTGTGGAGTCATTGCTCATCATGAAAATACTCGGCTTGAAAAGCGGAATCATTCTTCATTTCCCTATTATCTTTCCACCCTCCCCCACTACCATACTCCAAAAACCAAGTTCAAACCTATCCATCCACCAAGCCTCCGATTCAGACTCTAACCTAAACATTACACCATCGTTCTCGGATCAATTCTCCTACCCAAACCTTCCCTTTCTTCCTTCCAATCATCATCATCGTAAATCAAAGGTTCTCCTCTTCTTCTTCTTCTTCTCTCAATCCACATAGTCAGCTGATATCAAGAAGAGAGAGCAAATAGAGATAGAGAAGAGATGGAAGAAGAAGAAAAAAAACCACTCGGCTCATTTTTCTGTTCCTCTGAAGCTCATCAAAGCCCTTAAAATTGAAAAATGCTTTAGCCCCATTTGCTTATTGACTCATAACTTTGCTGAAACTTGTCCAAAAACCATGATATTTTTTTCGTGATTTGTGACCGATTTTGAGGAAATTCTGAAATTTTTCAATTCTCAAAACAGGTCAGAACATAGCGACCTTCAAAACTGGATTTTGGATTTTTGAGATTTTCGATAGTTCCAGACCCAAATTTCCAGCTATTCCGTTTCTCGAAACCCCTGTTGTTTGGCTCTTTGGCTCATTCCTTGTTTGTCCCTTGAAATCTTAATTACCCCCCCCCCCCCCCTTT
>LR543380.1:256381-305962 GCA_900536305.3 Caenorhabditis sp. 40 LS-2015
CCCCCCCCCCCCCCCTTTCTCCATGTCCACCTAGAAGCTAACACCTGTTGTTTCTGCGTGTGTTTTCCTTTCCTTTCCGATGTGGATCATAATAATAAGAATAATAGTAATGATAATTGGTGTCGTGTTGGTTGTCGGTACCAGCTTAGAGAAACGGCGGCCGGGAAATTAGGCCCAGGCTTATTGACAGATCCGGGACACACACCTTACCACTTGGGACGAAAAGAAATGTCTAGAACTTCAGGTTTTGAAATCCAAAGTCTAGGAGGCCAAGTTTAGGCTAAGGCTTAGTTCAAGCTTAGGCTCAAGCTTAGGCCAAGCTATACTTCCGGGGTCCAGACCAGTGTGACCAACCTTGACAGATAGGGGACACACCTTAGGACAGACAGACTTGACACAGAAATTTCCAGAACTTGAGGTCTACCTAGGGTTAACCCAGCTTGACCTCCGTGGTGTAGACCAGATAATAAAAACGGTCGACTTTAAGGACTTATAACATGACTCGCAACCACCCGATTTTTTTGAAAATTTGTGCGTGTATTCAGCAAGTCTAGAACTTTATTTTTGTAGTTGACAACTTTTTTCGCGGATTTCCGTCTATTTAGTTATGCCGCCCCAAACTTTTGGAATATTTTTGAACCCTTGTAGACGACTTAACGGATTTCACGTTCACTTTCCAAAAAAGTTGTGAACTACAAAACTGGAGATCTAAAGTTGATGAATACACCCATCAAGTTTTAAATGAATCGGCCCATAGGAAGCTCCACCTACTTTTGAGTATACTTTAATCTCAGATTTTCAAATGCTAAGGTTTGTAGGATGGTATCTAAGCTCCACTCGCTTTTACGTCATTAGCCATACAGTCATAAACGCCTTTAGTTGAGCGATAGACTTTCAAATCTCCTTAAAACCATATCAAAAAATGGGAGGAGCCAGAATAGGCATACCGGACATCCGGTACTTTTTTGTAGCAACTAAATCAGACACCACGAAACGAGAGGGAGGCGGAGCCTAATGTTCGATGAATCTAGTACCGGAAGTTGAATGCATAATAAGTGTGCTTGAATTTTTTCTAAAAAAGTTTCCAGAAATTTTAACAATTCTTGAGCATCTTTAAAATTTCAAAATTTTTGGAAACTTTCTAAAAAAGTTGAGCAAACTTCAAAGACCTCTCGAAAACGATTCACCTCTACTTCGAGAAATCGATAAGGTAGGCGGAGCCTAAAAGTAGAAGTAAGGTTTAAGGGCTCAAAATAAACAATTGAACAAGACTGACACGAAACTGGACGTTTTGTAACCGGAAATTTGTAGAACTAGACGTTTTATAACTGGACACTTTAGAACATGACATTTTAAAACTGGTTACTTTGAAACTACCCGCTTTGGACCTCTGAGAACTAGACGTTTTGTAACCAACCATCTCAAAACTAGACCCCCCTAAAACTAGTACCAACCAACCAAAAAAAAGGAACCGAAGCCATCGCCACCAAACAAACCAGCCATCTGTCAATAAACTTCCCTCTCCCCCCGTCCGTCTACAAAACCCTCTAGGCTCCGCCCCCTCGCGGTCCCTCTCATTGGTCGCCCCTCTCTCTCTCCCTCTCGCCGAAGCGCCGCCCCTTTTCCGTTTGTGATAGTTTCCATCGGCCTCATCTCCGCCCGGGGGGACCCTCCCGCCTCTCCCTCCGCCAAAATGATTTATTACTTTTCGGGAGGAGAGAGAGTATGCCCCTCTTACTAATGATGATGACCCCCCCCCCCTTTGTAATTTTTCACCATATCCCTTTTTGCTATAGTTTATCTTTTATGATGATGATGCAGATGATTAGGAAAATGATTAATTTCCTTGTTTCGGAAAACGGACACCTGTCACTTTTTGGGGGAGATTTGTGTTCGTAGAGACATGATGAATTATAGTCGTCGGGAGTCACTGAAAAGCGATCTGTCATTTTGTCAAGTTTTCTTGATTTATGGATACTTGGATTTCAAAATTTTGATCTTTCTTGGAAGTTTGAAGTTCGCTAAGCTTGATTTTCAATCTCGCCTCTTCAAGAGCTTCAAAATGAGTATAAACACGCCCTCTATTAACAGTTTTTAGCAAGTTTTGGATCCTGGCCCGGAAATGTTTGCAAAAAATTTTTTTCAGATTTTAAATCGAAAGCGCTAATTTTGAAAAAAGTTGGAGCAAAACTGACCGAGTTAGAGTAGTTTTAAGATCTAAAATATTTGAACTTCTGAAATCTGAAACTTCCCTTTTTTCCATTCCTTTTTGTGAGCATTTTTGTGCTGATTTTTCCTCTCAATCGACAGGATCCGTTTTTCTTTCCAAATTTTCATTTTCCTTGATTTTGTTCCCAAAGGTCTTATGAACGTTCTGCTGCTCTGTTTTCTTGAATCCTGTTGAACTTTGATTGTTTTTGGTTTTAAGACCTTTCCATTTTTTTTGACACCATCCTAATCATAGAGCTGTAGGTTGTCTAGGTCATGCGAGTCGGAGCAGGTTGAGACTCTAAAACATTTGTTGATTCTGATGACCTACAGTACTGACCACAAAAGTATATGAATTTTGGTGATTTTCATTGCGAAACGACCAACTTTGAGCAGTTGAAAAAGTATGTTCCATCCATCCGATTTTTATAAACCTTGGTGAGTGTATTAAACAACTTTAGAGCTTCATTGTTGTAGTTGTCAACTTTTTACGAAATTCACATCCAAGTCAGTTATGATCATTGGTCCAAAAAAGTTGTAAGATTGCACCAAGTTCTGATGTCGCGTGACTATAACTCACTTCACAGCAATTTTCAAAAAAAGTTGCCAACTAAAAAAAAAAGAGGATTTAGAGTGGCTTGATCTACTCACCGAGTTTCATAAAAAGTGGGCGATTGGAACATACATTTTCAGCTGCTCAAAATTTACCATTTTGCACTGAAAATCACCAAAAGAGGTAGAATTATGGCCAGCACTGTAAATCTTATTGCGATGTAAGAAAAGTTTTGGACATCCGGAAGAACCGAGAAACAGACACATTTTACCTAATTGTGTGTTTTCTAGGCCACGGGGAATACGGAGAATTTGAAGATTTTGGAAACGCTAAAATTCTAAGTTTTGAGATTTTTTCGAATAACCAAGAATCCTTCAGACTATCCGTATTCTAGAGCCCTAGAATCTCAGAATCCGGAAAACTTCAGAATCTCCCACGTTCTAGAATCATGAAATTTGAATTTCAAAGTCCTTTCCCCATCTCATTGATCGATATCTCACACTTTCCGATTCTAGTTTCGTTTTTGCAGTTATCTTCTTTTCCGAATCCAGTTTCGATACAAGTTTTCATCATCCAATGCCCAATTTCAGAGCCCCCTCTCATCATCATGAGCTCGGCCGAGTGCTACGGAGCTCCGCCTCCGAACTACTACTCGGACTGGACCACGCCGTCCTACTACTCCACCGCCGCGCCCTCCTACTCCCCACTGAACCATCACCATCACGTGGATCTATGGGCCGCGCATCCGTCCAACTACGTCCTGGGCGGTGGCACGATCACTCCGCCGGGCCCGGGAGCCGCCGCCGGCTCATCGCCGCCGCAGTCGTCGAACTCGTCGGTGGACTTGCCGGCTGGCGTGACGGCTTCACAGCACAACACCTACAAATGGATGCACACGAAGCGGGTGCAGAAGCCAGTGGGTAAGATATTGAGAGATCGGAAAATATTTTCAAGGCGCTCAGCTCGTCGAGAGCTTCAAAATGAGTATAAACAAGCCATGTATGTGAAAATTTGAAAATTTCGGGTCTCGCCACGAAAAAGTCGATTTTTTATTTACCGGTCATGATTATACTCATTTTGAAGGATTTTTGATTTTAAATCCATTGCAATCAATTTAAATGGCATTAGAGCAAAACTGACCGAGTTAGAATTACTTTAAAGAATTTTGGGTCTCGACACGAAAAACAAATTTTTGTCATTCCTGGTCATGATTATACTCGTTTTGAAGATTTTTCAATTTCAAGTCGTTTCCTCTTATTTTGAGTTCAATTGGAGCTAAATTAGCCAAGTTATAGGGATTTTAAAATTGTTGAGTCTCTTGACGACAATCCCAAGATTCAAGGATTTTCAACTTTTCAAATACTCTAAATGTGCTCAAATTATATTTTTGAGTTGAGCTCAGCTCATGTATCAAAACAAGTATAAACAAGCTGTCAATGGGAAAACTTGAACATTTTGGGTCCTGGCACGAAAAAAGTCGATTTTTCATTTTTGGTCATGATTATACTCATTCTGAAGGATTTTTAATTTTAAATCGATTGCAGCTATTTTGAGTTGAATCGGAGCAAAATTGACCAAGATATGATGGTTTTAATAGATTTTGGGTCCCACCACGAAAAATGAGAAAACTCGAAAATTTCATGGCTACTGTAGGTGATAATACCATTTACCAAATTCAGACAATGAGTTTGAATTTTAAAGGTGACCCCCAGAAACCCTAATCGATCATCCTCCAGGTGTTCCGAAACTTCCCCCAGACTCCGCCCCTTTTCGGCTGGCCAAAATCCACCGCGAGAGACTTTTCCCGTAGTAATCGATCGATCATTCAGTCGCTTTGAGATGAGGGGAGAGAGTCAATCTTCTCTCGCTCTCAAAACGAAGAAAAATTGACACGAAGTGGAGGAGAAAAAGAGCGGCACAAAATCTTAGAGGACGAGAGAGGACATGTCACTTTTTCGTGTCCTCTCTTTTTGTCGGAAAGAGACAATGTTTGGAAAAAGAGAGGGGGGGGGGGTCTAATTATTCCTAGGCAATCGTCGAACCAAAACATATGTTCCTTTTTTCGAAAATTTTGGGGGGACCGTTTCCCATATTCGCAAAATTTGCATTTCTCATCAATCTTTGGGCACCGAGACGAAGATTATTGATGAGTTAGTTTTGGGCATGGGAAAACTGGAGGATGGGGCTTTCTAGGCCATCAAAAGTTGGTGCAAGGGATGGCTTAACTTTCGCAAGGAGGCGGTTTCTAGGTCATTTGAAAAAAATTAGAATCTTGAAAGCCTTGAGGCTTGAGGCTTGAGGTTTGAGGCTTGAGCCTTGAGGCTTGGGCCTTGAGGCTCGGGCCTTGAGGCTTGAGGCTTAAACCTTGAGGCTTTCTAGGCCAGCAAACCATCGAATGAAGATAGTTAATAGAGCTGTAACGTGGTGGCCTAACTTTTGCAATATCTGGGACTCTCTAGGCCAGCAAGAGTAGTAGGAAAGGATGACCGCGAATTTTTGTAAAATATGGAGTTTTCTAGGCCACCAATTTTTTCACTTTTCAGAACTTGACTGAACATTCAGTGGCCCAGAAATCTACTAAAAAAATTCTGAAAAATCTGAAAAAAAAGAACGCTGGAAACCTGGAAAGTGAGAAACAATGTCAGTCTTGAATTTTGGATGAACGTCGAGATTCCAAGACTTTAAAAATCCTGATTTTGTCAGAATCTCTGGAATCTCAGAATTCTCAGAAATCTCTGGAATGTTAGGCCACATAAGAACTTTTGGACCTGGAAGCTCAAAAATTTCAAAACTTTCAAAATTTTCAGTTCCCAAAAAGAAGGTGATCGACGAGAATGGCACGAATCGAACCAACTTCACGACACATCAGCTCACAGAATTGGAGAAGGAGTTTCACACGGCGAAATACGTGAATCGAACCCGTCGAACTGAGATTGCCGCCAATTTGAAACTGCAGGAAGCTCAGGTAAAAATGGCTTGGGGAGGAAGCGCGCTCTACTGGACTGAATGAAAAAAAACTTGGAATGCTCATTTTTAGAACCTATAATGGCGCATTCAGAAGTTGAAAAACCTGAAAGTATAGATTGATGAAAAGTCGTAGATTAGATTGTGGGATTTTCGATTTTCGACCAAAAAAATTTCTGAAAATTGCAGAAGATTCTCAGAATCTAGATTTCACCAGAATCTCCAAAAAAATGAGATTCTGAAGGGTTTTGGAATCCGGGAATTCTGGGATTCTGAGATTTTGATGGATTCCGAGATTCTGAAGGATTCTGAGATCCTGAGTTTTTTTCGGATTCCGAGATATTAATTTCCGTCAGTCAAAGAGATTTTCAGAATCTTGGCTTCTGAGATTCTGTGAATCCGAAACTTCTAGATTCTAGGTATTCAGAATCTCAGTATAAAAATTCATCAATTTCAGAAAAAAAAAATCCGAAAACCTCGATTTTCAAAGTCTCGGAAATCTTCAAAATTTCAACTTTTTGGTGACCTAGAAAATTTTTGGTGACCTAGAAAATTTCAAATTTTTGGTGACCTAGATTTTGAGATTTTCATGAATTCTGTGGATTCGAGATTCTGAAATTCTAGAATTTTGGTATTCTGAGATTTTGGGATTCTGCTGAATTCTGAAATCCTGAGATTCAGAAGGATTCTGAAGTATTCTGATCTCCAAAAACTTCAAATTTCCCTTTCCAATTTTTCTCATTTCCAGGTCAAAATCTGGTTCCAAAACCGTCGAATGAAGGAGAAGAAGCGCGAGAAGGAGAAGGCGTTCCTCGCGAGAAACTCCTGGGACTCCAACTCGCCTGGATCGTGTAGCGGAGAAGACGTCAAAGGATTCAAGTGATGCAACAACGTCTAAAATCTCCCCCATTGATTTTCCCAACAAAAAAAAACTTCTCAAAATACCTCTCTCAAATCTATCATTACATAGTGTCTTCTTCACACCAGAGCTCGATTTCCACGCGGGTCACCCTTCTTTTTTTCGAAAATTTCTCTTCATTTGTATCTATACATCTTTCTTCCTCTCCCCCTCAATTTCTTCGAAAAAAAAATTTTCCAAAAAAAAATTTTTTTTTTCCCCGCCCCCAAAAATTTATTTTCTCCACCTTGAATTTCCTCCTCCTCCTCCTCTTCGTTATAATTTGATAACACATAAAAATTCCAAACTTCCCAAGGATTACTGTAGAAAACTATACAGATGACAGAAAGTGTCAACTTGAATTGACATCAAAATGGGATTACTGTAGACCGGGGGCCACGCCCACCTAACACATACACGGTTTTTTTTTTGCTTCGGCGGGAACCGGTTTCATCTTTTGGAGAAGAAGAAGAAGAAGACGTGACGATGATGACGTCGTCGTCGCCGTCATGAATGAAAAATGTTTGTTGGTTTTGTGGGGATAGACTTGTTATCATATTAGCCAATACATATAATTAGGAAAAAGGAGTACTGTAGATTTGTCAGATTTGGTAGACTAGAGAAGAGAAACTAGAACTTTGAGATTCTGAGATTCTGAGATTCGAGTGGAATCTCAGAATCTCAGAAAAAAAAATAATTTGAGAGTTTCGAAAATTCAGAATTGATTTGAATATTGTTTTTCGAAAATCTGAAAAATCTGAAAAAAAAAACGCTGGAAATCTGAAAAGTGAAAGAATGTTAGTCAGGATTTTCGGATGAAAGTCGAGATTTCAAGACTGTAAGAATCCAAATTTCGCCAGATTCTCAGTTTCCCAGAATTCTGCATAATCTCCGAATTTCAGAATTCTTCAGAATCCCAGAATCCTTCAGAATCTCAGAAACTCAGAATTTTAGATTCTCAGATTTTCAGAATCTCAGAATCCTTCAGAATTCTTCAAAATCGCAGTTCCTCAAAATCTCAGAGTCCCAGAACCCTTCAGAATCTGTGAATTTTAGAATCTTAGAATCTCGAAATTTCAGAATCTCAGAATCTCTGATCTATCTCCATAACCAAAATTCAAAATTCAAAACTTGAAATCTGAAAATTGAGACTGTACTTCAAAGAAGCACGCTGGTTTTCCTGTCGATTTGTTTGGTGGGTCTCGTCGTATCTTCAGTATCTCCGAATCTTAGATTTTCAGAATCTCGAAATCTCGAAATCTCAGAATTTCAGAATTTCAGAATTTCATATTCCTTCAGAATCTCCGAATCTCAAGCAATGACTAAAGGCCAGCTGACTGTCTCATTCCGAAATCTCTTCATCTTCCCCTCTCCTTGACTGTTTTTCCCGCCCTAATAACCCATAATTTAATAATAATACACACTTGGCAACAGATGATGAAGATATTCCTCCTCCGGCCGTTCCTCCTCCTCGTGCCCTCCAGGAGCCGTCTCCTCCTCCTCCTGGCGGCGGTCTCAGAAAAAAGGGCGGCATCTTTTGATCTACCCTGGACATTGGGCGGAGGAGGGTGATGGACAACACACACACACACTTCTCGCGCACTTGATGAGGGGTCAGTAGTAGTGTGTATTACAACAAGAAGAGAAGTAGTTGGGAGGGAGATGAGAATATAAATCTTTTGAGGGGAGAGTAATGAGGATGAATGGGGGGAGAAGATTTATAAGGGGTTTTCAGATTTTGACGGACTTTTCGGACAAACAGAGAGACAGATACAATGTATTATGATGCTAAAGATTTTGCGGACTCCAAGATTCTAGGGCTCTAGGAGCCTGATAGTAGAAGGATTATTGGTTGTTCGAAAAAACCATGAATCTTCAAATTTCAAATTTTTGAAAACAGCGTCGCCGGCCACCTAAGAAACTTCCATCAGAAACACTATTACAGACCTGCAAATAAGAACAGTCTTGAACAGCCGAAAAACAGATTATCGACATTTTGAAATTCTGAAATTTTGCTTCAGAATCCTTTGAAATCCTTCAGAGTCTCTCAGAATCCTTGGTATTTCTTCTGACTTCTTTAAACCCCTTCAGAATCATCCAGGATCGTTTAGAATCGTTCAGCATCGTTCAGAGTCTTCCAGAATCCTTGAGACTTCTTTCGCATCCGTCAAACCTCTTCAGAATCCTCCAGACTCCTTCGTACTTTAGCAGCTCTATTCTCAAATTCTCAATGGTGAAATTCAAAACAGAAAAACGTTGCTCTACTAGCCGGCAAACTTATTTGAACTTGTCCATCTTCTTCCGACGAGTATTAGCTGATATCACTCTATGTGCACATTGTAACCGTATCCCTCTCCCCCTTGATCCCTTTGTGCTCTTGCGCAATGCCAACAACCTCCTACTACCAAACTTTTTGGCGGTGGCGGGCACCATCATCAGTAGAAGAAGAAACGTGTGTAAATAAACACTCTGACCTGGGTATACTTGCATAGAACAGTGTATTCATTTGAAGAGTGGGGGTACTGTAGAGAGGGGGTCAGGAGGATTTGAAAGAGATAGAGGTGAATCCAAACCGGAAGTGGGACCTCTTGGAAATTCGATATAGAATCTGACGTCAATCGATGTCCCAAGCTGAGCAATGCTATGATGAACAATGATGACTCGAAAATAGACCAAGACTACGCCCAAGACAAGGCCCAAGCTTATGCTCAAGCTTAAGCTGAAGCCTAGGCTTAAGCCTAAAAAACTGACAATAGGGGGCCCCTTATTTTTTATGCACTATCGAATGGAATCGCTTTGGTCGAAATCCGTGATTTTGGTGTCGCCGCCTCAGCCCAATTGCGCAGTCTAACGCCTGCGCCTGAGCCGAAGAGTAGGACCACGCCTAGGGATAAGACTTTGGCCAAGACAAGGTCTCAGCTTATGCTCAGGCTTCAGCTCAAGTCTGGGCTTGAGTCTATGCCTAAGTTTAGGACCAAGCTTAGGCCCAAGACTATGCTCAAGACAAGGCCCAGGCTTATGCTAAAGCTTAAGCTCAAGCTTAGGCTTAAACCCACGCTCTAGTTTAGGCTCAAACCTAGGCTCACGCCTAGGCCCAAGCTGATCCTCATTCAGTATTTCCAAAAGCGCACCTCGCCACCATAGTTCAAGACCTTTCCCCGCTCAAGACCATCAATCTTAGTGGCCCATCTCGCCAACGAAAACCCAACGAAAGCGCAATCCATCATACACCTCATGTTGGGAGAGTGCTAATTGCAACATGACTATCATCATGTACACAAGATATTGGGCCGGGCTGCTGCTCGGAGGCGATAAGAAGAAGAATCTTCTTTTGCTTCTTTTTCTTCTCCCCTGGAGCATTTCCTCCTCCCGTTTTGATCGACAATGATGGATGGGGAGGGGAACTTGGCCATGGAGAAGACGGCTGTCTTCTTCCAGAAGAATCTGAGTGTGTATGTGTTGTTGGCAAACTGATGATAACGGATGGGCTCCTCTCTCTCTCTCGCCTCGAATTCCACTTGGGAGGCTCTATTATGATTACTGTGATTGTCAACACGTCGGCACTGGAGTTTGATGGAAGAGCTTGTTGCTTCGAGACTTGTTCGACGCTGATCGATCGGGATGGAAAATGATGGAAGAGGGGACCAGGGTCTGGCGACAGGTTGATTTTTTGAACGGAATCCCGCATTCCGTCGACCAGGACGACCTGAAAATGGTGGGAGGTGCACTGGGTGCACGGCTCGAGCAGAAGACTTGAAGTTTTTGCATTTCTCGACATCCAAGAATAAGAATGATTCTCAAAAAGTCCTCTCTAGTTTCGTTTTCTTTTTCAAAAAACAATTTTCGATGGTCGTCAAAAATCACACACTTTTGATGACGACCTTTTCTTTCAAATAACATGTATTCGTCTAAAAAACAAAATAAAGGGAGCCTTATAGACAATAACAAAGAGACACAGTAAAACATGAGAGCCCTACAGGGAAAAAACACACAAAAAACCATTTCAATTCCATACAAACAAATTGCACTGCGCACCACTTGGTGTGTCTCCAAATGTGAACGTGGCCTCTCTTCCATAAACACTTTGAATATTAAAATTATGAGCAGTCTTCTCCTCACGAGTATATCCATGCTTGATTAACTTCTTTCTCAAATCGTCCCAAGATATCTTCACATGAGGAATGTTTCTCATTATCACATCTTCATTAAGGAAGTCATCGGGGTAATATATTTCAAACATCTCCAATCGTGGGTTCGAGCCGCGCATCCAGCATTTCAAGAACCGGTTCAGGTCATTCGGAGATATGGTATGACTGCAGAGAGTTATTTCACGCACGTTCGTTACCAGTAAATCGTCCAGAGTCATCCACATAACACTTTCGAGGCCGTGATCCGTGACATGAACGCGACCCATATTCTCGATCATTGTCTTTTGAAAAGACTCCGAGGTTCGGAACAGATGTGGGTTCAACCAAAGCCAGTTGCATGACAAACGAAGAGCCAAAAACTGTTTGAGCGCTTCTGGCGGTTCAATGAAGGCCTCAAGGCGACCGATTTTCATTCTTCCCAACACTCTACCGATTTGCTTCATGTCTATGTTCAATGAAATTTTGTAAAAGGGGAACGAGGTGATCCGTTTCAAGTGGTAGATCTCTTTGCAGTGATTGTACCAGTCCTTGAAACTCAGCGTATCGAGGTTGAATGATAGTTTCTGCGGCCACCCATCTTGATATGGACGTTCCGATTCTTGAAGAATTATCCACCGTGTATCCTCATCAACTCGTTTTCGCATCCAATCATCTCCGTCAGTCTCTTCCTCTTCACCATCTCCAACACTATTGTTCAATCTCTTGACGTAGTTTTTCCTCTCTGGCGGATAATAGCTCACTTTATGAAGTTGTGCAGCTTCTAGATCCAGACGCTGATTCATCCCAGTGGGTGGAAGCACGGCAACATGAACTAATGAGGTATCGTTCAACTTGATAAACATTCCGATGTGGAAACCTTGAAACGCTATGACGAATCGCGAATTCTTCAATTTCAAATCAGTCACTGATCGTTTGCATCGTTGAGAGCACAGTGAGAACAGGAAGCTGTAATAAGGCATTGCTCAGTTACCAATGCAATATGAAAAATTCAAACTAACCAATCAATCGAGTCCATAGATCGCAACACATTTGCCAATGCCTCTTGGGGTAGTCGATAGAGGGGGAAACCGTACGTCATGATGACGAAGAATGAATGAACGGAGAAGACGTGAGGGAGGGGTGCTGGTCGATGTGTACCTTTCGCGCGCTCTCAGATGGCCTAGAAGACTCAATGGGTGATGACGTGGCAATTGGTTTCCGGGAAGGTATTGACCTCATTGTATATTGGCCGTTTACTATTTGTGAACGTGCGTAACAAAGAAAAAACAAGACTATCGGAGTACTATTTTTGCTGTGATTCAAAAGTTTACTGATGAATACTACAGGAAGTAAACAAAATTTGAAAGAGTGATTCTCCTGGATGACGGAATTGATTCGACAATGGAATTGATTCGAACAAAATTTATTCAGTGAAAAAAATACAGAAAAAACGAGACTTCAATTCCATACAAACAATTTGCACTCCACACCACATGATTTGTCCCCAAATGTGAACGTGGCCTCTCTCCCATGAACACTTCGAATATTGAAATTATGAGCAGTCTCCTCCTCACGAGTATATCCATGCTTGATTAACTTCTTTCTCAAATCGTCCCAAGACATCTTCACATGAGGAATGTTTCTCATTATCACAGCTTCATCAGGTATGAAGCCACTCCCGTAAAATATTTCTAACGTCTCCAACCGTGGGTTCGAGCCGCGCATCCAGCATTTCAAGAACCGGTTCAGGTCATTTGAAGAAATCTTTTGACTGCAGAGAGTTAATTCACGCGCGTTCGTTACCAGTAAATCATCCAAAGTCACCAACAAAGGGTTTTCATGACCCAAATCCGTGCTGTCCATGATATAAACACAATCCATATTCTCGACCAATGTCTTCTGAAGAGACTCGGAGGTTCGGAACAAATGTGGGTCCAAGCGAAGCCAGTCGCATGACAAACGAAGAGCCAAAAATTGTTGGAGAGCTTCGAGCGGTTCAACGAAGGCATCGAGGCGACCGATTTTCATTCCTCCCAGCACTCTACCGATTTGCTCCATATCCATGTGAAATACGATGTCGTAAAATCGGAACGAGGTGATTTCTTCCAAGTGGTAGATGTCTTTGCAATGATCGTACCAGCACTTGAAACTCGTGTTGAAGTTGAAGGTTTGTTCTTGCTGCCGTATATCTTTATACATACGTTTCGTTTCTCGCCAAACTACATCATAAGCTTCTTCTGTAACTCGTCTTTGAAGACATTCATCTCCACGAGTCTCTTCCTCTTCAACATCTCCATCATTATCCTCCAATCCCTCGGCGTAGTTTTTCCTCTCCGGCGGATAATAGCTCACTTTATAATACTGTGCAGCTTCTAGATCCATACGCTGACTCATCCGAGTGTGTGGAAGTACCGCAACATGAACTAATGAGGTGTCGTCGAATTCGATGAACATTCCGATGTGGAAATATTGAAACGCTACGACGAATTGGGAAGTCTTCAGATTCAAATCAGCCACGGATCGTTTGCATCGTTGGGAGCACAGTGAGAAAAGGAAACTGTAATAAGGGATTGCTCAGTTACCAATGTAATATGAAAAATTCAAACTCACCAATCAATCGAGTCCATAGATCGCAGCACACTGGCCAATGCCTCCTGCGGTAGTCGATAGAGAGGGAAACCGTTCGTCATGACGATGAAGAATATGAAGAATGAATGAACGGGGAAGACGCGCGCTCTCGTATGACCTAGCTGATTGGCTCATGGGGCCGCACCTTCCCAGACACCAACAGCTGTCACTTCATCACCCTTTGTGTCTTCTCAGCCACTCAGATCCATCAAAGCCATCTATGCGCGCAAAAACTGCACATCGACCAGCACGGTTGATTGGTAGGTTTGAATTTCTCATGAAGAAAAACTGTTCACGTTACGATGTTTCCAAAGACTCGGATGGGTCTGGATCTGGAAGCCGCACTGAATTATAGAGTGGAGCATGTTCCAAAAGAAAACGGATATGACCGAGATCAAGAGGAAGAAGAGGAAGAATTGGATGAGGAAGAAGTGTATGACGAGAAAGTCGAGAACGAAGCGCAACATAAAACGTGGAGTTGTGACTTTTTCAATGCAATACTGCCTTCTAGACGATACACACTATGTAATCAAGACGTACTGAGCTCGTGAGGAGCGTTAGATTTATATTCTCATCCGTCCCAACTACTTCTCTTCTTGTTGTAATACACACTACTAAATTTATACAATAAAAAGACCTTACAGACAAGAACAAAGAAGGAGTTGGGCACAATGAAAACAAGAGAGCCTTTCGGGAAAAAACAGAGAAAATTTTTTCATCCGGGAAGTCTGACATTTTCATATAAATCTAGATGATTCGGAAGAGTGATTGATGGCAACGTCATTCGTAACTGGTCAAACAATGGTTTTCCGTTCAAAAACATTTATTAGTCTACATAAAAACAAAACAGGGGCGTTATAGACAAGAACAAAGAGGGGAAAGGCACAGTGAAAACAAGAGAGAACTACAGGAAAAAGAGCAAGTAAGGGGTGTTTTGAACATAAAAACTTCAATTCCATACAAACAATTTGCACTGTGGACCACTTGATGAATCTCCAAATGTGAACGTCGCCTCTCTTCCATGAACGCTTCGAATATTAAAATTATGAGCAGTCCCTTCCTCATCAGTATATTCGTGCTCATAAAGCTTCTCTTCCAAATCGTCCCAAGACATCTTCACATGAGGAATGTTTCTCAATATCACAAGTTCATTAAAGTCGAAACCTCTCGAGTAATATATTTCTAACTTCTCCAATCGTGGGCTTGAGCCGCGCATCCAACATTTCAAAAACCGGTTCAGGTCATTCGGAGAAATGCTATGAGACCAGAGAGACAATTCACGAACGTTCGTTACCAGTAAATCATCCAACGTCACCAGCAGAGCATTTTCATGACCGTAAACCGTGCTGTCCGTGAAATAAACACGATCCATATTCTCGATCATTGTCTTTTGAAGAGACTCCGAGGTTCGGAACAAATGTGGGTCCAAGTGAAGCCAGTTGCATGACAAACAAAGAGCCAAAAACTGTTGGAGAGCTTCTGGTGGTTCAACGAAAGCCTCGAGGCGACCGATTTTGATTCTTCCCAACACTCTACCGATTTGCTCCATATCCATGTGAAATACGATGTCGCGAAAGGTGAACGCGGTGATTTCTTTCAAGTGGTAGATGTCTTTGCAATGATCGTACCAGAACTTGAAACTCGTGTTGAAGTTGTAGGATTGTTTCTGCGGCCACCTATCTAGACGTCGAAATTGGTCAAGGACAACACATTCCGCTGCATTTGCACATCTTTTTCGCATCCATTCATCTCCGTCGATATCTTCCTCTTCAATATCTCCAACGTGAGCTTCGAACTTCTCGACGTAGACCTTGTTTACTGGCAAGTAACAGCTCACTTTATAAAGTTGTGCAGCTTCTAGATTCAGATGCTGACTCATCTCAATGTGTGGAAGCAGCGATACATGGACTAATGAGGTATCGTCCAATTTGATAAACATTCCTATATGGAAACCTTGAAACGCTACGACGAATCGGGAAGTCTTCAAATTCAACCCAGCAACTGATCGTTTGCATCGTTGAGAGCACAGCGAGAACAGGAAACTGTAATAAGGGATTGCTCAGCTACATATGCAATATTCAAACTTACCAAACAATTGAGTCCATACATCGCAGAACATTGGACAATGTCTGCTGGGGTAGTCGATAGAGAGGAAAACCGTTTGTCATGACGATGAAGAATATGAGGAAGTGAATGAACGGAGAAGACGTGAGGGGCGGGTGCTGGTCGATGTATACCTTTTGCGCGCTCTCGTATGACCTAGCTGATTGGCTTGTGGGGCCGCACCTTCCCAGATACCAACAACTGTCCCGTCATCACCCTTTGTGTCATCTCAGCCACTCAGATCCATCAAAGCCATCTATGCGCGCAAAAACTGCACACCCAGTTGCACCCCTGTCTCCGTTCATTTTACTCATTCTACCAACTACGATAATCTCGACGAAACTCATCCAAACACGTCTGTTTCTTCTCCTCGTCCACGGAGCTCATCTATTTTGACGAATCACTCTTCCAAGTCATTTTGATGTCTCATTCGTGAAATACTGAATCTCTCTCAGCCCTCCAAACACAGCACGTCATTCTCATACTGTATTTCACCTGTGCATTCCTCAACAAGTTCCGACGATGTCTTTCCTTTCTAGTGATGGCCAAAAATATATCAACAAATGCTTTTTCAATCTTAACTTTTTTTTCTATTATGATCCGGGGAGTCGAACATTTTTATATAAATCTGGGTTATTCGAAAGAGTGATTCGCCAGAATAGATACTGATTGATAACAACATCATTTGTAACTGGTCAAACAATGGTTTTCCGGTCAAAAAAATTTATTCGTCTGAAAAAACAAAACAGGGGGCGTTATAGACAGAAACCAAGAGGGGAAAAGTACAGTGAAAACAAGAGAGCCCTACAGGAAAAAAAAAACAAGAGTAAGGGGGTATGTTGAACATAAAAACCAGACTTCAATTCCATACAAACAATTTGCACTGCGGACCACTTGATGAGTCTCCAAATGTGAACGTGGCTTCTCTTCCAATCATGCTTCGAATATTAAAATTATGAGCAGTCTTCTCCTCACGAGGATATCCATGCTTGATCAACTTCTTTCTCAAATCGTCCCAAGACATCTTCACATGAGGAATGTTTCTCATTATCACATCTTCATTAGGGACAAAGTCACTAAAGTCATATAATTCTAACACCTCCAATTGTGGGTTCGAGCCGCGCATCCAACATTTCAAAAATCGGTTCAGGTCATTTGGAGAAACCTTATGATCAAAGAGAGTTAATTCACGCACATTCGTTATCAGTAAATCATCTAAAGTCATCAACAAAGCGTTCTCATGACCCAAATCCGTGCAGTCCGTGATATGAACACGATGCATATTCTCGATCATTATCTTTTGAAAAGACTCCGAGGTTCGGAACAAATGTGGGTCCAAGTAAAGCCAGTTGCATGACAAACGGAGAGCCAAAAATTGTTGGAGGGTCTCGAGCGGTTCAACGAACGCGTAGAGGCGACCAATATTGATTCCTCTTAGAACTCTACCGATTTGCTCCATATCCATGTGAAATACGATGTCGTAAAATCGGAACGAGGTGATTTGTTTCAAGTGGTAGATGTCTTTGCAATGATCGTACCAGCACTTGAAACTCGTGTTGAAGTTGAAGGTTTGTTCTTGCTGCCGTATATCTTTTAACAGACGTCTCGTTTCTCGCCAAACTACATCATAAGCTTCTTTTGTAACTCGTCTTTGAAGACATTCATCTCCACGAGTCTCTTCCTCTTCAACATCTCCATCATTATTCTCCAATCCCTGGGCGTAGCTTTCCCTCTTCGGCGGATAATAGCTCACTTTATAATACTGTGCAGCTTCTAGATCCATACGTTGACTCATCTCAATGTGTGGAAGCACAGCAACATGAACTAATGAGGTATCGTTGAATTCGATGAACATTCCGATGTGGAAATATTGAAACGCTACGACGAATTGGGAAGTCTCCAAATTCAACCCAGCAACTGATCGTTTGCATCGTTGAGAGCACAGTGAGAAAAGGAAACTGTAATAAGGCATTGCTCAGCTACATATGAAATATTCAAACTAACCAATCAATCGAATTCATAGATCGCAGCACATTGGACAATGTCTGCTGGGGTAGGCGATAAAGAGGGAAACCGTTCGTCATGACGATGAAGAATATGAAGAAGTGAATGAGCGGGGAAGACTTGGGAAGGGGTACTGGTCGATGTGTACCTTTTGCGCGCTCTCGTATGACCTACCTGATTGGCTTGTGGGGCCGCACCTTCCCAGACACCAACAACTGTCACATCATCACCCATTGTGTCTTCCCCACTCAGATCCATCAAAACCGTCTATGCGCTCAAAAACTTCACACCCACTTGCACCCCTGTCTCCGTTCATTTTACTTATTCTACCAACTACGATAATCTCCAGACTCATTCAAACACGTTTTCTCCTCGTCCACGGAGCTCATCTATCCTGACGAATCACTCTTCCAAGTCATCTAGATCTCTCATCCGCAAAGGACTGAATCTCTCTCAACCCTCCAAACACAACACGCCATTCTTTTACTGTATTTCGTCTGTGCATTCCTCAACAAGTTCTGACGATGTCTTTCCTTTCTAGTGCTGACCAAAAATATATTAAAAAATGTTTTTTTTTCAGTCTTAACTGGTCAAACAATGGATTTTCATTTTATTAACATTTATTCGTCCAAAAAAGGGTCCTTACAGAAAAAAACGATGAAAGAACAAAGCACAGTCAAAAGGAGAGACATACAGAAAAAAAGCTATAAAAGAGAGGATATGTTGAACACAAAAACGAGACTTCAATTCCATACAAACAATTTGCACTGCGGACCACTTGATGAGTCTCCAAATGTGAACGTTGCCTCTCTTCCATGAATGCTTCGAATATTGAAAATATGAGCAGTCTTCTCCTCACGAAATACAGCAACATGTACTAATGAGGTATCGTCGAATTCGATGAACATTCCGATATGGAAATCTTGGAACGCTATGACGAATTGGGAAGTCTTCAAATTCAAACCAGCAACTGATCGTTTGCATCGTTGAGAGCACAAGGAAAACAGGAAACTGTAATAAGGTATTGCAGTTACCAATGCAATATGAAAGATTCAAACTCACCAATCAATCGAATCCATAGATCGCAACACATTGGCCAATGCCTCTTGGGGTAGTCGATAGAGAGGGAAACAGTTCGTCATGATGATATAGAATATGAAGAGTGAATGAACGGCGAAGACTTGGGAGGGGTACTGCTCGATGTGTACCTTTTGCGCGCTCTCGTATGAATTAGCTTATTGGCTTGTGGGGCCGCACCTTCCCAGACACCAACAACTGTCACGTCATCACCTTTTGTGTCTTCTCAGCCACTCAGATCCATCAAAGCCATCTATGCGCGCAAAAACTGCACATCGACCAGCACCCCTGTCTCCATTCATTTTACTTATTCTACCAACTACGATAATCTAGTCAAGCTCATCCAATTCTCACTGTATGAAGAGTGATTCGCCAGGATAGATAATGATTGATGACAACATCATTTGTAACTGGTCAAAAATGGTTTTCCGTTCAAAAACATTTATTCGTCTAACAAAACAAATCAGGGAGCGTTATAGACAAGAACAACGAGAGGAAATGCACAGTGAAAACAAGAGAGAACTACAGGAAAAAGGACAGGATTGAGGGGTATGTTGAACACAAAAACGAGACTTCAGTTCCATACAAATAATTTGCACTGCGGACCACATCTTGTGTCCCCAAATGTGAACGTGGCCTCTCTTCCATGAACACTTCGAATATCGAAAATATGAGCAGTCTTCTCCTCATCAGTATATCCATGCTTGATTAACTTCTTTTTCAACTTGCGCCAAGACATCTTCACATGAGGAATGTTTCTCAATACTACAGCTTCACTGGGGAGAGATTCCATTGAGAGATCTAAGGCTCTCAATCGGGGATTTGAGCCGCGCATCCAGCATTTCAAGAACCGGTTCAGGACTGTTGGAGAAATGCTATGAGACCAGAGAGACAATTCACGCGCGTTCGTTACCAGTAAATCATCCAATGTCACTAACAGACCATTTTCATGACCGAAATCCGTGCTGTCCATGATATAAACACAATCCATATTCTCGATCATTGTCTTCTGAAGAGATTCCGAGGTTCGGAACAAATGTGGGTCCAAGCGAAGCCAGTTACATGACAAACGAAGAGCCAAAAACTGTTGGAGAGCTTCTGCTGGTTCAACGAAGGCATCGAGGCGACCGATTTTGATTCTTCGCAACACTCTACCAATTTGCTCAATATCTACATGGAATACGATGTCGTAAAAAGGGAAGGAGGTGATTCGTTTCAAGTGGTAGATCTCCTTGCAATGATCGTACCAGCCCTTGAAACTCAGCGTATCGAAGTTGTATGATTGTTCCTGCGGCCGGCAATCTCGATCTATACGTTCCGTATCTTCAGAAACTACCCGCCATGCTTCATCTGCAACTTTTTTTTGCATCCAATCATCTCCGCCAGTCTCTTCCTCTTCCTCTTCAACATCTCCATCATTATCCTCCAACCCCTCGGTGTAATTCTTCCTCTCCGGCGGATAATAGCTCACTTTATAATACTGTGCATCTTCTAGATCCATACGCTGACTCATCTCAATGTGTGGAAGCATCGCTACATGTACTAATGAGGTATCGTCAAATTCGATGAACATTCCGATGTGGAAGCCTTGAAACGCTACGACGAATTGGGAAGTCTTCAGATTCAACCCATCAACTGAGCGTTTGCATCGTTGAGAGCACAGTGAGAACAGGAAACTGTAATAAGACATTGCTCAGTTATATATTCAACATGAAAAGTTTAAACTCACCAATCAATCGAGTCCATAGATCGCAACACATTGGCCAATGCCTCCTGTGGTAGTCGATAGAGGGGGAAACCGTTCGTCATGACAATGAGGAATATGAAGAATGAATGAACGGAGAAGACGCGCGCTCTCGTATAACCTAGCTGATTGGCTTGTGTGACCGCACCTTCCCAGACACCAACAACTGTCACCTTTTGTGTCTTCTCAGTCACTCAGATCCATCAAAGCCATCTATGCGCGCAAAAACTCCACATCCACCAGCACCCCTCCCTACGTCTTCTCTATTCCTACATTCTACCCGTTTTTCATCGTTATGAAGAACAGTTTCACCTACCTGCCCCCGCACATCGTTTCCGTTCATTCTACCTATACTTATTCTACAGCGTAATGACGAACGGTTTTTTTTCTATTGACGGAAGAGGGGGACAGAGGAGCAGGCTTTAGTCTTTCACGGATCAGAGCTCTAGATGACTTGAAAGATAGATTTGCCAGGATAGACGGTCTCCGTTGGCAAGGAGAAGAGAGAGACGTTTTTGGATGAGTTTTGTCGAGATGATTGATGACGACGTCATTTGCAACTGGGCAGACAATGGATTTTCATTCCAATAACATTTATTCGTCTAACAAAATAATATAAAGGGAGCCTTATAGACAAAAACAAAGGAGGGGCAAATCAACCTGTGATTTTCGACGACAATCAAAAAAAATTTCGAAATATTTTTCGAAAAACACACACTGGGGCAAAGCACAGTGACAACAAGAGAGTCATACAGAAAAAAAAACAAAGAAAGAGAGGGCATGTTGAACATGAAAATAAGACTTCAATTCCATACAAACAATTTGCACTCCGGACCACATCTTGTGTCCCCAAATGTGAACGTGGCCTCTCTCCCATGGATGCTTCGAATATTGAAAATATGAACAGTCTCCTCTTCACGAGTATATCCGTGTTCGATCAACTTCTCTTCCAAATCGTCCCAAGATATCTTCACATGAGGAATGTTTCTCATTATCCCATCTTCATTAGGGACGATGTCACTAAAGTAATATATTTCTAACACCTCCAATCGTGGGTTCGAGCCGCGCATCCAACATTTCAAGAACCGGTTCAGGTCACTTGGAGAAATCTTATGATCGAAGAGAGTTAATTCACGCACATTCGTTACCAGTAAATCATCCAAAGTCATCAACAGAACATTTTGATGACCGAAATCCGTGCTGTCCGTGATATAAACACGATGCATATTCTCGATCATTGTCTTTTGAAAAGACTCCGAGGTTCGAAACAAATGTGGGTCCAAGTGAAGCCAGTGGAAGGACAAACGAAGAGCCAAAAATTGTAGGAGAGTTTCGAGCGGTTCAACAAAGGCCGCGAGGCGACCGATTTTGATTCCTCCCAGCACTCTACCGATTTGCTCCATATTCATGTGAAATACGATGTCGTAAAATTGGAACGAGGTGATTTTTGTCAAGTGATAGATGTCTTTGCAATGATCGTACCAAAACTTAAAACTCGTGTTGAAGTTGTAGGATTGTTTTTGCGGCCACCAATCTCGATAATGACGTTTCGTTTCATCAGAAACTACCCGCCATGCTTCATCTGCAACTTTTTTTTGCATCCAATCATCTCCGCCAGTCTCTTCCTCTTCAACATCTCCATCATTATTCTCCAATCCCTCGGCGTAGTCTTTCTTCACTGGCGAATAATAGCTCACTTTATAGTGTTGCTCAGCTTCTAGATCCAGACGCTGACTCATTCGAATGTGTGGAAGTACCGCAACATGAACTAATGAGGTGTCGTCGAATTCGATGAACATTCCGATATGAAAACCTTGAAACGCTAGGACGAATTTGGAAGTCTTCAAATTCAACTCGGCAACTGATCGTTTGCATCGTTGAGAGCACATTGATAACAGGACGCTGTAATAATGCATTGCTCAGCTACATATGCAATATTCAAACTTACCAATCAATCGAGTCCATAGATCGCAACACATTGACCAATGCCTCCTGCGGTAGTCGATAGAGGGGGAAACCGTTCGTCATGACGATACAGAATATGAAGAAAGAAAGAACGGAGAAGACGTGGGGAGAGGTACTGGCTGATGGGTTGTTTTCGCGCGCTCTTGTATGACTTGCCTGTTTGGCTTATGGGACCGCACCTTCCCAGACACCAACAATTGTCACGTCATTGTGTCTTCTCAGCCACCAGACCCATCAACATCTATGCGCGCAAAAACTGCACATCCACCAGCACTCTCCTCCCTACGTCTTCTCTACGGAGTTGTCCATTTTCTCCCTAAAGACTTCTGAGCTGCGTTTCGGAGTTATTAACAAGTGGTTTATTGATGTCGAAGAATGGGCAAAGAGAGTTAGATTTCAATATGAAGATGAGTGACGCGGATGTCTTGACCCTTACGAACTCGACTGAAGGCATTGTAAGCAAACGCTGGGTCGAGTCCAACGCTGGTATCCACGATGACCTTGTCCATGGTCATACCTTGTGCGTTGCGGCCGAGAATCGCGCACCGATTGTCCATGGGAAACGATTTGTAGACATTCCAAAACTCTTCGCCACATTCACTAGTATCGGTCCGCATGAAGGTGTGCTTACGGTTGGCGATCCTGGAACACATAATAAAACTTTGCCTCACTATTAAAATGTCTCACTTGATCTTTATCATGTGCACTTGATCGTTGACGATTCGGAAGTCCGTGACTTTCCCAGCGACGCCAGACTGCACAACGTGGTTTTCAATGGAGACCATTCGGCTGAGCAACATGACTGGTGCTCCTTTGGCCACGATGAAAGTTCCTTTGGTCTTGTCCTCCACGTATTCCGCCGCCGGCTGGTTAGATCCAAGCCGTCGTTTCAGCACCATCACTTTTGGTACCACATGAGTGACGATGTCGGGGCCCAAATGCGCTCTCATGGCCTGTAACGAATCACGAGATTTTGAGCCATATCTCGATTCAAAGTGATTCAAGAGAAAAACATGTTCAGCGCTAAATTTTACGCTAGAATCCACTCACTGCTTCATTGAACCGATTGACTGCATCTTGAGTTTGGCAAACGATGAAATTCTTCCCCGCGGGAAATTTCAGAAAGACTCGAGCGACCGCCTCATGATCCAGTCCGAGTGGGCAAATCTGTTTGTCTTTCAAGTAGGCGTGGTCCGAAGGGGCCATCTGCTCGTTTCCGGAGTCGTCTGCCCATCTCTGTAGACGTTCGGCAAGGTCTGGATCGGTGATCGAGTGAGTTAGGGCGGGAACATCCAACTCCTCTTCTTTGACGACTTCCACCGCCTTCGGCACATCAGCCACAATCTGAGACTCATTCACATTGAACATCGCCTGACGCTCCAAAATCCTTGGAATCAATGGATCCGCCGAAATGACTTTCTTGAGATTCGGAGGGAGATGAGTGACGTGCAAGTCTCGACCGCTGCGAACTCGACTGAACGAAGTGTAGCCAAGCGCTGAATCCATGCCAGCGCTGGTGTCAACGATGATCTTGTCCAGTGTCATACCGTGTGTCTTGCGGACATGAATTGCGTAGGCGTTGTCAATGTGGAAAGACTTTGTGATGACGGCGCACTTATCAACCCATTCCGTCGTGGCAGTACGTGCGAAGGAGTGAACACTGTGATCGACCCTATAAAATTGATAATGCTCTAGACTCCAGCAATCAATGAGCATACTTTATGTGGATTCTGAGAACTTTACCGTCGCAAGTCCTGATTTCCTCCACCGTCCCAACGTCGCCATTTTTGGCAACGAAACTCCCCAACGATTGCATTCGCCCGGTGAAGATGATGCATGCTCCTTTGGTCAGAATGAATGCTCCTTTTTTCGGATCCTCTTCATATTGATCAGGGCCGTATACTCCAGGTCGACGCGTCGTCACCATTACTTTGGGCACCACGTAGCTGACGGCGTCGGGTCCAGAATGCGCTCGGGTGACCTGGAAGAAAATGCAAGATAACTCGTTTCAAAGTGATTTTCGTGAAATTTGTCAAGAGACAACATTGCTCAGCGCAAAATTTCAAGCAAGAAAACGTTTTGAAAATTTAAAAAATCTCGAAAAATGTTTTTTTTAATTTGAAAATCTCAAAAAATAACTTTTTTTCAAAACTACAAAAGTTTCAAAACATTTCGTAGACTGAAAAATTGCGCTGAGCAATATAAAGTCCATCGAAATTCAGTTATAAACGAGTTATGGCTCAATGTCAGTTTCAGAATGGGTTCCCCCATGAAAAGATTACTGTAGTTTATGAATCAGTCGCGGCCAAAATGTGTTTTGAAGTGATTTTTATAATTATGGTCAAGAGACAACATTGCTCAGCGCAAAATTTCAAGCAAGAAAACATTTTTAAATTTTGGAAAATCTCAAAAAAAAATTTTTTTTTGAAAATTTGAAAATTTTGATTTTCAAAACTTCAAAAGTTTCAAAACATTTCCTAGAATGAAAAAATGCGCTGAGCAATACTTTTTACTAATGAAAACCATTGAAAACCAGTTATAAACGAGTTGTGGCTCAGTTTTGGAATGGGTTTCCCTCATGAAGGGATTACTGTAGTTTTTAATCAATCGCAGCCGAAACGCGTTTCAAAGTGATTTTCGTGAATTTTGTCAAGAGACAACATTGCTCAGTGCAAAATTTCAAACAAGAAAGAGTTTTGAAAACTTGAAAAATCTCGAAAAAATTTTTTTTTGAAAATTTGAAACTCAAAAAAAAATTTTTTTTTGAACATTTGAAAACTTCGGTTTTCAAAATTTCAAACATTTTGAGACATTTTCTAGAGCGAAAAACTGCGCTGAGCAATATAAAATCCATCAAAAATCAGTTATAAGAGAGTTATGGCTCAGTTCTGGAATAGGTTCCCCCCATGAAAAGATTACTGTAGTTTAGAATGTCGCAGCCAAAACGTGTTTCAAAGTGATTTTTTGTAAATTTTGTCAAGAGACAAAATTGCTCAGCGCACAATTTCAAGCAAGAAAATGTTTTGAAAATTTGAAAAATCTCGAAAATTTTTTTGAAAATTTTTGAAGTAAAAAAATTTTCAAAGTTTCCAAACAATTTCTAGTGCAATTTCTTGCCTTATTACAAAAGTTGTAGTTTTTTGGAACGACCTCTAATAACACCCACTCACAGCATCATTGAAGCGATCAACTTGACTTTGAGTTTGGCACACGATGAAGTTCTTCCCTGGTGGAAAATTGAGGAACGATCTCGCCACCTCCGCATAATCCAGACCATGCGGGCAAACCTGCTTGTTTTGCAGGTAGGCGTGGTCGGAAGGTGTCACCGTTCCATCCGCCCATCTTTGGAGACGTTCGGCAAGGTCCGCATCGCCGGCCTGCCGAATCATGTCGGTGAAGTCGACACGTTGGAACAGTTCCCATTGAGGTACTGGAACAAAGGCCTGTGTGATTTTGTGTTAAGACGTTGCTTACCATTGTAAATGAGATCCCCACCAACCGTCGCTTGTTTCAGGTCGCCAGCCAGAATCATCGAGCATCCACCATAGATCATTTCCCGTCTTCCAGTCATCTTTCGCAGAGACTGGTCGATTTCGATGAGCATGGAGCCTTTCAGCGAGAGCGCCTCATCGATGATGACCAGCTCCAAGTTGGGCTTTTCGTCGTACCAGATGTCGTCAGCCGTCCACATGTTCAGTGGATACTTGAAGGCTTTATGAATAGTCTCCCCGCGACACTGTTTAGCGGTGATGTTGGTGGGTGCCACCAGAAGGTAGCGGTTCGATGACAAGGATTCCACGAGGCGTTGGATGAACCAGGTTTTTCCGGTTCCGCCGGCACCGTGCAAAAAGATGTGGAAGGGTTTCTGGAATGATTTGCGATTGGAGATTTTGAGGTTTTGGATTCTGGGATTCTGAGATTTTCAGATCTCAGACGATCAGTTTTTTATATTCTCAGGTTCTTTTATATTCTGAGATTCCTGCAGATTTCTAGATTCTGAAATTCTGAGATTCAGAGATTCAACGATTCTGAGGTTCATAGATTCACGAGATTCTCAGATTCCCAGATTCCCAGATTTCCAGGTTCACAGATTCCCAAATCCTGAGGATCTGAGATTCTGAGATTTAGAGATTCTGAGATTCTGGAATTCCGGGATTCTGATCGTTCCGAGATTCTGAGATTCTGAAATTCTTCGAGATTCTGAGATTCCGAGATTCCAAGTGTCTTCTTGATTCTGAAAATGAGAGACATACCTTGGCTTCCAGCATTTCCGTTATGACATCGTAGAGTTTTTGCATTTCAGGCGTCAAATTGGAAAACATTTTGGCACAAAAAGCAAATTTGGCTTGGCCGAGTATCAAACCTCAAGAGAATAGAATGCACTGGAAGGCAAATTACGATCCGCATTTCAAAAAAAGGCGGGAGAATAAAGAGAAATTAAAAGACAGATGGTCTATTTTACTGTCTGTTTTCGAAATTGGGAGACGAGGGACAAATGACTCGGGGCGACTAATTGGTGTAATGAGGGTGGATCATGTAAATGAGATCCTGCGGTTTTCAAATCTTGAACATAATCCATCTATACATTATCAGTACAAGTTGATCTACTAAACTACATACACTACACGTGATCTATCAAAAAGCACCTAATTACCGTAAGAGATTGTAGTCTTGGATTCCTGAAACCTGAGAGAGAGAGAGAGAGAGAGAGAGAGAGAGAGAGAGAGAAAAGAGAAAAAGAAAGGACATTATAACAAAAACTGGCAACCTAGGAAAAACTACTAATGAAACTTCTCCACTGAGGTCGGTTCAGTATTATATACCACTCGCTTATCGCAACATCTAAGAGGGTGTCTTTGTAGGCTCCGCCCACTTTTCTCGACTTTTTTCGAACCGGACCTGCGCGCCATATGTCTCGTTGAAAATTTGAAAAAGATGAAACTGGTTTTGGAGAAAAGATTAGTACCAGGAAATTGTACCGCTGGGTCGTTGATGGATTTGAAGGATAACTCGTTTCAAAGTGATTTTCGTAATCTTTGTCAAGAGACAAATTTGCTCAGCGTTAAATTTCAAGCAGGAACATTGTTGGAAAACTTGAAAATCTGAAAAAAAATTTCGCTTTTTTTTTTTTCGTCAAAATTTTTGAAAATTTCTGATTTGTTGTATTATAAATTCGCAGTCTGTTGGCACTCTTTTAAAGGCGCATGACGTTACTTAAAAGGATATCTCGCCGCGATCAGACATTTTTTCGGTCTGAAAAATGTGTGCCATAAAAAGTTTTAAGATTTCACATATTTTTCAGACCGAAAAAATGTCGAATCGTGGCGAGATATCCTTTTAAGTAATGTCATGCGCCTTTAAAAGAGTGCCAACAGACTGCGAATTTATAATAATTACGACTCAAAACTTATTTTTGTTCTATTAGGACGAAATTCGGAAAAAAAAACTACGCTTTTAGAAGTGTTCCAAAAAATTATTAAATTTTTCATGTCTTACACGACCATTTAGGGAGAGAGGATAAGCTCCGTTGACAAGGAGAAGAAACTTTTTATACAATGGTTTCTCATTCCAATAACATTTATTAGTTTAAAACAACAAAAAAGGAAGCTTTAAAGACAAAAACAAAAAGAGCCAAGGCACAGTGAAAACAAGAGAGCCTTACAGGAAAAATAACAAAAGTAAGGGTTGAACACAAAAACGAGACTTCAATTCCAAACAAACAATTTGCACTCCGAACCCCGTAATGTGACCCCAAATGTGAACGTCGCCTCTCTTCCATGAACACTTCGAATATTGAAATTATGCGCAGTCTTCTCCTCGCGAGTATATCCATTCTCTATTAACTTCTCTCTCAAATCGTCCCAAGATATCTTCACATGAGGAATGTTCCTCAGTATAACAGTTTCATTGAAGTCAAAGTCTCTCCAGTAAACAATTTCTAACATCTTCGATCGTGGGTTTGAGCCGCGTAACCAACATTTCAAGAATCGGTTCAGGTCATTCGGAGATATGGTATGACTGCAGAGAGTCAATTCACGCACGTTCGTTACCAGTAAATCGTCCAGGGTCATCCACATAACATTTTCGTCGCCGTTATCCGTGACGTGAACGCGACCCATATTCTCGATCAATGTCTTCTGAAGAGACTCGGAGGTTCGGAACAAATGTGGGTTCAACCAAAGCCAGTTACTTGACAAACGAAGAGACAAAAATTGTTGGAGAGCTTCTGGTGGTTCTACGAAGGCCTCGAGGCGACCGATTTCGATTCTTCGCAACACTCTACCGATTTGCTCCATATCCATGTGAAATACGATGTCGTAAAATAGAAACGAAGAGAGTTGTTTCAAGTGGTAGATTTCCTTGAAGTGATCATACCAGCCCTTGAAACTCAGCGTATCGAGGTTGAATGACTGTTTCTGCGGCCACCTATCTCGATATGGACGTTCCGATTCTTGAACAACAAGCCACCATGTATCCTGTGCAACTTTTTTTTGCAGCCAATCATCTCTGCTAGTCACTTCCTCTTCAACATCTCCATCATCGTCATCCTCCAATCTCTCGACGTTGTCCTTGTTAACGGGCAAATAATAGCTCACTTTATAAGGTTGTGCAGCTTCTAGATCCAAACGTTGACTCATCTCAATATGTGGAAGCACCGCAACATGTACTAATGAGGTATCGTCAAATTTGATAAACAATCCGATGTGGAACCCTTGAAACGCTATGACGAATCGGGAAGTCTTCAAATTCATCTCGGAAACTGATCGTTTGCATCGTTGAGAGCACAGTGAGAACAGGAAACTGTAATAAGGTATTGCTCAGTTACATATGCAATATGAAAAGTTCAAACTCACCAATCAATCGAATCCATAGATCGCAGCACGTTGGCCAATGCCTCTTGGGGTAGTCGATAGAGCGGGAAACCATTCGTCATGACGATGAAGAATATGAAGAAAGAAGGAACGAAGAAGACGGGAGGGACGGGTGCTGCTCGATGTATACCTTTTGCGCGCTCTCGTATGACCTAGCTGATTGGATTGTGGGGCCGCACCTTCCCAGAGACCAACAACTGTCACGTCATCACCTTTTGTGTCTTCTCAGTCACTCAGATCCATCAAAGCCATCTATGCGCGCAAAAACTGCGCATCCACTTGCACCCCTCTCTCCGTTCATTCTACTTATTCTACAGCGTCATGACGAACGGTTTTCCTTCCATAGCACGAAAGAGAGGGACAAAGGAGCAGAAGTTTAGTTTTTCACGGATGAAAGATCTAGATGACTTGGTAGAGTAACTTATGAGGCGAAGAACAAACGTGTATGGATGGGTTAGATGATTGATGACGATGCCATTTTTAGCTGGGCAGACAAAGGTTTTTCATTTTATTATCGTTTATGTAGTCAACAAAAAAACACCTTACAGATAAGAACACAAAGGGGAAAGAACGAAAACAAGAGAGCCCTTCAGGAAAAAATAACAAGAGTAAGGGTTGAACATAAAAACGAGATTTCAATTCCATACAAACAATCTGCACTTCAGACCAGTTAGTGAGTCTCCAAATGTGAACGTTGCCTCTCTTCCATGAACACTTCGAATATTAAAATTATGAACACTCTCCTCCTCATCGGTATATTCGTGCTCATACAACTTCTCTTTCAAATCGTGCCAAGATATCTTCACATGAGGAATGTTTCTCAATATCACAGCTTCACAGGGAATGAAGTCACTGAAGTCGAATTCATCCGAGACGTAATCAATCGCTAACGCCTTCAATCGTGGGTTCGAGCCGCGCACCCAGCATTTCAAGAACTGGTGCACGTTCTTTGGAGAAATTTGATGACTGCCAAGAGTCAATTCACGCACGTTCGTTACCAGTAAATCATCCAATGTCACCAACAGAGCATTTTCGTGGCCGTGATCCGTGATGTGAACACTATCCATATTCTCAATCAATGTCTTCTGAAGAGACTCGGAGGTTGGGAACAAATGTGGGTTCAACCAAAGCCAGCTGCATGACAAACGAAGTGCCAAAAATTGTTGAAGATATTCTGGTGGTTCAATGAATGGCGTGAGAAGACCGATTTTCATTTCTCTCAGTACTCTACCGATTTGCTCGATATCTATGTGAAATACGATTTCGTAAAATCGGAACGAAGTGATTTTTTTCAAGTGGTAGATCTCCTTGCAATGATCGTACCAGTCTTTGAAACTCAGTGTTTCGAATTTGTATGATTGTTTTTGCGGCCACCAATCTCGATAATGACGTTCAGTTTCTCGAGAAACTACCCGCCATGCTTCGTCTGCGACTTGTTTTCGCATCCAATCATCTCCATCAGAATCTTCCTCTTCAACATCTTCATCATCATCCTCCAATCCCTCGGAGTAGTCTTTGTTTACTGGCAAATAATAGCTCACTTTATAAGGTTGTGCAGCTTCTAGATCCAGACGCTGACTCATCCGAGTGTGTGGAAATACAGCAACATGTACTAATGAGGTATCGTCGAATTCGATGAACATTCCGATATGGAAATCTTGAAACGCTATGACAAACCGAGAAGTCTTCAGATTCAAATCAGCCACGGATCGTTTGCATCGTTGAGAGCACAGCGAGAACATGAAACTGTAATAAGGGATTGCTCAGCTACATATACATGAAAGATTCAAACTCACCAATCAATCGAGTCCATATATCGCAACACATCGGCCAGTGCCTCCTGGGGTAGTCGATAGAGAGGGAAACCGTTCGTCATGACGATGAAGAATATGAGACATGAAGGGAAGGAGAAGATGTGAGGGAGGGGTGCTGGTCGATGTGTACCTTTCGCGCGCTCTCAGATGGCCTAACAAAATCTGGTGGCCTAGAAGACCCAAAGGGGGATGACGTGGCAATTGGCTTCTGGGAAGGTGTTGACCTCGATCACCTTCAACATCTACTTCCTATCAGAGAGAAAAGAGGGTGTACAACAACGTAAACCATAATAACCAATTCAACCTTCAACACGATAACTTTTCGATTTTACAATTCAACGATGGAATTCATTGAAACAACATTTATTCAGTGGGCGAAAGACAGAGAGGGAGACATATTTAACAAAAAAAAACGAGACTTCAATTCCATACAAACAATTTGCACTTCGGCCCACTTGATGTGTTCCCAAATGCAAACGTGGCCTCCCTTCCATGAATGCTTCGAACATTGAGAATATGAGCAGTGTCCTTCTTGAATGCACAAGTATGTCCATGCTCGATTAACTTCTTTCTCAAATTGCGCCAAAACATCTTCACATGAGGAATGTTTCTCATTATCACATCTTCATTAGGGACGAAGTTATCCGAGTAATAATTTATTTCTAACGTCTCCAATCTTGGGTTCGAGCCCCGCATCCAGCATTTCAAGAACCGGTTCAGGTCATTCGGAGCAATCTTATGACTGCAAAGAGTTAATTCACGAGCGTTCGTTACCAGTAAATCATCCAGCGTCACCAACAGACCATTTTCATGAACGAAATGCGTATTGTTCGTGAAATAAACACGATCCATATTTTCGATCATTGTCTTCTGAAGAGACTCCGAGGTTCGGAACAAATGCGGGTCCAACCAAAGCCAGTTGCATGACAAACGAAGAGCCAGAAATTGTTGGAGAGCCTCTGGTGGTTCAACGAAGGCATCGAGGCGACCGATTTTCATTCTTCCCAACACTCTACCGATTTGCTCCATATCCATGTGAAATACGATGTCGTAAAATCGGAACGAGGTGATTTCTTCCAGGTGGTAGATGTCTTTGCAATGATCGTACCAGCACTTGAAACTCGTGTTGAAGTTGTAGGACTGTTCTTGCTGCCGTATATCTTTATACATTCGTTTCGTTTCTCGCCAAACTACATCATAAGCTTCTTCTGTAACTCGTCTTTGAAGCCGTTCATCTCCACGAGTCTCTTCCTCTTCAACATCTCCATCATTATCCTTCATCCCCTCGGCGTAGTTTTTCCTCTCCGGCGGATAATAGCTCACTTTATAATACTGTGCAGCTTCTAGATCCATACGCTGACTCATCCGAGTGTGTGGAAGTACCGCAACATGAACTAATGAGGTGTCGTCGAATTCGATGAACATTCCTATGTGGAAATCTTGAAAGGCTATGACGAATTGGGAAGTCTTCAGATTCAAATCAGCCACGGATCGTTTGCATCGTTGAGAGCACAGCGAGAACAGGAAACTGTAATCAGGTATTGCTCAGCTACATATGCAATATTCAAACTAACCAATCAATTGAATCCATAGATCGCAGCACATTGGCCAATGTCTGCTGGGGCAGGCGATAAAAAGGGAAACCGTTCGTCATGACGATGAAGAATATGAAGAATGGAGAAGACGTGAGAGATGGGTGCTCGATGTGTTGTTTTCGCGCGCTCTCGTATAACCTGCCTGGTTGGATTGTGGGACCGCACCTTCCCAGATACCAACAACTGTCACGTCATCACCCTTTGTGTCTTCTCAGCCACTCAGATCCATCAAAGCCATCTATGCGCGCAAAAACAGCACACCCATTTGCACCCCTGTCTCCGTTCATTTTGCTTGTTCTACCAACTACGATAATCTCGACGAAACTCATCCAATTCTCACTGTATTTCGCCTGTGCATTCCTCAACAAGTTCCAACGATGTCTTTCCTTGCTAGTGCTAGTCAAAAATATATTAACAAATGCTTTTTCAATCTTAACTTTTTTTCTATTGTGATCCGGGGAGCCGAACATTTTCATATAAATCTAGATGATTTGGAAGAGTGATATTCGCCAGGATAGACAATGATTGATGACGACGTCATTTGTAACTGGTCAGACATAGGGTTTTCATTCAAAAACGTTTATTAGTCTAAATAAAAACAAAACAGGGGACGTTATAGACAAAAACATAGAAGGGGCAGGGCACAGTGATAACAAGAGAGCCCTACAGGAAAAAGAACAAGAATAAGGGGTATGTTATACACAAAAACGAGACTTCAATTCCATACAAATAATTTGCACTGCGGACCACTTGATGTGTCCCCGAATGTGAACGTGGCCTCTCTTCCATGAACACTTCGAATATCGAAAATATGAGCAGTCTTCTCCTCATCAGTATATCCATGCTTGATTAACTTCTTTTTCAACTTGCGCCAAGACATCTTCACATGAGGAATGTTTCTCAATACTACAGCTTCACTGGGGAGAGATTCCATTGAAAGATCTAAGGCTCTTAACCGGGGGTTCGAGCCGCGCATCCAGCATTTCAAGAACCGGTTCAGGACTGTTGGAGAAATGCTATGAGACCAGAGAGACAATTCACGCGCGTTCGCTACCAGTAAATCATCCAAAGTCACTAACAGAGCATTTTCATGACCGTAATCCGTGCTGTCCGTGAAATAAACACGATTCATATTCTCGATCATTGTCTTTTGAAGAGACTCCGAGGTTTGGAACAGATGTGGGTCCAAGTGAAGCCAGTTACATGACAAACGAAGAGCCAAAAACTGTTGGAGAGCTTCTGCTGGTTCAACGAAGGCATCGAGGCGACCGATATTGATTCCTCCCAACACTCTACCAATTTGCTCCATATCTACATGGAATACGATGTCGTTAAAAGGGAAGGAGGTGATTCGTTTCAAGTGGTAGATCTCCTTGCAATGATCGTACCAGCCCTTGAAACTCAGTGTACCGAAGTTGTAGGATTGTTTTTGCGGCCACCAATCTCGATATTGACGTTCCGTTTCATCAGAAACTACCTGCCATGCTTTATCTGCAACTTTTTTTTGCATCCAATCCTCTCCGCCAGTCTCTTCCTCTTCATCTTCATCTTTCTCTTCATCTTCATCATCCTCTTCATCTTCATCTTCATCTTCATCATCATCCTCCAAGTCCTCGACGTAGTTTTTGTCCACTGGCAAATAATAGCTCACTTTATAAAGTAGTGCAGCTTCTAGATCCAGACGCTGACTCATCTCAATGTGTGGAAGCATCGCAACATGAACTAATGAGGTGTCGTCGAATTCGATGAACATGCCGATGTGGAAGCCTTGAAACGCTACGATGATTTGGGAAGTCTCCAAATTTAAACCAGCAACTGATCGTTTGCATCGTTGAGAGCACAGTGAAAACAGGAAACTGTAATAAGGTATTGCTCAGCCACATATTGTGATAGGACAATAAGATTGCCTATCATATTCATCTATATTAAGATTGTTATTCGCTCTCGACAGAGAAAGACTAATTACCCTATTGACCTCTGTTGTTCACCCCAAATGCCACCCGTCTGGTTGAACACCCCCCTTTCCTGACTTCTATGCACTCGCATCGGTCGCGAGCGGTCGCCTTCGGGTGATCGTCTCGTTATACCGACTTCAAAATAATAAATAAGTACCGGACAAAAATGTATAAACTTTTGGTTTTTTATGCATATTTTAGTTCAAAGGGCACGTACTGAGCTGAAATTTTTCACAAATGATGAAAATGTGTTCATGCATGTTTCCGCTAGATGTTGTCTCAAAACTCCCAAGAAAAAATTTGGTCATTTTTTCGAAATCTGAAAATTTTGATTTTTCGAAACTTTTTCTTAGGAGCATCCTCAGAAGTTGGGAAAGCATGTTTTCTGACAAGTTTCATATATGGTTGGATAGCAAATGAGTTGTTCTTTCTGAAAATGTTAAGTACTTTAAATCAGAGTGCTGCCCAAGAGTGTCATACCCGGTCAAAGTATTGTCAACAGACTCTGAACTGTGACACTTCTTCAGTCTCAGTTTTCTGGACTGCTTGAAGGCTTTTTGCCTGAAAATGATTATAAAGCTAGTTTCCAATCTGTTCTTATAAAAATGCAACCAAATTCCAAGTGATTGAAAAACTGGAACTTCTGCGATATTCAAAAAAACCAAAACTCGGATATCCAGAATCTTCAAAATTTCATAGTTGTGAGCACATTGCCAAGTCTGGGTAGCTCTTTTTTGAAGTTTCATTGCTCTCTTATCTTTTCACAATACCAGTTTCGAGATGTTTTGCGCATTAAAACTAGTTTTAAAATCTCAATTGTTCACATTCGTAATGAATTCGGTAGTAAACTATACATACACTTCGCATATTGTGGCAAGATAATAGAGCAATGAAACTTCAAAAAAGAGCTACCCAGACTTTGCAATGTGCTCACAACTATGAAATTTTGGAGATTCTGGATATTCGCGTTTTGGTTTTCTACTAGATATCGCAGGGGTTCCAGTTTTCCGATGACTTGGAATTTGGTTGCATTTTAATAAGAACATATTGGAAACTCGCTTTATAATCATTTTCAAGCAAAAAGCCTTCGAAAAGTCCAGAAAACTGAGACTGATGAAGTGTCACAGTGCAAAGTCAGTTGAAAATACTTTGACCGGGTATGATACTCTTGGGCAGCACTCTGATACAAAGTACTTAACATTTTCGAAAAGAACAACTCATTTCCTATAGAACCATATATAAAACTTGTCAGAAAACATGCTTTCCCAACTTTTGAGGATGCTCCGAAAAAAAAGTTTCGAAAAATCAAAATTTTCAGATTTCGAAAAAATGACCTAATTTTTTTTTGCGAGTCTTGAGACAACATTTAGCGAAACAAGCATGAATACATATTAATCATTTGTGGAAATTTTCAGCTCAAAACGTGCACTTTGAACAAAAATATACATGAAAAACCAAAAGTTCATATATTTTTGTCCGGTACTGTACGTATGCAATATGGAAAATTCAAACTCACCAGTCAATCGAGTCCATAGATCGCAACACATTGGACAATGCTTCCTGGGGTAGTCGATAAAGAGGGAAACCGTTCGACATGACGATACAGAATGTGAAGAATGAATGAACGGAGAAGACGTGAGGGAAGGGCCTTTCGCGTGCTCTCCAGATGACCTAGCTGATTGGATTGTGGGAATGAACCTTCCCAGAATCCAAATCTCACGTCATCACCCATTGTGTCTTCTCGGTCATCAGATCCATCAAGGTCATCTGGGAGAGCGCAAAAACTGCACATCCACCGGCACCCCTTTCTCCGTTTATTCTACTTATTCTACAGCGTCATGACGATGTCCCATAGCACGAAAGAGAGGGACGAAGGTGCAGAAGTTCAGTTTTTCGCGGATGAAAGATCAAGATGACTTGGTAGGGAAACTTATGTGGATGAGGCGAAGAAAAAACGTGTATGGATGGGTTGGATGACTGATGATGATGCAATTTTTAACTGGGCAGACAATGGTTTTCAATTTAAAACATTTATTCGTTGAAAAAAAAATTATTTAAAAATGAGCCTTACAACAACAAAGACAGGGCAGAGCACAGTGACAACAGGAGAGCCTTTCGGAAAGAAATGAAGAAAAATGGGGGTATGTTGAAAAAAAAAACGAGACTTCAATTCCATACAAACAATTTGCACTCCACACCAGTTGATGTGTCCTGAAATGTGAACGTGGCTTCTCTTCCATTCGTGCTTCGAATATTGAAATTATGATCAGTCTTCTCTTCACGAGTATATCCGTGTTCGATCAACTTCTCTTCCAAATCGTCCCAAGACATCTTCACATGAGGGATGTTTCTCATTACCACATCTTCTTTGAAGATGATGTCACGGAAGAAATCTATTTCGAGCAACTTCAATCGTGGGTTCGAGCCGCGCATCCAGCACTTTAAGAACCGGTTCAGGTCATTTGGAGAAATCTTATGACTGCAAAGAGACAGTTCACGCACGTTCGTCACCAACAAATCGTCCAACGTCATCAACAGAGCATTTCCGTGATCCAAGTCCCTACTGTCCGTCATGTGAACACGATCCATATTCTCGATCATTGTCTTCTGAAGAGACTCGGAGGTTCGGAACAATTGTGGGTCCAACCAAAGCCAGTTGCATGACAAACGGAGAGCCAAAAACTGTTGGAGAGCTTCTGGTGGTTCAACGAATGCCTCGAGGCGACCGATATTGATTCTTCCCAACACTCTACCGACTTGCTCCATATCCATGTGAAATACGATGTCGTAAAATCGGAACGAGGTGATTTTTGTCAAGTGGTAGATGTCTATGCAATGATCGTACCAGCACTTGAAACTCGTGTTGAAGTTGTAGGATTGTTTTTGCGGCCACCAATCTCGACGATGACGTTCAGTTTCTCGAGCAACTACCCGCCATGCTTCGTCTGCGACTTGTTTTCGCATCCAATCGTCTCCGCCAGTCTCTTCCATTTCAACATCTCCATCATTATCCTCCAATCCCTCGGCGTAGTTTTCCCTCTCCGGCGGATAATAGCTCACTTTATAATGTTGTGCAGCTTCTAGATCCAGACGCTGACTCATCCGAGTGTGTGGAAGTACCGCAACATGAACTAATGAGGTATCGTCGAATTTGATGAACATTCCGATATGGTAATCTAGAAAGGCTATGACGAATTGGGAAGTCTCCAAATTCAACCCAGCAACTGATCGTTTGCATCGTTGGGAGCACAGCGAGAACAGGAAACTGTAATAGGACATTGTTCAGCTACAAATGCAATATCCGAACTCACCAATCAATCGAGTCCATAGATCGCAACACATTTGCCAATGCCTCTTGGGGTAGTCGATAGAGAGGAAAACCGTTCGTCATGACGATGAAGAATATGAAGAATGAATGGACGGAGAAGACGTGAGGGAGGGGTGCTGGTCGATGTGTACCTCTCGCGCGCTCTCAGATGGCCTAGAAGACTCAAAGGGTGATGACGTGGCAATTGGCTTCTGGGAAGGTGTTGACCTCGGTCACCTTCAACACCTACTCCCTGTCAGAGAGAAAAGAGGGTGTCCAACAACGTAGACCATAATAACCAATTCAACCTTCAACACGATAACTTTTCGATTTTACAATTCAACGATGGAATTCATTGGAACAACATTTATTCAGTGGGCGAAAGACAGAGAGGGAGACATATTTAACAAAAAAACGAGACTTCAATTCCATACAAACAATTTGCACTTCGGACCACAGGATGTGTTCCCAAATGCAAAGGTGGCCTCTCTCCCCTGGATGCTTTGAATATTGAGAATATGAGCAGTGTCCTTCTTGAAATCACAGGAATATCCATGCTCGATTAACTTCTTTCTTAAATCATCCCAAGACATCTTCACATGGGAAATGTTTCTCATTATCACAGCTTCATTGAGGACGAAGTCTAGTGAATAATATATTTCTAACTTCTTCAATCGTGGGTTCGAGCCGCGCATCCAGCATTTCAAGAACCGGTTCAGGTCATTTGGAGAAATCTTATGATCGAAGAGAGTCAATTTACGCACATTCGTTACCAATAAATCATCCAACGTCACCAACAGAGCGTTTTCATGACCGTAATCCGTACTGTCAGTGATATAAACACGATCCATATTCTCGATCATTGTCTTCTGAAGAGACTCCGAGGTTCGGAACAAATGCGGATCCAACCAAAGCCAGGTGCATGACAAACGGAGAGCCAAAAATTGCTGGAGAGTTTCGATCGGTTCAACGAAGGCATCGAGGCGACCGATTTTCATTCCTCCCAGCACTTTACGGATTTGCTCCATATCCATATGAAATGCGATATCATAAAATAGAAAAGAGGTGATTTTTTTCAAGTGGTAGATCTCCTTGCAATGATCATACCAGTCCTTGAAACTCAGCGAATTGAAATTGTAGAATTGTTTTTGCGGCCACCAATCTCGATATTGACGTTTCGTTTCATCAGAAACTACCCGCCATGCTACATCTGCAACTTCCTTTTGCATCCAATCGTCTCCGCCAGTCTCTTCCATTTCAAGATGTTCATCATAATCTTCTAATTTAGCGACGTAGTCCTTGTCTACTGGCAAATAGTTGCTCACTTTAAACTGTTGTGTAAACTCTAGATCCAGACGCTGACTCATCTCAATGTGTGGAAGTATCGACACGTGAACTAATGAGGTGTCGTCGAATTCTATGAACATTCCGATATGGAAACCTCGAAACGCTACGACGAATTTGGAAGTCTTCGAGTTCAAATCAGCCACAGATCGTTTGCATCGTTGAGAGCACAGCGAGAACAGGAAACTGTAATAGGACATTGCTCAGCTACATATGCAATATGGAAAATTCAAACTCACCAATCAATCGAGCCCATAGATCGCAACACATTGGACAACGCGTCCTGGGGTAGTCGATAGAGAGGGAAACCGTTCGTCATGACGATATAGAATTTGGAAAATGAAGGAACGGAGAAGACGTGAGGGAGGAGGGCAGGTCGATGTGTACCTTTCGCGCGCTCGCAGATGCCCTAGCTGATTGGCTTGTGGGAATGAACCTTCCCAGAAGCCAGATCTCACGTCAACCCCCATTGTGTCTTCTCAGCCACCAGATTTAGCTAAACCATCTGTGAGAGCTCAAAATCTGCACACCCACCTGCCCCCGAAAACAAGAGAGCCAGACAGAAAAAAGAGCAAGAATAAGGGGTGTGTTGAACATAAAAACTTCAACTCCATACAAACAATTTGCACTGCGGACCTCATGATGTATCCCCAAATGAGAACGTGGCTTCTCTTCCATGAATGCCTCGAATATTGAAAATATGAGCAGTCTCCTTCTCACCAGTACTTCCATGTTCGATTAATTTCCCTCTCATTGTTATTTTTTTTTTCCTAACAAGGGAATCTTTTAAGTCTTGAAGCTAACCAGTAGTAATGACCTATGTAGTTCGAAAGAGGAATGTCTAAAACCTTCATTGCTGCGTTCAAAACCTGCTTACGAGAATTCTGAAGACCAGTTATACGATCTCAAAATTTTCGATCTTCGATCGTTGTCCTCCTTGTCAGAAAACTATCAAAATTCATGACACTTTTACTCTCAAAAACCTCCCTGAAAAGAGTGCTATAGTATTAATGGGAACATGTTTCTAATAAGCTCAAAGACACCCGGCAAAAAAGTCATTAGGGTTCTTTTTTTCTCTGTCGTTTTCTCTTTTAGAAAAAAAAACTTTCACCGCGAAAATGAGTGCTATTTTGAGTGAGAAGAAGTGAAGAAAAAAGTCAAAGTTTTTTTTTCCGTTTTTTCTTTGCTATAACTTTTCTCAAAGAAAAACTTTAAAATGATCCACTTCTTCTTTATTTTTCTGATCCCGTTCTCTTTTGGAAGTTTTGGTTTTGGACAAGGTAAATTTTTCTGAGAAAAAAAAATTTTCGGAGCTCAAAAATTTTCAGACTCCAATCTAACTGAAGACGTTGAAATTAGTGAACGGAGTCTGGCCAAAGTCCTTCTTTCCGATTATTATAAGTACGCGAGGCCTGTGAAGAATGCGACGAATGTGCTCAATGTGACAGTGCTCATTCAGATTTATACGGTCGTCGAGTTGGTGGGGTTTTGAAATTTTTGAAAAAAAATTTTTTTTGGATTTTTCAAAATTTCAAAATTGAGTCTTATTTGAAATTTTGCGCTGAGCAATTTTGTCTCTTGACAAAAATTGTGAAAATTAAATTGAAATGAGTTATAGCTCAAAATCTACCAAAAATTTCAAAAAATTAAAAATTTCCAGAATGAAAAAAACGAGCAGATTAAACTTTTGCTATGGTTCCCGCAAAGTTGGAAGGACGACTACTTGACTTGGAATCCAGAAGAGTGGAACGGAATTGAGAAGATAATAGTTCCAAAGTCGGAGATTTGGGTTCCGGATGGATACATTTTTAATACGTGGGGTTTTGAGAGATTTTGAGATTTTGAATTTTAAAAATTTGGAAATCGAGGGATTTTATAAAAAAAGGCTCTGAAGAGTCTAGAGGATTCTGAGATTTTGAGAATCCGAGATTCTGAAAATCGGAGATTCTGAAATTTTAAGATTTTGAAGATTCTGAAAATCCGAGATCCTGAAAATCGGATATTCTGAGATTTTGAAATTTTGAGATTCTGAGATTCTGAGATTCTGGAGGATTCTAAAAATCGAAGATTCTGAGATTTTGAGATTTTGAAGATTTTGAAGGTTCTGAGATTCCGAGATTCTGAAATTCTGAGATTCTAGAGATTCTGAGATTTTGATATTTTGAGATTTTGAAAGCTCTGAAGATTTTAGAGGTTCTGGAGGATTCTGAAGTACTGAGTTTTTGAAGATTCTGAAATTCTGAGTTTTTGAAGATTCTGAAATTCTGAGTTTTTGAAGATTCTGAAATTCTGAGTTTTTGAAGATTCTGAAATTCAGAAATTCTGAAATTCTGAGATTTTCCGACCCCCAGATTCTGAGATTCTGAGATTCTCCGATTTTCAGAATCTCAGAATCTCAGAATCTCAGAATCTCAGAATCTCTAGAATCTCCAAATCTCAGAATCTCAGAATATCAGATTCTCAGATTCTCAGCTTTTCCGATTTTCAGATTCCCACATTCTCCGATTCTCAGATTTTCAAACTTTTTTCCAGCGTAGAAGAAGCGGAAACCATGGAGAATCACAACGCCCGTGTGAGGTATGACGGAGAAGTGGAGGTGGACTTCAACAAGGTAGATCAAACATGGTAGATCAAAAAATATCCTCTAAAATTTTCCAGCTCGTCGACCTAACCTGCCCAATGTCCGTTCTCTCCTTTCCATTCGACTCTCAACTGTGTGCTCTCCAATTCGGCTCCTGGTCCTACCCACACCACGTGCTCAGTTTCAATGTGATGGGCGCGTGGGTGCATGAGAAGAATGTAGGCGTCAAGGATTCTGAATCCCTTCAAAAAATTCAGAAAAATTCAGAAGAACTCCGAATGGGACGTTGTCGAGTTCAACGCCACCAAACTCATCCGTGGTTACAATGACACACTGGGCGGCGCGAACGTCTACGAGGAGATCATTTATTATTTGGTAAAATGAGAATTTGAAAAAAAAATCGATTATCGATCGATTTTTCTTCAGGAAGTCAAACGAAAACCCCACTACTACATTGTGGTCATCATCATTCCAACATTTGCCATCGTTACCGTATCCAATATCGGGTTGTTCACACCGCATGGAGTGCATGGAGACCGCGAGGAACATGTGAGACTTTTTGAGGCTCCGCCCACTTTTTAAGACTCCTCCCACATTTTCAGGTCTCCCTGGGTCTTACCACAATGCTCACAATGGCTGTTATCCTGGATATGGTGACTGGGCAAATGCCGAAATCCAGTGAGGGGATTCCCTTGTTAGGTATGGAGTTTTAGAAGATTCTCGAAAGAGTACTGTACCTTTATTCAGGAATGTACGTTTTGATCGAGTTTGCCATCTCGATCATCGCCGTATTGGTGTCGGTACTCATCATCTTTGCTCATGAGAGAATGTTGTACCTGGAAGCGCGACCACCGTATTGGATGCATCGATTGTTCGCGAAGAAGGGGTGTCGGGTGCCGTTGGCGGAGGTGGGTGGAGTCTGAACATTTTGCAAGAATAGAATAATAATTTAGAGCTTTCAGAATCTGTTTGCGAAACTTCCCTAGCTTAATTGGTTCTCGAGATATGACTCTGTAATGGTTCTGTGCCGATTTTTGGAGTGTGACGCCACTTCTAGAGCCAATATCTCAAGAACCAAAAGATATATAAAATTTTGTCTAACTGTCAAAATATAGAGCGTAAAATTTGACACATTTTTATTGTTGACAAAATTTTGACAACTAAAACGGTTCGTGAGATACAACCGCTCAAAGTGCGCTGTCAGTAGAGACAGCGAAAAGGGGATGGTGAGAGACGCAGAGAAGTCAGAGTGTCTGATTGTCTGCGTCTCTTCTTTTTTTCAAACAAACAATAATGCAATTGATGAGTTGTTTGAACACCTTGGAATACCTGTTTTCGAAACTTTCCTAGCTCAATTGGTTCTAGAGATATAACCTTGTAAAGTTTTTATACCCATTTTTGGAGTGTTGCCGCTTCTAGAGCCAATATCTCAAGAACCATAAAAGATCGAAAAGTTTTGTCAACTGTCAAAACATAGAGCGTAAAATTTCACATATTTTTGTATTTGACAATTTTTCAATAGCTAATAAGGCTGACAAGATACAAACGTTTAAAGTTTGTACGCTGCCGAGAGAGATAGATAGAAGGGGAGGGTGAGAGACGCAGAGAAGTCAGAGTGCCTGCGTTTCTTTTTTCAACAACGGGTTATAAGCAAAATATGAGCAACTAAAACACGGTTCAATAACTGTTTTCGAAACTTCTCTAGCTCGCTTGGTTCTTGGGATATGCCTTTGTAAAGTTTATGTTCCCATTTTTGGCGTGTCGCCTCTTCCAGAGCCAATATCTCAAGAACCAAATAAGCTACAAATGTTTTGCTAACTATTAAAATGTAGAGCGTAAAATTTCACACAATTTTGTAGTCGACAAAAATTTGATAACTATTAGGGTTGGCAAGATACAAACGTTTGAAGTTTGCACGCTGCAGTGAGAGAGAGAGAGAGTGAAAAGGGGAGGGTGAGAGACGCAGAGAAGTCAGAGTGTCTGTGTCTCTCTCCTTTTCCGCAAGGACTGTAACTCGAGTTCTAGAATAGCTAAGAAGTTTTTGAATTCACCAAAATTTCAGATGGAATACGATGACGTCCTCTCCAAACCACTCGACTCTATCCAGGAGCTCAAAATGAGTCTTCACAGAATCCGTGAATATCTGGACGACCTGGAAGCTGACGACAAACACCAACTGATTTGGCAGCGATTTTTCTCCCTCACCGATATATTTTGTGGTGCGATATTCTGTGTCCTCAACATAGTCATCACTTTTTATATGTTTATTGATTACTTTTGAAAGACGCGGATAATAAGAGAAAATCGAGAATCAGTTCAAGCAATCTCTGGTCTCTCCGGAGAACTTTCCGGCGAGTTGGAGGGTTCCAAAGTCGAAGATCTTCTTTGGCTCGGAGCCCGAGGCGATGTACTGGGATGGAATGTAGACGGTGATCTTTCGCTGGCAAGGTTTGATTCCGTCGTCGCAATCGTGGTAGATGTTGATTTTGGGCTCGATGGAGGTGAACTCGTCGGCCGATCCTTTGAGGTCGAATTTTCCGGATGAGTCGGTTTTTCCCGACGCCATCAACTCGTCAGGGGATACTATAAGAAGTTTTGTTTTAAAGACTCATATCTCGCTAACCCTAACAGCTATCAAGTTTTTTCTAACTACAAAAATGTGTGAAATTTTTTGCTCTACATTTTAATAGTTAACAAAAACTTTGTAGCTTTTTTGGTTCTTGAGATATGAGCGTTTGAAGTTTGATGATTGGAAAAGTGCTTGGATAGCGCATATCTCTACTCACAACAGAGATGTCAAAAAGTGCGCAATTACAAAATTGTAGAGCTTAAAATTTTGCACAAGCCACAGTTAACAAGATTTTGAGAGCTTCAGTGGTTCCAGAGATATACACATTTGAAGTGTTGAGTACTACTTAAACTTCAAACGTTTATATCTCAAGAACCAAAACAGATATAAAAAAGTTGTTAACTAAGACATTATAGAGCGTAACATTTCAAGTATTTTTGCAATTGGCCGCATTTTGATAGCTATAAGGGTTCTGGAGATATGCGCGTTCGAAGTTTGGGAAAGAGAGACGCAGGCAGCGAGACACTCTCGCTTCTCTGTTTCTCTCGAGCAGTTAACGATAGTAAGAAAGAAGGTAGACAAACGAGAGACGCAGAGAGTCAGAAACTCTCGCTTCTCTGTGTCTAGGAAAGAGACGCAGAGAAACGAGAGTGTCCCCCAACTTTGTTTGCTCTGTATCTCAAGAACCATCACAGCTATCAAAAAATGGTCAACTACGAAAATGTGTGAAATTGAATTTCGAGTCGATTGCTATTAAGATTACTGTACTTACACTTATCCTCATCATAGATTTTGACCTTGACACCAGCAGCCGGCTTATCCTCACAGATCAGTTGTCCGCGCACGCCGACGGACTGGGTTCGTCCCAAACCGAGGACTACTGTGGGAATGGTGACGAGGAGGAGTAGTCGGAAGAGCATGGCTGAAATCAATTATTTTGCAATCGCGCTCTATGGCACACTTGGAGATGTGCAGTAGAGCGCGATTGTGAGCTTTTAGTTAAGATTATAGAACGAAGAAAAAAAAAGGCGAAGAAAATTGATCGAAAAATAGAAGATGGGAGGTTTCTTGTTTGTCTGTCTTCTGTGTGTTTTTTTGTCTATTTTCTTCACAAAGAGAGACAACCTTGACTTCTTACGGGGGCTACTCTCTATCGACCCTATTGATAACACTGTCCGCAGGCTCCGCCCACTTTCTTTTTGTTCTTTTTGCTTCCTCCTTTGTTAGGTGGATAGTAGTGGTTTTCGACTAGAACAAAGAGGGTTGATGAAGAAGAATGGAAAGGGTTGGAAATAGGGAATTTTCGAGGTTTTGAGATTCGGGAGATTTCAGAATTCGAAAATTCTGAGATTCGGAGATTTTGAGATTTTGAGATTTTGAGATTTGGAGATTCTGAGATTTTGAGATTCTGAGGTTTCTGGGATTCAAAGATTCTGGAAGTCTGGGATTCTGCGTTTTTGAAATTTAAGGATTCTTCTCACAGAAACGAGAAAAAGACGCAGACACTCTGACTTCTCTGCGTCTCTCACTCTCCCATTCTCTCTATCTCTCTCGGCAGCGTGCAAACTTGAAACGCTTGTATCTTGCCAACCCTATTAGCTATCAAATTTTTGTCAACTACAAAAATGTGTAAAATTTTACGCTCTATATTTTGATAGTTGACAAAAATCTTGTAGCTCTTTTGGTTCTCGCGTTATTGGATTTGGAAGAGGCGACACTCCAAAAATGGGCGCTCAAACTTTACAGAATCATATCTTAAAAACCAATTGAACTAGAGAAGTTTTGAAAAAGGGAATTGAAAGGTGTTTTAAACAATTCAACATTTGCATTATAGTGCGCTTCAAAAAAGGGGGACGCAGACAGTCAGGCACACTGACTTCTCTGCGTCACTCACCTTCCCCTTCCGTCTATCTCTCTCAGCAACGTGCACACTTTAAAGGCTCGTATCTCGCAAATTCTAACAGTTATCAAAATTTTGCCAACTACAAGAATGCGTGAAATTTTACGCTCTATATTTTGTTAGTTAACACAACATTCGTAGCTCTTTTCGTTCTTGAGATATTGGCTCTGGAAGAGGCGGCACCTCTAAAATTGGCACCTAACCTTTACAGGGTCATATCTCAAGAAAAAAATGAGCTAGAGAAGTTCTGAAATCTGGTTATACAAGACAGAAAATTGCAAAAAAAGCTAGATAACTCTAACAAAACCATTCTTCTATAAATTACCAAACTATACACCTCTGAAATGACTCACACTTCTCGTATATTGTACTATTTCTCTAGTTCCACTCTCTGAATTAACAATACCATCAATCACTCAACAATAACTATGATATCATTTCCGCGCGCTTTTATTAGTCTCTTTTTGGTTCCGAAAAAAAAAACTTCTTCTTTCAAACTCCAGAATGACTCATTTTCTCACAAAAGTTGACTTCCGTCGGGTAAGACACCCGACGGAAGTCAACTTTTGTGAGAAAATGAGTCATTCTGGAGTTTGAAAGAAGAAGAAAGAAGAAGTTTACCGAATTCGAAAGATGATAAAAGTCGAGAAAGCGGGCGAGAGAGAAAAGCGATTGATCAAGTGATCGCCTCCCGACGTCTTCCCCTTTGTTTGTTTTTTCAGAAGACGTCGACGTCTTCTGAATGTTGTAACATTCATTTTCATGGTCATTCATTTTTCTCTCTTCATTTTACATAGAATCATAGAAGTCTCATGCCCCTCGCCCTACTTGATAGCTACTTTGACGATAGATTCTTGGACTCTCTTGCTGGTTTTGGATTCCGAATCCTTGACGTCTTCTAAATTCTTGCGATTTTCAGATGAAGTGCCTCCTCGTCCTCTTAGCCACTGTCTCATGTACCTGTGCAATTGGCTTCAGACAGTCTGTCGCCGTGAAGGGACGGCTGATTTGTAACGATGGGCCGGCGAGGGATGTGCGGGTCAAGATGTATGATAAGGATGTTTGTGAGTTTCTTTATTTTTAACAAATTGACATTTTTTAAAGCTCTGAATACCTGTTTTCAAAGTTTTCCGAGCTTGATTGGTTCTTGAGATATGACTCTGTAAAGTTTAGGTGCCCATTTTAGGAGTGTTGCCTCTTCCAGAGCAAATATCTCGAAAACCAAAAGAGCTACAAAATTTCAATTAACTAATAAAATATAAAGCGTCAAATTTCACACATTTTTGTAGTTGACAAAATTTTGATAACTCCACGAGTTCGTGAGATACAACCGCTCAAAGTAAGCGTTCAGTTGAGACCGCGAAGAGAGGATGGTGAGAGACGCAGAGAAGTCAGTGTGTCTGACTGTCTGCGTCCCCTTTTGAAATTGTTTATAATTTAAATGATGAGTTGTTTACACACCTTTCATATTCTGTTTTCAAAACTTCTCTAGCTCAATTGGTTCTTGAGATATGAGCCTTCAAAGTTGAAAAGTCCATTTCAAGAGTAGGAGCTCTTTCAGACCCAATATCTCAAGAACCATGAAAGCTACAAAATTTTTGTCAACTATCAAAATGTAGAGCGTAAAATTTCACACATTTTTTTAGTTGACAAAAACTTCATAGCTATTAGCGTTAGCAAGATACGAGCTTTTAAAGTGTGCACGCTGCCGAGAGAGATAGAGAGAAGGGGATGGTGAGAGACGCAGAGAAGTCAGAGTGTCTGCGTCTCTGAAATTTGTTGTAGTGCTGACTAACACAAGTAGAAGAATCTCCGAATCTTCTAGAATCCCAAAATTTTTGCAGTGATGGACACCAAACTCGACGACAAGACCACCGACGGAAACGGCGAGTTCTATTTGACGGGCGGTGATACTGAGATCAGCTCAATCGATCCTCGCGTCAATATTTATCACGATTGTGACGATGGATGGACGGTAGGTCAAAATTCAGTTTTGGCGCGCTTTTTTAGCCCCGAGTAGATGGTAGATCAAAAGCACCTAGACCCGATTTTTCTTCGACTTTTTTTGATTTACCTCAAGTTTTTTCAGCCTTGCCAACGCCGTTTAACAGTTGGCGTGCCCGACAAGTACATCACCAACGGTGAGAAGCCGTCGAAAGTTTTCGATCTCGGAACGATTCAGCTCGCCGGAAAATGGGTCGGCGAGACGCGTGACTGCATTCACAGACATTGATTTTTTTTCTCTTACAATGAACGTTTTTTCTTTAACAGTTTTATTAGCCAACATTAAAAATCACCGAAAATCGAATACTTTTAAGTTTGGCAGTCATTATACTCATTTTGAAGCTCTTGTTTCGCTGATTCCAACGGTACAAGTTTCATTGCGATATCTTCAGAACTGACCAAGTTATAACACTTTTCGTGGCGAGACCACAAATTTTCGAAAAATTTTGAGGGTGCTCATGATTATACTCATTTTGAAGCCCTTGTTTTTGTGAATTCGAATCTGCAACTTTCAACAGGAAATCTCTTGAACTTCTTGAGTTATGCCAGATTCCACATTGGATCTTGACACTATCTAGAGAGTTTTCTCGGTTTTGGGACATTTTTCACTTTTTTTTTTTTAATTTTTTGGTCTCAAATTCGTGGAATAATTCATGGAATAGTCAACAATAAAAGTAAAAATTGATTGATCAACAATTGCGAACGCGCTCTAGCGAAATCCAAAGTCCACTAGAGCGAGTTTGCATTCAATGGGAAAGAGAGAGGTAGAAAGAGTTTGGTGGAGGTGATGCGAATCCTTCTATTGTTGTGGAGCTTTCGGCACCTTCCGGACCTTTGGGGTACCGTAATCCTCGAGGTTTCGATAGTCGATTTGATCCTTCAAAACGTACTCTGGCCACTTTGCGTCGTCATCGGCGAGATCTGGAAATTTGAAACCGTAGAATCTAAAAAACCACTTTCAAACTAACCATCCAAACTGAAATTGTAGACCAGATCGTTCTCAAAATCCTTTTGAAGTGGGCCGCTGCACAAACGGAAGGCCATTTCACCCTTTCTGATCTCAAGAAGTGCCATTCTTCCATCCACCCGCGTCAGGTGCACCACACCAGCTTTGCTCGGCACATCCACAGGGTAGCCCAGAAAACGAAAGATTCCGGTGTGAGGTTTGAAGTGAGGGCTACGGTAGACGATGCATTCGAGGTGCGTGTAGCCGGGAGTGTTTAAGAGCCAACCCTGGAAAATTGCGTTTTTTTTCTGGCCTTGCTAGTTTTTTTCTTGAAATTTCCATTTTCACTGAGAGAGAGAGAGAGAGAGAGAGAGAGAGAGAGAGAGAGAGAGAGAGAGAGAGAGAGAGAGAGAGAGAGAGAGA
>LR543380.1:305967-327911 GCA_900536305.3 Caenorhabditis sp. 40 LS-2015
AGAGAGAGAGAGGGAGAGAGAGAGAGAGAGAGAGAGAGAGAGAGAGAGAGAGAGAGAGAGAGAGAGAGACGCAGATGCACTGACCTCTCTGCGTCTCTCACGCTGCCCATCACTCTCCTCTCGGCAACGTGCAAACTTCAAATGTCTGCACTTTGAGCAGTTGTATCTCGCGAACCGTTCATGCATCAAATTTTTGTCAATTACAGAAATGTGTGAAATTTTACGCTCTTTATTTTGACAGTTGACGAACATTTTGTAGCTTTTGTGGTTCTCGAGATATTCTTGCTAGAATAGATGACACACTGAAATTGAACACTCAAACTTTACAGAGTCATTTCTCGAGAACCAAGCAAGCTAGAAAAGTTTTCAAAACAGAATATAAAAGCTGAAAATTATGTCTTTGATTCGCTTAAAACATAATAAGAGAAACGCCGACACTCTGCCTTCTCTGCGTCTCTCACCCCTCCCCTTCTCTCTATCTCTCTCTGCAGTGTGCAACCTTTAAACGCTTGTATCTTTCTAACCCTATTAGCTATCAAAAAGTTGTGAACTACAAAAATATGTAAAATTTTACGCTCTATATTTTGATAGTTGTCAAAAATTTTGAAAACTCAAACTTAACAAAGTCATATCTCCAGAACCAATCGAGCCAGAGAGGTTTTGAAAACAGATTCGAAAAGCTGTAAAATCACCTTAATCCATCTTATCACCACTCCAATTGGCACCTGGTTTTCGTGCACGAGATACCACTCTGGAGTGGTGAATGCCGGCATCAAGCGTCTCAACGCGTTGGCCGTCGACGCCGGCACTGCGTCAGCCATCCATCCTTTCGTTTTTCCATGGAACTGAAAAACCAAAATGGTTGAGAAAAGTTTTCCTACATTCTTCTCTTACATGTTTGTGATAGATGCGGAGGCATCTCTCCTGGTGCTCATCGTTCAGAACGTCGCCGACGTGAACGAGCACAGTGAACTCGAAATGCGGCATCCAGAAGTCCATGAGCTGTTCGGCTTCCTGTTTCGAAGAGTCGAAACACGTCTTGAAGACTTTCAATTTGCGTGGAATTGTGAAGTCTGCACTGACTTTGATCTAAATGTGAAACTAGAGAGAAAATATTTGAGATCTGGCACCAACCGATTTGGCGTGGAAATAGAAGAGGTTGTAGTTGAAGGCCTCGAGGAAGTACTCCAGCAAAAAGCTCGTCACTTTGAGTAACGACATGGTTGTGACATTGACGAAGAATGCGGAATTGATGAAACTGAAAAATGTTCCGAAATTTATCTCAGAGTTTCTCGCAATCTCTCAAAATCTCTCAGAATCTTTTAAAATTGCTCAGAATCTTTCAGAATCTCAGAATCTCTCAGAATCTCAAAATCTTAGAATCTCATTTTCTCAGTATCTCAAAATCTCAAAATCTCAGATTTTCTGATTTTCAGATTGTCAGATTTTCAGAATCCCAAAATCTCAGAATCTCAGATACTCAGAATCTCAGATTCTCATATTCTCAAAATCTTAGAATCTCAGAATTTCAAAATTTCAGAATTTCAGAAATCTACCTGACAACCACCAATCCCGGATTCTTGCGTTGAATTTGAATATTCTTTCTGCCAACAGCGAGCATGGCAGTTTCCTCGTCTTTCCAAAGGAAATATACGCAGTGCAATTTTAGAATAGCAATCAATTGTCTCGCGTACCTTCTGAAAAAGTTTGGGGGGTTTTTTAGATCTCCAGAATCCTCTAGGTTCTATTACTTCAATGCGGCCACCTCAAGACGATCACGACGGTCCACCGTGCCGACGACTTGCACATCGTCATCTTCCGGAACGACGCCGTCTGGGACTGTTGAGGAGATCTCCTGGAATGGCTCTAGCTCTTTCGGTTCTTGAGATACAAGCCCATGAAGTTACTTCTAATCGACCGGCACCCCGCCACTTTGACCCAATTCATCCGGGTTTCTGTAATAGGTACCAAAAAGTTGTCAACTAACAAAATGTTGAGCACAACATGAGGCACATTTTGTTAGTTGATCACTTTTTGGTATCTGTCACAGGAGCCGAGATAACATCTTCTCAAGACCCCCCCCCCCCTGAGTATACGGTAGCTAGGAAGTGAAACACTTACATCACACTGAATCGGAAGCGACGACTCCATCCTGCTTGTATGAACTGAAGGCTCCGAAATAATCGGCCGACGCAGGTCTCCGGCAACTGGAGATGGGAAGAGAGGGCACGGTTTGATGGTCTCTTCCTCTGTCACAGGCCTCAAGGAAGAGCCTGTGGTCAGAGAGAGAGTGAGAGAGACTCAGACGATGAGTGGCTTGTGTGGTAAGGGAGTGAGAGACGCAGAGAGAAGCCCGCGGGAACGTCACCAACGCCGAGGATGAAACTGTGTGGGGTGTAGACCGCGTTCAAGCCTTCCCAACGAGAAAAAGGTGCACCCAAAGTGTCTGCGTCTCTCGGGTCAATACAGTCTCTCTCTCTCTCTCTCTCTCTCTCTCTCTCTCTCTCCACGCCGGTAAGAGTTGCGAGAGAGATTGAGAGACGCATGGAGAATATAGATTCGCGTAAAGTATAGGCCCTCATGGCGCGACGACACACGCTCTGGGAGGCGAATGGAAAGAGAAATAGTGTGATGATGGTGGAGAGGGAAAAGAAAAGGTAGAATATGTATGGTTTGATTCGGTTCGGTTTGGGCCGGCGATCGTCGCTTATGTTGGGGTTGATGGCAGCGCGAGGGAGAGAGAGAGAGAGAGATTTTGGAGCAGAGAAATAGAGAAATCATGATGACGATGATGGGGAAAAGGAAAGACGCCTCGAGACTCGAGAAATCGCGAGAAATCTCGAGAAATCTCGAGAAATCTCGAGAAGTCGCGAGAAATCTCGCGATTTCTCGCTATTTTTGAGTCTCGAAATCTCGAGCGGGTCTCGAGACGGCACTATGCCCGGACTATAGTCTGCAACTCGGAATCCAAAGCACCGAACTTTTCAAACCGAATCCGTGATGAAATGCGAGAAAATTTTTAGCGGACTCATCATTTTCACAATGAACCCAAAAAAAATCTGAAAAATCGCTCAAATTGCATATTTTCACATTTCCCTTGCCTCTCCAGCTTTCAAAAGCTCACCAAAAAACTATTGAGTCGAAGTCGGAATCGAACCAACCTCTATCTCCCCGCACCTGTTCCCCCGAATCCCACTGCGCCACGCCGCGCCCAACTCTAACCGTCTGCGTCTCCGCGCTCTCTCGCCCTGCTGGCGACGCGCCTCCCCACACACTCGTTCCACGGTGACCGGCGCGAGCCCGGTTTTTGTCCGTACATAGAATTCCACTACACCCGGCGCCGCGCCGGAATTCCTATCGCTTCTTCGGCTTATTAGCTAAGATCAAAGTGTAGTATCTGTTCTTATCGTATTAACCTACGGTATACACTCGAATGAGTGTAATAAAGGTTATATGATTTTTGGAACCCAGGAAAGACTCGGGGCTTGCTCCGACTTTCCAAGGGTCGTCCCGGCGTTGCACTGCTGCCGGGCTCGGCCCAGTCCCCGCGGGGACAACGAAAACTGAAAGTGCTGCAATGGAAAGAAGTTTTAGATTGTTCTTCGAGAAGATTTTCAGCCAACCAACTTCTAATGCATGAGAGCTTATTTGTCAAGGAATCGAGACGATCTCTATGAGAACTGCGGAAAACTCGAGAAGACCCACGGAAAGATGACCTGAAGCGAATCTGTGTTTTAGAAGCTTTTTGCTCCCTGACAGTCGACTATTCAAACCCAATAAATTATTTTTTATAACAAATTCATTAACAATAATGAAAAACACGACTGCAAAAATTAGTCGGTTGGGACGATGGTGGTCTTCTCGGAGACGTAGATTCCGTCGAGGAATTTACGGATATCCTTCTCCTTGACAGCGGTGGATTGTTGGAGGCGAGCGGCGGCTTGGGACACGTACTGGACGTCATTTCCCTCGACGATGATCTCGTCCTTTTGGGCGGTGGAGATGACGGCGGTGACACCGTCTGGGAGCGGCACACGGCGGACGATCTTCTCTCCCAAGAAGTTACGGATCTGAAAGTGGGGAAACGTTAGCTCAAAGTGATGGTTTGATCTGATCCTACCTCAACAGTTCTGTTTCCGTCTTGAAGGGTAACGTTGATGGGGAAATGGGCGTACACGGAGCGCATCTTGTAGCGGAATCCGAGGGTGACTCCCTTGATCATGTTCTTGACGTGGGAGCAGACGGTGCGGATGGCGGCGAGCTCCTTGCGGACGCCGAACCACTTGCGCACGCGCAGGGTGTTCTTTCCGACGCGCTCCATCTCCATGTGCAAGTGACGGAAGTCCTTGCGGATGGTTCCGCGTGGTCCGGTGACGTGGACGATGCGGTTCTTGACGGTGAAGGTGACTCCCTCTGGGAACACAACGGTGTCGTTGGACTCGATCAGCTTCATGATCTTCCGGGATTACCTGCAAGAAAAGCAAAATTTGAGGAAAAAATGATTAAATGAAGCAAAAGCAACGATGAAATATGAAAAAGACGGAGAAAAATGCAAAATATCGCTGAGCCATTCGATACAAACTTTTCTGACATGTTTCGAAACCATTTTTTCCAGGCTTCCGACCTAATTCTTCGCTAAATTTCGCTGAAAATTTGCCTAAAATGACATAAATTATGTCTTGAAAGTTTTAGAAAATTGAGAAAAATTGAGAAAAAAAATCAAGTAAAATTTTGGAAGAGAATGTGAGAAAAGAAGCCTGAAAAACGGAGGACGCAATGCATTTCGACTTTACTCCGTATCACACACGCATTACTGAGTCGATACGCAGCGAATTGCAAAGCGCGCCGCAGTTGCGTTTCCGGCCGACGCTCCGCCCACTTTTCCATGCCGCACTGTTTTCCGCCACCAATTTCACCAGCTTTTGGAGTTTTTTCGCCAATTTTAGTGGTTTTTTGATGAAAAATTGTAGAAAATAATGAAATTAAACTAAAGTTTTGAGAATTTTCATTATTTAGAGCAGGATTCAGTGAGAATTTCCAAGAAAAAACCTAGATTTTGGTAAATACAGTTTTCGAAAAAATTTATTCAGAAAAGACCTGAAAAATGGGTAATTTTCCGAGAGTTTTGTATGTAATTTTCTAAATATTCGCAGTCTGAAGCCTGTTATCCATATATTTTCAGTCAAGACTTGTTTTTTTCGATTGAAATTTAAAATCTTCTGACTTTTCTCGTCTATAACAATATCCGACCGTTTTTCCCTCAACTTCCTCGTATTTTCAGCAGAATGAAGGACCGATTCAAACAGAAATACACTGCCGGCGCGGCCGTGGCGTACATGTCACGAAAGCAGGCGTTGAAGAAGCTCCAGCTGACACTCAAGGACTTCCGTCGACTTTGTATTATCAAGGTTGGTAGTTTTTCCCCATAAAAATCGATCTTTTTCATCTCAACTTTTTTCCAGGGAATCTACCCACACGAACCGGCACACAAGAAGCAGGCAAACAAGGGTTCCACCGCTAACAAGGTGTTCTACTATCGCAAAGACATCAACTTCCTGGCTCATGAACCGATCATCAACAAGTTCAGAGACTATAAGGTATTCAAAAGAAAGGCGAGGAAATGTTCTAAATTTGATGTTTTTCTAGGTGTTTTTGCGAAAACTGAACCATTTGAAAGCGAAGAAGGAGGATGACAAGATCAAGAAGCTCTACGACAATAAGCCAGTCTACAGTCTGGACACGATCGTTAAGGAGCGATTCCCAACGTTCGGATCCGCTCTCCGCGACATGGACGACGCTCTCTCGCTGTGCTTCACGTTCGCCATGCTCCCGCACACTCGTGTGCTCAAAGAGGGAATGATCGACAACTGCCGCAAGCTGACCGCCGAGTTCATGCACTACGTCATCGAGTCGCAATCGCTGCGCAACACCTTCATCTCCATCAAGGGCATCTACTATCAGGCGGAAGTGCACGGCGAGAAGATCACATGGGTGGTGCCGCACGAGCGCGGTCTTCCACACGTCACCGACGTCGACTTCACCGTGCTGGTCACGTTCGTCGAGTTCTACATCGCCATGCTGGGCTTCGTCAACTTCAAACTCTACCAGGACATTGGGCTCTTCTATCCGCCGCAAATCGGACAGCTCGTGGAGAGCGACGAGATGGAGACGGAGGACTACAAGGAGAAGGTGTACAGTTTGGCGAAGCCTCTCGCCAAGAGAAAGGATGTGGAGCAGTTGGAGGAGGACGAGCCGCTGGATCTGCTCGGTGAGGACACCGATGCGCTCGCGCAGAAAGTCCGCGAGGCGAAGAGCATCAAGACGATGTTCAAGGGATGCGTGTTCTATCTGAATCGCGAGTGCCCGAAAGAAGCGCTCACGTTCATCATTCGCAACGGCGGCGGAGTCGTTGGCTGGGAAGGTGCCGCCAACGAGTTGAAGGTCGACAGCAAGAACATCACTCATCACATCGTGGATCGTCCGATGGAGAAGCTGGAGGTCAATCGGCTCTATGTACAGCCACAGTGGGTGTTCGATTGTCTGAACGCGCGTAGAAAGTTGCCGACGGAGAGATACATGCCGGGCGTCGCGTTGCCACCACACTTCTCGCCGTTCACCTCGGAGAAGGCCGGAGATTACATTCCGTTCGAGCGATTGGAGGAGCTGAGAAGCATGGGCAAGGGTGAGTGAAAGAAGCTTCGCCAAATTTCTAGGCAAATTTAGTCAAAAACCTTCTCTCCATCACCTATTTCATCAAGAAAATTCCAGACGTCTCCAACCTCGAAGCGGCCATCCCGAAAACCATGGACGAGCTTCCGATGCGTCGCAAGGAGCCGAAACCCGAGAAACCGAAGGGCATCCACATCGTCGCCGGTCAGATGCACAAGAAGAGCAAGGAGAAGTTCCACGAGACGGTCGAGAAGGGACAGGAGCTGAAGATGCGCGAGCTGATGATCTCCAAAAAGCACCAACGCGTCTACCACAGCATGAAGACGTCGTTCAAGCGCAATCGCAACGACGCGTTGAAGTTGAAGACGAAGGCCAAGAAGGCGAAGGCTGTCGCCGAGTCGGCGGTTTAAGCCAATTGTTCTCTCTGCTGGTTTTTTTCTACTGTCGTTTTGTTTTGTTACAATTGTTGATTTTTATCTTTCCTTATTACTCTATTATCCCCTCCTCCATCAATCTCTTTGTTGTTTCCGTTACCCCACATCATCATTTGTTTTTTTTACATTCAAAAGTAAAAATTCGTTATTCCAACCAAAAAAAAACCAAATTTATTATATTACAAAAAAAATTATATATTGTATTAAAAATAAATTAAGGGGGGATTTCAGATTATTGCTCTTCTAGATGAGATCTATATTAGTTGTTCTTTTTTGTTCCTTTTTGTATTCGAAAATTGTATTATTGCGTTTTTACTCTCTTATTAAGGCCGTGTAGTTTTTAACATATATATTGCTGAGACTTTTTCTAGCGTGTCGTGGACACATATCTATCATAGGCATCTTGTGTGGGATCCTCCTGAATTGTGCCGTAGTTGGCGTTGACGACGGTGGTCGCGTTGAACGCGTCGGTGATTTTGCCGTCGCGAGCCATCGGCACTCCTTGGGGAGCTGAAAATTTTCAAGTTTTTTTTCTCAATTTTTTCTTATTATCTGTTTTTAAAAACTCACCCATTATATCCATATCCTCCTCCTCGAAATTTCCAGCACCATACTTGATGCCTTCATACTTGAACAGCTTATTCAAGCCGAAACTTCCGGCGCAGGTAACCAGACAAATCAAACCGTAGATCACGAACGTCGTTCTCGATCCGATCACAGAGATCACGGAGCCGCCGACGATGGAGCCGATGCCCTTGCCGATGCCATGGTAGCCGACTTGGAGAGCGTACTGGGCGTGTTGTTTGGCGTGCGGTGGAGCGACAAGGGAGATGTAGGACGAGGCACACGACCAGACGGTGGCCAGACAAGCGCCTGGAAACTTTTGGATAGAGTTGAGAAGAGTACTTGGAAAGTACGCTCCATTGTACAGTGCAGAGAAGCGCTTCGAGCCTCAGAATTGCTCTGATCGCTTCGAGACTATAAATCGACAAAATGGTCGAGAGAAAATTCTGACATGATTTGAAGCAAGTTTTGATGGATTTTTCACTTCAGACCTCACAGATTTCCGAGCCTTCCGACTCAGCATATCTACAGAATAAAAATGCTCCAAAAAAGTGGCCAAACTGACAGAATTTGGATCACAATGAGGTCTACCAACAGCAACAAATAGCAGCTGAAGATAATTACGAAAAGCTGAGCAACATTCCTATATGCTCAATGTTGCAATCGATAGACCTCATTGTAATAACTTTTTTAGACCATTTTTGATTCTGCAGATATGCCGCCTTTTGTCAACCACTGACTGAGAATGTTACCCAATGTGGTTTAAAGGCGCATGGACTTTGTTCGCCGGAAAACGATCGCAAAAATTGGCGTGGTCTCAAAACCAAAACAAAGACTCACCTTGCAAAACCTGAAGCGGTAGCACCATCCACGGATTGTCCAAAATCGAGAGCGCCATGAAACGGAAGAAGTTGACGGCGAGGCAGAGGTACATGACGCGGACATGACCGTACTGGAAGAAAAAGTGGTCAGTACACAATAAAAAAGAAAATGGGCACAGGTGGAATCGAACCCGGGTGGAAAATTTTCAAAACCTGAAGCTTTACCCACTGCGCCACATCCTGCATTATTCGTGGAACTGTGTAGGGCGTAGATAATCGGCGCGCGCGAGAAAAAGAGGGAAGCTCACCTTATTGATTAGCTTGAAGACATAGAAATAGGTGATAATTTCGGATGCGTGATTGACGACGGAGAGGATTCCGAAGAGGACGGGCGAGCCGCCGATGTCTTGAAGATGCCAGTAGAGGAAACTGAAGACGAGACCGGCGCCGCCGCCCATCACGACGACGGAGATGAAGAAGAGAAGGATGTGCATGCTGGCGAGAGCCTTCATCGCCAGCAGTAGACTGTTCTCGCCGCCCGAGCCGCCTTCGGACTGAAAAAATCGATAATTTCAAACCGATTCGGACAATTTTCGTTGAGTTAGCTCGGAATGCACAGAACGGACACTATTGTATCGTCTGTATCCCAAAAACCACTGAATTTCCGAAAAAGTGGTTAACTACAAAAATAAAGCGATTCCAACACGAATATCTCAAGAACCATCGCAGCTACACAAATTTTGTTGACTACAAAAATGAAGTCCAGGAAATTTCACACATTTCGTTAGTTGACAACTTTTTGAGAGCTCTGATGACAATGTGGCAAATTTTGACCCTGGCTCGCAACTTCAAATGAGTATATCTCGAGAACCAGTTGAGCTAGATCCTTGAAGTTTAGACAGATCGACTTTAAATTTTATGCGCTTTCTTTTTGCAGTTGGAAGTATTTCGATAGCTCGAATGGTTCTAGAGATAAGGGGGTTTGAAGTTTACAACTGTCTGCGTCTCTCTCTCTCTTTCTTCCCCGCTTCCCAACTTCAAACTTCTGTATCTTGAGAACCAGTTGAGCTGGAATTTTGAAACATAGACAGAAAGAATTCAAATTTTATGCACATCATTTTTGTAGTTGAAAGTTTTTCGATAGCTCAAATGGTTCTAGAGATACAAGGGTTTGAAGTTTACAATTGTCTGCGTCTGATCTTGAGAACCAGGGGAGATATCAAAAAGTTGTTAACTAACAAAATGTGGGAAATAAAATTTCACAAATTTTTTCAGTTGAAAGTTTTTCGATAGCTGTGACGGTTCTCGAGATATGAGAGATAGAGAGGCGCAGAAAGTATGAGAACCAGTAGAGCTATGACTATAGACCTCTTACCTGAGTAACTCTCGCCCTCGCCTTCTCCGCCACCACATGAGACACCTCGGCTTCCCGCGTATCCATAACCAATCCATGGACCTCGCCAGGCGCCGCCATATCATCATCGAACTTGAACTTGCTCGCCAGCCCCATCGCGGCCAGCATGAAAATCACGCACATCACAAAGCAGAGCGTATAGTTTTTCTCGGTGGTGTTCTCCGCGGGGCACGGATGATTACGGAAGGTGTCCGAGTAGTCCAAAGCGATTCCCATGATGAACATGGCGAGTCCCCAGCCGACGGAAGCCATCAGACGGATCTTGCCGAACTCGGCCGGGTTGTCACGGACGGAGTGGAGGGTGGCGGCGTCGGCGAGGGGGAGTGCGGGGGAGGAGAAGAACTCGCAGAGGCAGATAAGGATGAGCAATAGCATGAAGGATTGCTCGACGGCGGGTTGGCGGTAGACACGAGTTGAGTGTGGAGGAGAGACCAGGATGCCGTAGTTGTCTTCGTTGTAGTTGCAGACCTGGAAGTCTCGATTTGAGTATCGAGAAATTTCTCAGTTTTGGATTCGAGACCACTTTGGGAAGATTCTCGAGAGATGTGGTCACGAGAAGTTATTCTCGAGAAATTTTCGGCATTATTTTTGTCGAAAACCCTCAAGGATTTGTCGGCATATATTGTCTCGAGACTTTTTCTCGAAAAGTCTCGAGAAATTTCCCGCTTTTTTGAATCTCAAGACTTCTCGAGACTTTTAGCCGAAAACATTTCGAGAGTTCAAAAATCTCGATGCTCAAAACTAGTCTTAAAATTCGAGTTTGTCAACTTTAAGACGATGGCCGAGAAGTCCAAAAAAAAATTTCGGCCACCAAATTTTGGTGAATAGATCAAAATTATTCCAAATTTCACGACGATTCCAAAACTAGTCTTGAAATTTGAGCATCTTAACTTAGAGCAAAGTTATACCATTTAAATTTGATGGCCTAGAAAACCAACATCCGAGATTTCTAGGCCATACATGTTAAGTAGGTCAAAAATGTTTTAAATTTGATGCTGAATTCAAAACTGTTCTCGAAAAGTCCGTATCTCAATTTTCCGTGAAGTTATTCGCATTTTACGTTGATGGCCTAGAAATCCGAATCGGTGGCCTAGAAACACCCACCCTCTCTCTTGTAATATACTCTGGCGCAATTCCGGCTACCGTATCCTCCTCACTATCAAACGAGCTCAAATCGATGATTTTTTCGACGAGTGCTGGAAAAATTTTTGATTGAAAAAAAAATTTTCGAAAAAAAATTTTCGAAAAAAAAATTCCGAAATTTTTTTTTTTTTTCAAAATTTCAAAAAAGTTACTCACGACTCTGTGTCTGTCTTCGATGCCTGGCTGGCTTCGTCGAACCACCCACAAGGGTCTCCTTGAGCATTCCGAGCGCTCCACCACGGATGATTTTTCCGGCTGGAGCCAACATGGTTTGACATGTTTTGTTGCCTTCTGAAAAATTTTTGTAGTTTGGGGTTACTGTAGGTCGCAAGACTACTGTAGTTGACTTACCTGGAACATAGACTATACAATAGGGGGTTACCGGTTGGACCAGTCCGATGCCAAGGGTGAAGAGGACCAGGGAGCCGAGGGAGAAGAGTAGTAAGAGTTTTTGTTTCCTGAAAAAAAGGAAGTTGAAAGTGCGCTCCATTGGACTTTTTTTTGAACCCTGGAACTGCGAAATTTCGAAAAAAAAATCCAAAAACTTTTTTTTTCGTCATCAAAAAGTGACGAGTATGGAATAGCTTCGGGGGATGTAGGCGAGTTTGGTATCATATTTCCACTGGTGACGCAAAAATTTCCATTTTTTTGGGATCAGACATCATTTTTTTATGGCTCACCTGAACCGACTAGCAAATTGACTCCAAAACGGACCGGATAGAAACTCGACGATCGGACGGGAGCCGATGAGGAAGCCGGCCTGAAAATGTTGGACATCATATTTTGAGTTCAGGTGTGCAAATGAGCTCTGTTGTAACACTCAGAGATTTAAGAATACAATATCTTCAATGAGCCATTGCTCAAGGCAAACGGTAAACTTTGAAGAAAGTTATGAGGAAAAAAAGAAAAGTCAGAGGATCGAAGCTCGAGTAAACTTCAAACGATCATATCTTAAGAACCTGTTAAGGTACAAAAATGAAAATTAAACAGGTAGATTTGAAATTTTACGCTTTTCATTTCTGTAGTTGAGCGTTTTTTGATAGCTAGCACGGTTTTCGAGATGTGAGCCTTTGAAGTTACGCGAGAGACTCGGAAACGCAGACACTCTCGCTTCTCTGCGTCTCTCGCCAGTTGGTAACATCTAAGTGTCTAGAGACGCAGAGAAGCGAGAGTGTCAGCGTCTCTTTATTTTTCAATCTTTTTCCCTCGATTGAGAGTGAGAGACACAGACAATGAGACAGTCTGCGTCTCTGCGCCTCTTGCCACTTGTCCTCCAGTCGTCGGTTCAGACTTCAAACTCGTATATCTCAAGAACCATTTTAGCTATCAAAAAACGTTCAACTACAAAAATATTCAAAATTTAATTTTACACATTTTCCCAGTTGACAACTTTTTCCCATCTCCATCCATTCCTGAGATAATCCCTAAACAAAACCCCCACCTGCGCCGCTGTCATCCCCAGCTGTTTGAAATAGACGGCAAGAAGGGGGAAGAGTGATCCGAAGCTGGCGAAAAACGATAGGTAGAATAGACGACATATGAAGGCGTCCCTGGGGAACACCTTGCCGAAGATGTTCACCGTCCTCTCGCCGACGTGGTTTTCCATACCTGCAAGATTTTGAAATTTCGAGTTTAGAATTTTCGGACGCAAAAAAAGGAATATAAACAAAGAGAAATGTTTAGTTGGGGGGTGACACACACACACAAAACGGAGAATTGCTGCTCCGACGGAGCACATGTACACACGGACAAGTCATGTAATTATAGACGTGCCGAAAAGGGAGGAGGAAAGAGAGAGGGGACCCCAGAAAGATCAGCTATATACACCGAAGGCGGAGGAAGAAAAATGGGTGATGTCATGGGTGGAGATTTCGAAATCTCGATTGAAAGCGTGAGTGCAAATGTGCTACGTAGCAAAATTTAAAAATCAGGGGGAAAGGAGCCTGAATTTGAGCCAAAGTTCGAGGAAAACGATTGACTTTAAAGAAAGTTAGTTAGAAAACGAAACATTAAACTGGCCATATCTTCAGAACTAATAAAGCTAGAAAAATGAAACTTACACCATTCGATTTGAAATTTTCTGCTCTTTGTTTTTGCAGTTGAAAATTTTTCGATAGCTATAATGGTTCTCGAGATATGCTCGTTTGAAGTTCACCGAGAGAGGGAGAGACGCAGACACTCTGGCTTCTCTGCGTCTCTCGCCAGCCGACCGCTTTGAAAACGCAGAAAAACGAGAGTCTCTAGTTTCTTTTTGTCTCTCCATCTCATCTTCCTCTAGATTATGAAAGACGCAGAGAAGCGAGAGTGTCTGCGTCTCCCAATCTCTCGCTTGAACTTCAAACGCTCATATCTCAAAAACCATTACAGCTATCGAAACATTTTCAACTGGAAAAATAAACAGCTTGAAATTTCAAGTACGACAGTTCAAGTTTCATTTTTCTCGTTCATCTGGTTCAGGAGTTATGATGGTTCAAAGATAGAACGCGAAGAGACGCAGACAGTCAGACACTCTGCGTCTCTACATCTCGCGCTCCAGTCGGGGGTATTGCTTCCAGCGCTCATATCTCAAGAACCAGGCAAGCTATTGAAAAAGGTTCAAGTAACAAAATGTGTGAAATTTAACGGGCTTCATTTGTGATGTTGACAACTTTTATCTATCTCTTATCGTTTTTGAGATAATTGGATTCCAAAGGTGCACATTTTTTGGATTAGAAGCGGCCTCCGAAAAAGGAACACAAAATCCAACAAAAAAAACAACAAAAAAGAACAAGAGCAGAAAATAGAAAAGACGTTTCCGTTGTGGGTGAGTGAAGTTTCGAATTCTCCGGGGAGAAAAAAGAAGAGAAACATAAAATGGGAAGAAAAGAGAGAGAGAGAAGAATATGGAGATTAGAGAGTGGAAATCGGAGGTTGAAATTGGAGTTTTGGGGTGGCCGAACTTTTCAGGTTTTTTGGGATTCTAGTCCCCCATAAAATTTCATAAATTTGAAAACAACAATTTGATAATAAGAGTGAAAATTGCTGTTTTTGGTTTTCATGAAATCTCAAAATCTCAAAATTTTCCGAAATTTTCCGAAACTAAAGAAGCCCTAGAAAGTGGAAATTTGATAGTTTTGATGGCTAGTTTTGCATTGAAAATTCGGAAATATCTCGAGATTTTTTGAAATTCTAAATCCTATATGAATACACTCGAATTAGCCGGGATTTAGAGAATCATGAATCATGCTTCTCGGCGTGTCTCAATCTCTCGTCTGAACTTCAAAGACGCATATCTCGAGAACCATCAAAGCTATCAAAAAACTGTCAATTGAAAAAATGAAGAGCATAAAATTTCAAGTAAATCTGTTTAAAGTTCATTCTTCTAGCTCAACTGGTTCAAGACATATGAGTGTTTGAAGTTGGGAGACGGAGAGACGGAGAGACGCAGACAGTGAGACACTCTGTGTCTCTCGCCTCCCTCGCCACCGCCGGTTCACTGGGCACACTTCAAACGCTTATATCTTAATATCAGTAACAGTTATCAAAAAATGTTCAACTATTAAAATGTGTAAAATTTCAATTCCTTCATTTTATTAGTTGACAACTTTTTTCTATCGTTTGCCGTTTTTGAGATAAATAGCTTTCAAGTCAGATAAAAAAATGTGACGACTGAAAATCGGGAAAAAAACAAGATTCGAAAAAAACATCAAAGCCGAAAATTCTTAGAAAATCAGAAGACGTAAAGTTTTGGATTCTGAAGAACTCAAATTTTAACTCAAAATCTAAAAAATAGCAAAAATTCGAAAGTGACAAAACTCAAAAATGGAAAACTTTCAAAACTAGAATAATCTGGTCTTTCAAAATCTATGAAAAAAAAAACCAGCTATTTTTCGTCCAAGATTCAGAATTTCACAACCTCCAGATGTTTCGAAATTTCAATATCCTTCAGAATCCCTCAGAATCTTCCAGAATCCAGGAGAAAATTTAATTTTTAAGAAAACTTTTTTTTTTGGTTTTTTTTAAGATTTCAAATTTTCGTTAAGATCACAACATAGTCTATTACTGGGTGCATGAGTACAACAAAAATTCAGAATTTGATATTCCTCAAGATTAAAAAAATCCATCAGAATCGTCCAGAATCCAAAAAAAAAGAAGACGACTATATAGCAAAAGAAGAAGAAGAGAAAGTAAAAAGAAAAGGGTCGATAAAAAGGTAAAAACTCCTACTTGCTCCCCTCCGGAGCCCTGCGCAAGAGCNCTGAAGTTTCAAACGCTATAACTCAAAAACCGAAAAAGCTATCAAAAAGTGCTCAACTGCAAAAATGTGTGAAACTTGATAACACACATTTTGATAGTTGACAACTTTTTGATAGCTAAAGTTATTCTTGAAATAAAGTGCTTCAACGTTGAGGGCACAGTTCGCCATTTTTAATCGCCGTAACTTTTTTGGTTGTCGTCCAGAATTCTTCGTTATTGTCTAGAAAGAAAGCACATTTGCAGGGCTTAAAACTTCAATAACTTGGAAATTTAGAACATCAGAATGCATGACCTAGAATCCCAAATGCAAGAAGAGAGGGAGAAGTGAGAAGGGAGGCATCGCCTGGTCTATTGTTTCAAGGTTGTAAATGTGACGACCGAAATGACAAAAGAGGTGACGAGGGGAGAGTTGGTTTCTGGGAAAGCACCAATTACAGTAACCTCCGGATTACGGTAAGATTACGATAGACCTTTTTTAGTTTTGATGAGGAAGTTAGTACAATTAGTTTCATGAAAGCCAAGTCATAACTTGGAAAATGGGTTCTTCGAACCGGAAGTTATTTTGAGCTTTTTCGAAATTATACGGGTTTTGTTTCCATGGACTATTTGGCTATTTGTCTTTCTGATGAAAACATGTACGATGGATTGAACTGGTTCGGAAAACTGGCCGAGTGTCAAAAATTTGGATATGTGGCACGGTGTTGCAAACGGGTACTCGAAGCAAGCGCGCTTTGTCGCTCACTTTCCTGGCAAAGTGCCAAGATAAGCAATTGGCACTGTGCCAATGAATTTTTCAGTGATAATTTGCACAGGGGCGCTACGCAGCGACCGCGTCACAGCCGCAACGCGCCGGAGAGCACTCGAACAAACTCAAACGCATGTACCCTTTTGCAACCCCTTGATGTGGTGAACAATGGCTTCTCTCTCTCTCCCTCGCCGCTTCTCAATCCCTTCGCCACTCTTTGGAGACGACGGCGACGTCGTCGTCGTCGCCGCTGACATCTTCTCAGTTTTCCCTCTTCCCCGTTTCCTCTAAAAAGAGCTTAGAGAGGGTTTGGAGAGAAAGAATAGAGGAGGAGAAGGCGAAAAAAACACACATATGAGAAGACGTCCTTTTGGGGGGTATTGTTTGTGGAAGAGAAGAAGGAAGGAAGGGGGCGGGGCGTTTTTGGGATTCTGGGATTTTGAAATTCTGTAAATCTAAGATTCTGAAGGATTCTGGGATTGTCAAATCTGTGGTTTTCAGATTTTCAGATTGAATTTCCTAGAAAAACTAGGAAAAAAAAAGTGTGAGATCTAGAAAAGTTTCACATTCGAAATTCTTTTCGTATTCTGAAATTTTGTCATTATAACTTTCTGAATTCTTCACTAGCCAATGCATCTGTCAATTTAAAATCCAAAATTTTTCCTGTTTTCTGGACGAAAAACGGCTGATTTTGAACCAGAACTAACCAAGTTTCAGAATTTCAAAACATGAGGAAAGAGACGCAGAGAAAAAAACGCTTATATCTCAAGAACCATGAAAGCTATCAAAAAGTGTGCAACTACAAAATTGCTCAGCATAAAATTTTACACATTTTTGTAGTTGACAACTTTCTGATAGCTTTTTTGGTTTTTGAGATACAGCGCTTGAAAGCTAAGCCTTGCGTTGGCGCCCATAAGAGAGAAGGGAGACGCAGAGAAGTGAAAAGCATTGTATCTCAATAACCATCAACGCTATCAAAAAATTTCCAACTACAAAAATGTGTAAAATTTTAAGCTGAGCAATATTGCAGTTGACAACTTTTTGACATCTCTTTTGGTTCTCGAGTTAGCCTCTGATGACTAACCCAAACAACCAAAAAAACATGTGTCCGTCTCCCAAGAACTTCCCGTTCCGGTTGTCCATCAAAAATCATTCATGTTATTCTCCAGATGACGTCAGGACACTGAAACGACTTCTGAAAATAGAGTATCTGAAAAAGTTTGAAAAAGTTCAGACGACGTCACGGATTCAGAAGACGAAAATCAATTATTCATATTTTCCTCGCGTTGGGCGTCTAATTTATTATGCATTATAAAAAAAGAGAAAAGTTGGGGCGACAAATGGTCAATAAGGAGTCTTATCATCCTTCTTGGCCCAAATCTGGAACGGCTCCAAGTAGTTGTCCACTTTGAACTGCTCCAGTTGTCGCTTCTCGTCGCTTTTTGGATTCTGAAGGAACTCGTGGAACTCGTGATCGCCGAATCCGATCTCAGCGGCGTCTGAAGACGTGGCACCGTAGTAGATGGCGTCGACACGGGACCAGAGGGCGGCTCCCATACACATTGGACATGGATAGCAGGAGGTGTAGAGTTGGCAGTTGGATAGGTCGAAGGAGTCTGAAACATTTGAGGCTGCATAACTCAAGAACCATTGGAGCTATCAAAAAGTTGTCAACTGCAAATTTGCTCAGCTTAAAATTTTATACATTTTTGTAAGTCACAACTTTTTGATAGCTTTCCTGGTTCTTGAGATATGAACGTTCAAAGTAAAGTGGTTTGCCTCTTATCAAGCCGCTTTTCAAATAGCGGTATCTCAAAAACCAAAAAAGCTATCAAAAAGTTATCAACAACAAAATTGCTCAGCTTAAAATTTTATACATTTTTGTAGTTAACAACTTTTTGATAACTTTCCTGGTTCTCGAGATACAACGTTCCAAAGTTCCGGTCAAAGGGAGAGACACTCGCGCTTCTCTGCGTCTCTCGCCTCCCCCTTTCCTCTAGCCACACTATTCGCACCTAGGCGATGCTGAACTTTCAAACGCTATAACTCAAAAACCAAACAAGCTATTGAAAAGTGCCCGACCACAAAAATGTGTGAAATTAGATAACACACATTTTGATAGTGACAACTTTTTGATAACTAAAGTTCTTCGTGAGATAAAATGCTTAAAATTTGAGGCACAGTTTGCCATTTTAAAAGGTCGCAACTTTCTTGGTTGTCGTCCAGAATTGTTAGTTGTTGGCTAGAAAGATAGCAAATTTTTAGGGCATGAACTTTCAGATGCTTAGAAATTTAGGATATCAGAATCCATGACCTAGAATCCTAAATCCATGACCTAGAATCCCAGAGTCATTGACCTAGAATCCCAAATCCATGAGCTAGAATCCCAAATCCATGACCTAGACTTCCCAAATTCCTAACCTAGAATCCCAAATCCATGGCCTAACATCTCAAATTCATGGCCTAGAATCCCAAATCCGTGACCTAGAATCCTAAATCCGTGACCTAACATCTCAAATTCATGGCCTAGAATCCCAAATCTATGACCTCCCCAATCTTCAAACTCACCAACATTCTTACAAGTGTTCCGAATCGCCGTCACCTCTGCATGCGCCGTCGGGTCCTTGGTCACCAGAACCATATTATGCCCTGCTCCGATCACTTGTCCATCCTTCACAATCACCGCCCCAAACGGGCCACCATCACCAGCCGCCATGCCCTTCTTGGCCTCCTCGATGGCGAGCTTCATGAATTTCGGGTCCATTTTTTAAGGTAGAAAATTGGGAAGAAGTTTGAATGGACAATCTGGCGAAACGTGGAAATATTGTTGTAGATCAGAAAAAAAAGGTGGACAATGCGAAACTTTTCGAATGAATCGATTCGAAGTGATGGGAGAATGAGAGAGNAGAGAGAGAGAGAGAGAGAGAGAGAGAGAGAGAGAGAGAGAGAGAGAGAGAGAGAGAACAGAGAAAAGGGATGGGAAAAGGTACTATTCGAGACGATAGTAAAGAGAGAAAGAAAAATGAAAAACCAGTCGACCATAACGTGGGGGGGGGGACAATCAAAAGAGACTATATGAAAAGGGAAAGATTGGAAACTGAGAGAAGATAGAAAAAAGTTGAAGGGGGTCGATAGGCAAGGGGTATACAAACGAAAACAGAATTATGAGACAAACATGAAACTATCAGATAAAATTCTGAAGGTTAGACCACTCAAAACCAGTTTTTCAGACACCCATGGCTTCCACTGACCACTGACTTCCACTGACTGAGAATGATGTGAATCGAAATGAGAAACAACGACACTCCGCATAAGCCGCTCTAATATAACAAGCTCCGCCCCTCTTTTGCACCCCTGGAACATTGATTTTGGAATACTGATACGGGGGTTCGGAAAGTGACCGAAAAATATCGAGATTTTGAGGGTATCAATTTTGGGCCTTTTCCTTTTCCTGGAGAAGTATGAGCAATTCTGCTTGGCAAAATTTTAGCAGACTAAGTGTATTCCACAAGGAGCCATGAGTCAAGAAACAGTGTAAAAAACCATACAAGAAAATGCTTTATTATCAAACAAGAAAACATATTTAACAATTCTAGAAAAGTTTTGACAACTGTGCAAGAAAATGTTGTTAAATGATACAACAAAACGTTGGGAACCATGCAAGAAAAGGTTATAAAAACCATGAGAAACATTGATCATTGGTACTTTTCCAGAAACTCGCTCTCCGTCAAATCCCACACTCCCATGAAGATTCTAACGGGCTCCAGCATGACAGACGCCACACGACCGTCCGATTTTCGAACCATGTAATAGTAGCTTTTGAGAAACCAAGTATACTCTTGAGGATTATAAGGCCTGTGCTCTGGAAATCTGAAAAATGGTAGTTTGTGATACAACATGAGGAACATCTGATGCTTTCTCATGAATGGAACATGATAGTGTTCAAGGTGATTTTCAGTGCAACTTTGAGCAGTCGAAAAAGTATGTTCCCATTACTCGATTTTTAAAAAATTTAGTGGATGTATTAAGCAACTCTAGATCTTCATTTTTGTAATTGACAACTTTTTACGAAAATCACTCTCAAGTCAGTTATGGTTTGTTAAAGAACAGTGATCCAAAAATATGCGGCGCCTTGAATCTGCGCACAATAACTGATTTGAGAGTGATTTTCGTGAAAAGTTACTAACTACAAAAATGGAAAACTGGATTTGTTTGATACACTCACCAAATTTCAAAAACATCGAGTAATTGGAACATACTTTTCCGACTGCTCAAAAGATTTACTTTTTTTCAAATTTCTTCACATTTGATCACCCACAGGCCGTTTTTCAACCCTGTTTTTTTGGTAGTATCTGGAGAACGAGAAAGTTTTCACACCCAGGTCAAAGAGAGTTTCAGAACCGAATGTGAATTCTGCGTTCAACCATATAAAAATCCCGATGAAAAAAAAAACATTTCAAAAACAACAATGTTTCCACTTCACTTACTTTCTGACGAATGAATATTGAATTGGTGTGTTGATTGTCTTGAATTCGAAGGAATTCTGAATCTCTGGTAATGCCAAACGAGCGATAATACAAGTGACCTCCAGATTCAAAAACTTTTCTCCAGATTGCCATGCGTTTAGAAACTCAATAACATCTGCTGTAGTGATCAGGCGGCTCAACAGATAAGCTTGACGCCCATTGAACCGCTTCATGACATCCGTGACCAATGGGCATAGTGTCCACAAGTAGATAGTGTGTAGCTCGTAGAGCTTCGAATCTTCTCTCAATCGAATATGCTGATCCTTGTGTGTGGTCAACAAGAAGTACTCAAGATCAGGGGATCTGGAGAGCATCTCGTCGATTGCCGTCGCTTCAAAGCCGTCTCCGGTGAGATGGCACATTCGAAGATTTGGAAGACGGGGCAGAAAATTTCCTCTTTGAAAAACGCCTTTGAACCAAAATTTGGTATCGTTTCCAAGTAGATCGGATAAATAGTTGAGGATTGTTCCGACTACCGAATGCATGTTGTCACTGCAGAACTGTGCCTGAAGGTCGGAACTGTTGTTGGTTGGGCAGCGGCTGAAATATAGGGAAAAATTATGGTCTTGTTAAACATTTCGGAAAACGAATCCAACTTACAAAAAATCAATCGATATCCCCAGCTCGTTCAATTTGATTCGTTCGATGGGGTACGGTGGCAGGTCTCTCTTACTGTAGTCGTACAAGCTCATAAAATCGCTCCTCTTTCCAGAGACCATGCGCACTTGTGCCACGATAAGTTCAGCGTTTTTGTTTCCATAGTTGACGGAGTCGGCTTTTTGAAACTCATACTTCTGGGTTTGTACGATGAAGTTCTTGGTCTTTTTGGAGCATAACGAGAGGAAGAAAATGTTGTTGAAGGAGAAATGGTCGAGAATCTCCTTCTGCACAAGGTAGGGGAAACTGGAGAGTTTCATAGATTTCTGAAAATTAAAAGGAAATGATTGTTATTACAGAACAGAAGACAGCAAATGTGCTGATAGAAAATATCCGTCATGGCGATGAAAAATGGGAAGAATAGCTGGGAAAAGGGAGGCACCGCCTCGTCTATTGTTCCAAAGTTGTAAATGTGACGACCGAGGTGACACAAAAGGTGACGAGGAAAGAGTTGGTTTCTGGGAAAACACCAATTACAGTAACCTCCGGATTACGGTAAGATCACGGTAGTTCTATGAGATGATGAGGAAGTCTAAGTCGTAACTTGGGAAACGAGTTCTTTGAACCAAGAGCAAAATTTTTCGAGCTATTCAAAAATCACTCCCGCTTCTCTGCGTCTCTCGCCTCCCCCTTTCCTCTAGCCACACTATCAGAGCCTAGGCGAAGCTGAAGTTTCAAACGCTATAACTCAAAAACCGAAAAAGCTATCAAAAAGTGCTCAACTGCAAAAATGTG
>LR543381.1:0-105389 GCA_900536305.3 Caenorhabditis sp. 40 LS-2015
GTGAAGATGACGTAGAAGTGCTTGTGGATGGTGGAGGTGACGGGGCCGTAGGTCTTCGCGATGAAGGCCAACGTCTTCATCAAGTCGACGTCGGGCGTCTCGAGCTCGGCGATCAGGGTGGACGTGATGCGGCCGATCTGAAATATATGGAACATGCGAAATGCTTCAAACTTCTGTCATTGCGAACTTGACTACCAAGATTCCGAACTCTCAAGCACTTTTTGAGCCAACTCCTTTAGAATCTTATCATAATCTGAGTTTCTCAATGCAAAATTCTGGAGCAATTCCGAGACTTACCATTGGCAGCAACGAGTACTTGGCATTGACGCAGAGAGATCGGAGGCAAGCGAAGGCGTGCGGTCTGGCATCTTGATCACGGATTCCCGTCTCGATGGCTCTGATGATGTCCTTTCGGTCGACGGAGACATCTGGCTTCGTCGAGTAGCCGAGAGAAACGGCCAGTACTTCGAAGAGCAGCGAAGTGAGAGACGCACGATGGGAGGAGACGCCGAGGGTGGAGAGTTGGAGAACGTCTGGAAAATGGAGGGAGAATAGTTGGGATTAAAGATTTGAACGTGTGGAAATGACTTCTGTAATGATTCTGAAGGGATCTAGATGGTTCTAGAGGACTGTGGAGGATTCTGAAAGATTCGGGACATTGCGAGAGAGTGCTCAAGGATTCTGAACGATTCTAATATTCATAACATTTCGAAAATCTCCGGATCTTGAAGCTAAGATTCTCAGAATCCTTCGTTATCCATCAGATCCTTCTAGAATCTCTCAAAACCCATCCAGAAGTGCACAGAGTCCTTCTGAATCCTCCAGATTCCTCCCGAATCTTCTCGACTCCTTCATAATCATTTGTTACTCTCCAACAGTCCTCAGAATCCTTTCCGTACCTTTCGACACGTTCTTGATCTTGTTGCCACTCAACAAGAGCTCCAGCGTGCTCATCAACAACGCCAAATTCGCAGTGGAGACTCTCAATCCGAACAGCTCGGCGGCCAATCCTCGAATCGTCGGGTCCCTCGATGACGTGGCAGCATCCAGACAGTTCAAGATGATTCTGAACACCGGCGTCGAGTGGAGCTCTCCGGCGTGAGGATTCCGGACGAGAACTTCGCGAACGAACAGGCATCCACACAACTGGAAGTGATCCGAGATTTGGGCGAATCGATTGGCGAGACGAGATTGAACGGAGCGGAGCGTCTGAGGCGACGTCTTGATGACCATTCTGGCGAGAAGAGCGTATCCGAGTTCTTGCTCTTTCGGCGTACGGTTGGAGCCGACGAGGCGGAGACACTTTTCGAACGTCTGAAAATTTGAACTCCGGAATTTTGGCGCGAAATTTGAAGTTTTGAGAGATTTCAAAATATTGAGATTCTAGCTTTGCTTCTTACAGAATCTCACCTTTTCGCCGAAAATGGGAATTTTAGTTTTCAGAATTTAAAATCAAAATTCGAAAATCGACAAGTTTTCGATGCAAATTTCAAATTTTCTGCTGAAAAAGTCATATTCTGTCGAAATCCATAAATTTTTTTATTTTTTTTCCGAATTTCTGGCAAATTTCGGAATTTTTTCCGATATTTCGAAGGATGTTTTGAGATCAATTCTCTGCTGATTTTCAGTTCTATAAACTACAATCGAGATTTTCGAATTTTCTCCATATTTGTCCAGAAATTCTCATTTTTTCGCCCTACCTGCTGCTCATCCTCCGGTTTCCCAACCAACGTATCCTGCACGATTTTCTTGATTTCGTCAGTCATTCTGAATCCACTTTTTTTTCCAATTTTTCCGAGAATTTCAGGGTTTAAAATAGATAGTTTCGGTTAGACGTTTACAAAGATAGATTTCAACAAAAGAAAAGAAAAGGACGGGGTTTTTTTATCAAAGAACGAAGTATTCACATCAAACGAAAATTACCATAAAAAGGAACTCAGAGAGAGACAGAAAAAAGAGCTAAAATTCTACAAAAAGAAGCCAATAAAATCCCATAGAATCGATCCTCTAAGCGCTGACAGCCTCCTTGCGAGCCTGTCTCTGCAACAATCGTCTCTCTCGTTCGAACTCTTTGATTCTCGAAATGTGATCGTCGTATTCGCACTTGTCCCACGCGCCGCGTTCTCCGCCGCACGCGTGTCCGGCGAATGGAGCGTTTTGGGTCTGGAAATGGGGCCATTTTCAGGGGGTTTAATGGCTGAAATCGTGTGGAAATGAGTGATTTTCGGTTCGAGTTTGGAGCCCTAGGGTTGATTGTCGCATTTTTAGGAGTCCAAAACCTGTTGAAGACAAGCTATTTCTAGTTCGAAACGGATAGAATTGAGTCTGAATTCTTCTGGAATATATTTCAGATTCTCAATGACTAAAATAAACTGGAAATGAGCCAAATCGAGATTGACTTCAGAAGGAAAATTTCGGAGCTTTTCGACGGATGAAATCGGCTGGGAATGAAGTAATTTTGGTTCGAAACGTCTGAAATTAAGTATGCAGCCTTAGAGGTCAATTCTGCGGCTTGGAGCTCACAACTGGCTGAAAATTTGCAATTTTGTCTAGTCAGAAATGGTGAAAATCAAGTCTGCATTTATAATAAGGATTTTTGTGCTTTTCGGAGTCAAAAAACGATTGAAAATGAGCCGATTTTAGTCAGAAACGGTTCCATTCTACACTATCTGAAGCAACTTCCGTCATTTTCAGGGGACTAGATTTTGTTCTAGCTCTGGTTTCCCGATTTATTCAGTCTTTAAAACCTTACCTGACACTTCATGAGCGAAATGAGATGATGTGCACAGTAGTCGCGTTGCGCTGGCTTCAGCTTCCACTGCTCCATCTCCTCCCAAGTGGCCTTCATCTCGCGAACCTGAAAATAATGAAGTCTTCAGATTCTTTTAGACGTCTTCAGGATCGTTCAGAATCCTCGAGATTTCGCTAGCTCCGTATCCCTCAGAAAAGATTCCCGATACCTTTCTCGGTCGCTCGAATCCGTATTGCGGGTCGAAGGTGGGTGGTCGGTCGACGCGTGGCGCGGTTTCCGGACTGGCGGCTCCCTCCAGAGAGACGGACAGTTTAGTTCCCATGCTGGCTGAAAAAATACGAGAAGTTCTGAGGTCGAAATTAGAATTTTGAAGAAAAAACAACGGAAAAAGTGGTTAAAAAACTAAGAGGAAAAGTGAGTGAGGAGGTGAAACGCATAAAAATCATCAGAGTTATCGAAATTCGGTTATGGAAACTTTCGGCCTTTTGAATCGTTTTTAAATCAATTTTTTGGTTTTTTCTTAATTGATGGAGTAACTTTAATGGAAAAGAGCGAACAAATCACTGAAAATGTGATGATTTCTCCCCAATCTTTCGGAGTTTTCCTCGATTAAGAGAGAAACTTGAATAGAAAAAATATCAAAAAGTTTTCTTCCTCTTCTTCCCGAGTCAATTTTTCGAGATTTTCACTATAAGTTGTTCTCAAATTTCGTTCTTAGCAATTCCACACAATTGCCACTTCAAAACAAGCACGCTGTCACTGAAAAATCACTCCGAAAACATCAAAAGGCTTGAAAATTGACATTTTCCAATAGCTCGACTTTGAAGCCGAGTTTCTCTGCAGTTTCGCCATACTTTCACTTTAAATTTTCTGTAGACCAATTCTACATTATTTTCTAACAAAAAACACACCATTTTCCCTCAAAAACTCTGTAAAATACTTTAGAATCTATTAAAATCAAAAAATCGCACAAAATTGCCCGAATCGTTTGATGGAGCCAAACCCGGCGCGCGGCGGGATTTCGGAGTGTCGTTGCACGAAAAGTAATCGTTATTTTTTTATTTTCGAGTGCGTGCAAATTGGAAAATTTTTTCTGAAGGGTTCAAAGAACATTTTCACTTCTCAATGTCGCCTTTTTCTTCAGTTCTTGTGTTTCCTCAGTTGTTTTCTCCAATTTTTCATTGATTTTTCACCTTTTTCACTCTATAAACCGTCTTTTCGAATTTGTTCATTCTTTCAGCCATGGCCTCCCTCCGCTCAGCTCTTCAACTCACTTCCACCGTCAAATTCGCTGCTCTTTCTACTAGAGTCAGTTACCGAAAATTCGAATTCCCGCCAAACCTCCGTTCCTCTTTTCAGACGATGGCTTCCCACCCGCTCGCCGGTCTCCTCGGCAAACTGAACCACGTGGCAATCGCCACTCCGGACTTGAATAAGTCCGCCGAGTTCTACAAGGGTCTTGGCGCGAAAGTCTCCGAGGCAGTGGTAAGGAGGCGACTCAAAATTTTCAGCCGGTCCCTTTTCGAAAAATCCAAAAAAAAATTCCGAAAAAAAATATTTTCGGGATTTTTTGATCGTCCAATTGTTGTTGATGATTAAAGCTTGTCGATTAGAAATTGCGATTCTTTTTGTTTTCCTCGTTGATTCTTAATATCAATGATGTCATTTTTGATGAGATTCTAAGGATTCTGGAAATTGTTGACCCCTAAACTTCAAATTTTTTCGACTACGTTTTTTTTCCAATTTGAGGGTGATAGGATTACTATTTTTCCACCATCAAACTAACAAAAAAAAGACCCAATAAACCATAACCGGTTTTCGTAAAGGTCGAAATGTTGGCCATTTTGCTGTTTGAAACATCAAAAACTATGAGGAAAATGAGGAAACAATGGCCACAAAAATGGAGATTTTTGGTTTGTAAAAATAGTTTGAAGTTTTGAGTATCCCGAAAAATTCGAAAAATAGCTGAAAACTTAACAAAAATAGGCGATTTTGAAATTCCGAAAATTGTGAAAAATTGAGTTAGACAATCGCAGAATCATGAACTTCAAAATCTTCTGAATCTCAAAGTTTTAGAATCCTGAAGCTCTAGAGAATCTGACGTTCTAGAGATTGTCATAAGTGAAAATTCCAGAGATTCTGAGAATCGAAGAATCTGGTAGTTCAGAGACTCAAGGGTCCTGAATATTTTGGAGGTGTAAGATTACTGAGATTCTGAAGACTCTAGGATTCTGAGATTCAGAATATCAAAGTTATGGAAAATTCTGAAGATTTTGAGAATCGCAAATTCTGAAAGTTCCGGGAATTCGAAAGTTATAAGATTGTGAGATTTAGGGCATTCTCGCATCGAGAAATTCAAGCATTCCTATTTCCAGCCCCAACCAGAGCACGGCGTCTACACGGTCTTCGTCGAACTGCCCAACTCGAAGATCGAACTCCTCCATCCGTTCGGGGAAAAGTCCCCAATCCAGGCCTTCCTGAACAAGAACAAGGACGGAGGCATGCATCACATCTGCATCGAAGTCCGCGACATTCACGAGGCCGTGTCTGCCGTCAAGGGAAAAGGAATCCGTACACTTGGAGAGAAGCCGAAGATCGGAGCACACGGAAAAGAAGTGATGTTCTTGCATCCAAAGGACTGCGGAGGCGTGCTCATCGAGTTGGAGCAGGAATAAGGCGGCCGAGAAATTTTGATTCCCGGAAACTCGGCCAGCAAATTCTTTCTCATTTTTCTGTGCTTCTAGGCCATTTTTCTACTTTCTATTCTCCGATAGTACTTGTCTTTTTGTGTAGTTTCCCATGTACTCTTTACTTTGCATGTTCTGTTTTCCATTTGTGCCATAATAATTGCCACATAAACTTTTTTATCTATGATTTCTCTACGGATTCTCGAATCTAGTGATGGTTGTAGAATCGAGAGTAGAAGCGGCGTCTGGAATGACCGGATAGGTGTTCGTGGTCATGAGAAGTGAGAGATTTTCGAGAGCTCGGCGGCCATGGGGTGGTGGTATTGGCTGAAAAAGATACTGGAGGTTTAGCCAGGATTCTCAGAAACTCTAAAAATTGATTTTCTCTTTTGAGGACTCTGAGGACTCAGTCGGCAGCGCCCAGGGTATTCGGAACTTCTATATTTTTGAGATTTCGGAATTTAGAGGATTTGGAAAAGTGTGCTTTTTCACTTGATTGATCGGGTATAACTGCATGAAAATTGACCGCTAGGAAAAGATAAATGACCAGTATTTCCCTCATTGTGTAGATTCGCCTGGAAACATGCGATGAAAGTCATAGTTTTGACCAAATTTATCTGGGTTCCTGTAAAAGATTTTTAAAAGTGGTCAACTAACAAAATGTGTAAAATGAAATTCTGAGCAATTTTGTAGTTGACCACTTTTTCATATCTCTCACGGGGACCGAGATATACTTGGTCAAAGTGGCACTTCTGCTGTTAGTGAATCGTGCACTATAATGAAATGTTGAACTCTAAGGATTACTGTTGTTAAACCCATATGTTTCTGGATTTTGATCCCAGAATCAAAATCTGAAATTCGGTGGCCGAGTTGTCGGATCCTAGGCCAGGATTGACTTTTGTTCAAATTCCCATTTTGTCTTTTTATCTTTTCAGAATATGTGATCAAACGGGATTTTCACTTTACATCGGATAGCGAATCAGGCCGGTTCAATGCTATCTTCATCTTTCTTTTGTCCATTGTTGCGATAGGTTTGGAAATATCATGTTATTAGACTATTCAAATAAAATTCTTGGTCAGTATTTGTTTTTCTGCGAAATTCACACTTTTTTTTATGAGTTCAAACTCCAACACCCCGTTCAGACTCTTTGACCAAGTATATCTCGGATCCTGTGAAAGATATCAAAAAGTGGAAAACTTCATAAATGCTGAGCCTTACATTTTACACATTTTGTTAGTTGACCACTTTTTGATATCTCTTACAGGAACCCGGATAAATTTGGTGAAATTTACGGTTTTCATTACACTTTTCCAGGCGAATCTACACAATGAGGAAAATACTGATCATTTGCTTTTTCCTTGCGGTTAATTTACATGCAGGTATGATTACTCAAAAAAGAGCCTACTAAATGGATCACAGTATCTCGCAGTAAAATATGCCGTACCTGCCAGAATAGTGCACATTTTGGTGATTTTGAGTCTAAAATGGTTGATTTTGAACCGTTGAAAAAGTTTGTTTCAGTCATCCTAGTCTTCTGAAAATTCGCAGGTGTATCAAGCAACTCTAGATCATCATTATTGTAGTTGACCATATCTTCATACAACTGCAGTCAAGTCAGTTTTATGAAGCGTTAAAAGAGGGAGATTCGAAAAAACTGGCAAAAATCCGATGTGGAAAACTTCTAGAAGTCGAGATATGCGTTCCGAAAGATGCAATTTTTCGAATCTTTCAGCCAAACCCGCTGCCAAACCGAAACTCACTGCTCCAAAACGTGCCGCGCCATTCAACGCGACCATAGAACTGGAAAAGATCAGAGAGACGTGCCTGACGGAGGAAGAGAAGGAGGAGCTGAATGGCTACTTTCTAAAGGACACGTTCTCATTCACATATAACTCTCGGTTGATCCGTGAAGCGGTAGAAATCATGGCATTTTCCGAGATGCGAGCAGCCCTCGGACTACCTCCCGCTGGACCATGGACTCACTACAAAGAGCCGAGTTACAGTGAGCTCATATCCGCCGCCACCACTGAGCAATACTTCGAGATGAAGACCCGGGACAGCGACAGAAGTTTGGATAGCTACTACTTCTTTGAGAAGAACTTTCCACCGGCAATCGCGTTTCTGGACAAACGGTTTCCCGCGCTTCGAATGATCTTCAAGCAGAAATTCGAGGAGATTCTTCGAAAGGAGGTGGGAGGCAGAGTGGACACGAAAACGGTGGATTACATGCTCGAACAGTATGAAAAGGATTTGAGTAAAGTCAAGTATGCTGTTAGAGGAACAACCCGTTTGTTCTGCTAATGAATGTCTTCTCCAATTGTTTTATTAGGGTGTTTGGAAAGTTCCGGTCATTTTTGATAGGCTGTTTTCAAACTTCGTTTTCTCAAACAGGGTGAAGTCTAGGCAGCTGCCGTTATATCAGTATATTGGTGGAGTCTAATAGTGTCAACACCCTAACTGAAATTATTTTCCTCTTCTCGGGCAGTGAGATACGCCCAACGTTTCGGTCCCCAAAAATTCACATTTTTGGAACGCCATTTACTTTTCTTTCTATCTGACCGGAAAATTGCTGATATTGATCGTCTATAAGTGGAGGTTTACAAGAAAGATACACCCTCTCGAACTACCATCATGGCCTGGTTCCATCCATTCGAAAAAGTAGAATTCACGATGGACGATCATTCAAGTTCAGGAAAGCCAATGGACTTAGATTTGGATGCATTGAAAACCGAGGTTGAAAGGGACCCATTTTAAACTGTGCGGAATTTATCAAGGACACATCGAGCAAGCCTTTCGTCAATGATCATGGGTTGGGAAATCTTGACGAAGTCAAAAAACTAGGGAGAAATCTTGCACACCATTTGACTCAACACAACTTGGACCCACGTGTGGACACTTGCTTGAATCTTCTCACTTTGCACTGCACACATGGATCCTTGGATCGAATCATTACTGGTGCAGATACATGGGTTATATGTGATGACAGTGAACGACAAACCGAGTGGATTGATAAACCCGCACAGCCAGCTGACGTCCCGAAACATGAAACTCATGATAAAAAGTGACGGTTTTGGTATTGTGATCTGTCAGAGGAGATGAGTATCGGCAGCTACTAGATGATGGTGTCACTGTTACAACCAATGTCTACTCTCGCCAGTTGAGAAAACTCAGACTTCCCGTGGAACTCCATTGGGGAGAAATCAGGGAACCTTGATTTCAACATAACACTGCGCGACCATATGCGGAAAAGAAGACCAAGGCCTAACGTGCTGGACATGGCAGGACCATTCTGCCTTATCCACTGTGTAGCCCCAACCTTGCACTCTCTGAATACCACGCATTCAGCCATCTTCAACGCCATCTTGGTGGAAAAAATTCACCTCAAGAAAGGCGGTCAAAAATGGGTTCACTTTTTTTTTCAACTCGCAGCCGCCGGAGTTTTGGAGGAAATGCATCCAAGATTTGGTGGGACGTTGGCAGAGAGTCATCGATAACAATGGTCATTACCTTCAATTTATACGACATCGTTATGACACTTTTTACATTAAAGTTCTGAGACGCTAAAAATGACCGGAACTTTCCGAACACCCTAATATGTATAAAAAATTTTGTTATGAAATAAACTCTTACTGCCACTTTGACCAAATTTATCTCAATTTGTAGAAGAGATATGAAAAAGTGGTCAACTACAAAATTGCTCAGCATAAAATTTTACACATTTTGTTAGTTGACCACATTTTGATAGCTGTTGAAAAAACTGAGTTATACTTGTTCAAAGTTGATGATAGCCTACTTATGTTTGTGTGTTCAGAATTGATTAAAGAACAATCAATTTTTAGTTTTCGACTATAGGATTCAATGTTTAAAGATTCTTCACCATATATATTTTTCCATCTTTAATACATATTCATTAAAAGAAAAAGAAGGTGAGATTACTGCGAGCGAAAAGGCCAGGATAATACGAAGCTAACTAGAAAAAGTGTTGATGAAAACGGGGAAGAGAGAAAAAAAAGAAGTTTTGTCATTTTCGAGTTTGAAGTTCTGCTCATTAAAGACTACAGTATTGGACGATTGTTCTTGGAGTACAAAACTTTCCGATTTCATGAATTCAATCTCAGAATCGCAGAAGTTTAGAACTTTTGATTTTGATGTTTTGAGATTCTGTAAGAATGTCAGAGTCTTGGAAAGTCACCGTTTCAAGACCCTCAAAAATCTCAGAATTTTGGTTTTGCGGAAAGAATATATAGAGAAGATTGGAGCGTTGAATTTGAATAAATCTGAGAACTGGGAAAATCCGAGAAGAGAAAATCAGAATTCGAAATCGGAGGATTTTTTTCTGCCTTCCATTTTCTGAACTTTCCCGATTATCATTCTTATTCGACTACAACGCTCCACTCTTTTCAGAATTTAAAACGTTTCGAGATTCTTGCAAACATCTAAGTCTAGAAATATGAGTCTCTGAAACTATAGAAAGTCAGAGAATTTAAAAAATTCTGAGATTCTGAGATCCTCAACGTCTTCTTTTTCTTCTTTTCCAAAACTGTGAAAAGCAACACATCTCTCCCCTTACTCCCAAAAACGAAAAACAAGTGTTTGCGAAAAAGCTCTGTAAACATTGTGAATCGAATCGAAGAGATGAATTCGAAAATCACATTTCTCTCTCGTTTCTCTGCGTCTCTTCGCCCATTTTCCAATTAGAATCGGTTCTCTCTCTCTCGCCAAGGCTCCGCCCACTGTTTGTCCCTCCACCAGCCGAGAAACGAATACAAGTTGAAAACAAGTCTTCCCCTCTCTCAGGTGACTCATTCTCGAGGTCATTCTGTCCCCCCTCGTCATTTTTTGTTTCGTTCTGTTTTCCAGTGTTCGAATCAACGACGTTTTCCTGATTTTTGAATTCGGAAAGTCTTTGAAAAATGCTCAACAATTTGGGCACCCGACTATTCAAATCCGTCACCGATAAGGCTGGCGATCTTGGCGACAAATTTGAGGAGGAATTTTCGCGGCTCTCGTTCAATATTACTAGTGAGTTTTTCAAGCTTTCCTGTGCCACTTGAAATTCTGAAAATTTCAGCCGAAGTCGACTCGATCGTAACCGAAGCCATCTCGCTCTCCTCCTATATCAAAGTGGCGCTCGTCATCCTCTCAATCCTTCTCGTCCTCCTCATCATTCGTCTCTCCGCATTCGGAATTCGATGTCTATTCTTCAAGGCTCGCGACTGGATACACTCGATGGAGGAGAAGCCGTCGCCGCAGGTAGATTTCGCTCTTTTTTCCATCTCCATTTTGTATTCAGATGCTGCTCTAGGTGATCCTTCTGATGCCTACCGAAGATGGAAAGTATAGAAAGAGCTCGAAGGTGTATACGGATGAGCAGACGAGGCAGATTTTGGACAAATTGAGAGACGACTCGATTGAGTTGTTCAATGAGTCGAAGAGAGCCAATAGCATCGTGAGTTGCATAGTTTTCCACTAGTCGTCAGAATTTCGTTACAGGAATCTCGGAGATCAAGGCCACCAAGGCTATCCGAGCGATCATTCAAGAACTGGAAAGTTCCCGAAGAATCAGTTTGAATGCATAACAGTGTTAGGAGTTTCCGTTTGTAAATAATGTAAAAATAAAAACAACAAGCAAATTTTATTACCTACAATCATTGTATGCAATAGTAATCTCATTACATCAAAAGACAAGTAATACGATTTGAAAAATCGCTGGGAGGAACTTATGAAAAGTTTTGAAAGTGAAACTTTTTACAAGAAAAAGAGCTTGTGGCTGTCACTGCTCCGGTGGTGGCGGCATCTCGTGTCCCGGCTCCTGGCGGAGGCGCTGAATCGGCTGCTCGCCAGCATGGCGATTCTCGAATTCGACGTGGTTGATCTGGAAATCAAAATTGAAGTTCAATGTGACTTAAATAAACTTACGAGCTCTTCGACGGCTCCTCCTGGAGCGATGTTGAAGATGTGTCCCAGAACATGGACGACGAGGTCGTTCCGGCTCGGGGCGATGGCACGACACGCTCCCCATTGGCACTGGAACTCAGTCATACTGAAAATTAGATAACCCTACTGGGAGATGATTAGAAAAGATGAAAAGATAATTATGAGCGAATAGACGCAATGAAAATGAGAAAATGATTCAAAATAAAAGCATAAGTTTTTATCACTCACGTATTGGTTGGAATCAGACACTACAAAGATATTGTGCCAATACACTGTGTTAAATGTAGGAAAATACACGTCTTTGGTTCATCAGTCATTTATTGAGCGAACGAGAGGTCCTGATGAACCGACCTCTCGGTGTCTGTCTGTGCGGATAGGAATGAGTATAAATCGTCTCGTTGGTTGTGTACCCTTCTCTCTCGATCTTAGTCCGAAGTACAGGTCGCCCGAGAGAGCGGACCTCGTAAACCAAGCAGACAAAGATAGATTCTCATAGAGACGCAAAGCGTACCTATGACAATAGTCTGCGCAAGAGGTTCGCTTCATTCCCAGGGAGCACTGTGAGTGTTCTACAAGACGGCACAAGACGACCTTGAACATATTGTATGAAAGACTCCTCACCTCAATCAATAGATGTACTCAATATAGACGAAACCTCTCTTTCATTTTTCTATCCCAGAACATCTCGGACCTCTTCCAATTTGCTCACTTTCCATTTAGTCTTTTCCTATTTATCGAGTTCCTTTTCCATTGCTCTTCCAATCATTTCCTTCGATTTTCAGATAACCATGAAACTGTCAAATCTTCCCTTCCTGATACAAAAAGAGGTCCTAGACCATCTCTCCATCAACCAAATACTCCTTTTCTCGTTATGCTCCAAGAGGACTAAAAACTTCATCCTACACACTCAGAAGTATGAGTTTCAAAAAATTGAATTTGTTAACTACTGTATCACCAACAACACGGTGGACATTCAAATGAAATGTGTATCGAAGGATGCTCCAGATACCGTGTTCAACTTTTTAAAAATTAAAGCAGACTTCGAAACCAAAATGGACTATCACTGGGTTGAAGAGTTCACAGTGGATGAACTGGGAATGGATTTTTTGTAAGTTGAGTTCCACCCCGTATTTGAAAAATAAAAGTTATAATAGGAAGCTCCACGGCACCGGTAGTTGTTTCATCCTTGAGGGACGAAGTTCCTCCCTCGGCGTTCTAATCTACAGTACCTGTGAATTTTACTTATTGACGCATTATCAGTGATCCCAACAAAGTTCCTCCATATTTCAGCCGCCTTAGATTCCTTCAAACCGGCATTCATCCAAAGTACCGCTCTGAAGCGTTGCAAGCATCTCTGGAGACATTCCATAATCACTTGTACGATTTACTCGGACATCAAACCAAGTTTCGATTGTCGACCTGCGACTTGGATATCGATTTACTGCCCATGCTTCAAAATATCGAAATGCTGACATGTGCAGGAAATCAACTGGAAGAAACAGAAATCGAAGAATCCCTGCGTAAATACAGTACAAGTATTAAGGACTTCGCCTTGGTGACATTTGACTGTCGGCATTTGGATTTGGGAGAAAACTCAAAAATCTATGAATTAGATACGTTGTATCTGTGGACATGTGGTCCCTTGGCAACGAAAGTCATGAAATATTTTAAAGGACGACATGCTTTTGTAGCGGAACGCAATATCCAAACAACAGATGTTATTCGATTTTTGAACACTTGGAGAACGGGAAAAAAGTTTCTAAACCTGGAGGTCATAAAATTCGATACCATGGGGAGTACCTTCCAAATTCCGAATATTCGCCATTGGGTAGAACTCAAAGAAGTCCGCGCAGAAGTGTACTATTCGTCTATAACAGGGTGAGTGAAAAGAAGAAATCGAAAATTTCAGGCATTTCCCAATGAGCAGCTTGGAAAAAAAAACATTTTTCTGCCGTTGATTTCTCATAATTCCCATATTTGTAGATTCCGAGAACGCGTTTGTGCTCAACTGCCTGCATTCGTTCCGTCGCACTTCAACAGCCACTTGTACATGGTTCGACGGTCGGACGGCCACGTGGCATCTGTCATGCTGACGGATTCTCAAATCCTCATGGGAGTCTGGAATTTGACGGAGAAGGAGTTTTTGGAAAAGTTTCAATGATCGCTTAGACTGTACGTTATCTTGTAAGGGGTTTGATGTCTGTACCCCCGGTCAAGACACGTGTCACTACAACTCTCATTGTTAGTTTTCAGTCCTGCAATTCCAAGTTCAACGGCAATATCTCCGTTTTCCTCGCTCGCCAACGCTCTCTCAGCGCGCAGCAACATATACCAGGCTGTCTCCTCAATGCATTAACTTGTTTTATTGATTTTACCCCTTGTCCCATTCGCACTTGCTCCTGTAACTCGGCCCGCATTCCTTTCATGTGTAAGAATAAAAGTAATTTATAATCCTTTACTAGCCTCACCATCGACCTGACATAAAACACATCATTACTATATTCTGCATGGTGTTTCGTGGTTTCTAAAACCTTCAGAATTTTTTCTAAATACAAAATCGTCTTAATAAATCTTGTTTGTTTTGATCGTTTTGTACGGAAAAATGTGATGGACCTTCGGCCCACATTGAGATTATATTCGATACCTGCATTTCCTCTTTTCATTTACGGGTCATATTACCCAACAGTATTATTGTTGCGAATTATGCCTACAGGCTATCCGAGCGATCATTCAAGAACTGGAAGGTTCCCGAAGAATCAGTTTGAAAGCATAAGAGTGTTAATAGTTTCCGTTTGTAAATAATGTAAGAATGAAAACAACAGGCAGATTTTATTACTTACAATCATTGTATGCAATAGTAATCTCATTACATCAAAAGAAAATAATACGATTTAAAAAATCGCTGGGTGGTTTTATAACTTATGAAAAGTTATGAAAGTGAAATAGAACATGATAATTTTAAAACGAAAGGTTCAATTGGATGCGTAGAACTTTTTACAAGAAGAAGAGTTTGTCACGAAGCTGTTCGTCGGAATCTCCATGGAGCGACTGAGCAGTCAGGAAAGCCAGCTTGTGCGCGTACTGACATGGAGCCGGGACACGAACCGTTCCTTGCCAATTGTAGTAGAGATGACATAACTTGAAGGCCAGCTGGAAACATCAATTTGATACTAAAACTGAATATAATATTCCTACTTGTTGATGCTTGTCTGGTCCAAGTTCGGTGTCATCGAAGATGATGTTGTAGGAGACTGGAGTGACAGTTCCTTGGTTGACGAATTGTGGGACCAAGTAGAAGTCCATTCTTTCTGGACGAGTGACAACGGTGTCGACGACAGTTCCTGGATCCGGGTTGATAGCACTTGCTCCGGTGGCTCCTTGCCTGAAAGACAATCGTTACAATGAGACAAAAGCTTTCCCTCAAACTCACTTCAGGATTCTCATGTTCACACGCTTGGTAACAATGATGAAGGCCAATTTGATTTGTTTGTGTTCCTTGTTGCTCATCTTGGCAGCTCGATCGGTCACCATGTCGCAAGCATCACGGACCAGTTTCACTTCTGTGTTCTTGATGTATGGAATCTGTCCGTCTCCAGCACCGTCTCTGTAGAGAATCAACTTGGTCGGAAGGGTGTTGTTATTTCCGTCGTAGTACTTCTTCAACGCTTCTGAAACATAATGATTTAGATTCAAAGAGACAAATGAAATAGCTCACTTCTGACGNCGCTTCTGAAACATAATGATTTAGATTCAAAGAGACAAATGAAATAGCTCACTTCTGACGAAATGCGTAAGATTGTTTCCGAGCTGAGTTGGATTCTCATGTGGTCTGGTTTGAGAGTAGAACTTCGTGAAGTCTCCCGATGTGGTGGAGACACAGGCTCCGACAGTCTTTCCTTTGAGAGTCGAGTCGTGGTAGAGATCGTATCCAACAATCATGGTGTCGTTCATCTGAAAGAAATAACGATGCAGTTATTGAATAATCGAATCCTGAAACTAACCGGAATATTGACTTTCCAAAGAGCTCCACCAGTCTTGCAAATCATTTGAAGGAAGATCTTCAAAACGATGGAACCGAAGTTCTTGTTCTCTCCACCATCACACGATTTTCCAGCAAGAGTACGAAGATTGATGCATTGGTTGGGAACCGGGCACTCGACACAAAGATACTTCTTGAGACTGTCGTATCTTGTCTTGTTGTCATCAGCCAACATGACGACGAGCATGTGAACCGTTTCTCCTTGAACCATCTTGACTGCGTTCTTCACGCCCTCCAAGTAGTCATTTGGCGTGACACCTTGCAGAGGAACACACATCGGTTCTCTAGTGGGGACACGAAGGGTGTTACCAAGACGACTGGCTTCCTTGATGAACTTGTCGGTCAGCATTCCAGCGTTTCCGGTGTTTGGACCCACAACGATCCAGTTTGACATGTCGGAACCGCGGTAGATACCACTGTCCTTGACTCCACGAGCCCATTCAGCATTTCTTCCCTCGTACTTCTTGTTTCCTTCCACGTGCAACGGCTCCGGCTTCAAAACTCTGGCGTTCACATTCGCGAGATCATCAGCAAGACGGATTCCCCAGTAACTGAGACATTTTGTGACATTCTCGTTGTTGTGGAATTCGTGGATGAGTTTCCTGGTCTCCACAAGACGTTGTTGCGGAGACATGCGAGTGTGCTGGGCGACCTCCTTCATCATTCTGAAGTCCTTGCGCATCTCGTCAGTCAAACCAGTTGGGTAGCTCAGCTCTGGGACGATGTAGTTGATCTGTGGTGGCTCTCCTGGCTGCTTCGGTTTTCCTTCGGAGATCTGGAATATGTGAATGTATAGCTGAGAAAAATCAACCGGTTTCAACTAACGATGATTGGCTGATGGTCATTCTTGATATCCTTGTTGTATTGTTGTTTGAAATACTGCTTCAAAGTGATCGACTGTCCGTCCTTCTGGAACTCACTCAATGGAGTGATAGCCGTGTCGATCCTAGTGAAACGATGAAGCTTGTTGTTGTACAATGTGATGATGGTCGTTCCTCCATACATCTCGTTCATTTTCTCGACGACACGAGAAGTGTTGTTGTTGCAAGAGCTCATCTCTCTTTGAAGCAAGTCCAACATCGAATCTCTGCGAACCATTTTGAAGCGATTCTCAACGCAGAGCATCAGCTGATTCTCGTACATTCGAATGGCTGTCTCGAAACCGGGCAAGATGCTCATGTTGTACTCGCGAACGTTGCGAGAGTCCTTCGAGTTGAAATAGTGACGACCGAGTTGAGTCAGCTGCATCTCATCGAAACAACGACGCACGATGGTGTTGAAGATGTTGATGGTCTGAGCGTTGTCCAACAAAAAGCGATTGGTTTGCTTGAAGATAACGCGGATGGGGTCACCAGTGAGCGGATGCGGAACTTCTAGTTCTTGGTTCTGCTCCCATTCGTTGGTCAGATAGAGAATCATTCCATCGAACACGTGGTAACTTCCGATCTCCGCAGTGACGTTGTCATGAAGCAACATCTTCTCCCTCATGTACTTTGAGTCCACAGTTGGATCGAACTCGACATGAAACTGGTAGATGCTGTAGTCGGCTTTCTCCATTTCGATCGGGATGAAGTTGGCGAAACACTTCTGAGATCGCCCGGAAGATCCGATCTTCGGTTCGCCAGGCTGGCGAACGAAGAGATCCGGTTGAATCGTACCGAAGTACTCCTGGGTTTTCCCTCCGCTGTTGTTGGAACCCGATCCACGTCCTCTTCCGCGACCACTTCCAGATGCCATTGTTTACCTGGAAAAAGAGGAGTTTGAGATGGAAAATGGGCGAAAAATGAGAAACATTAAGATACAAGAAACATTCAAAAATTAGGGACGATTTTTGAAATTTTGCGAAAATTCTGAAGCAAAAATCGAAATTTGCGTTAAAAAAACTGAAAATTTTACTCAAAGAAGCTGAAAAACAGTCAAAATTTAGACAAAATGTTCAAAATCATGGAAAATTGCGTCAAAAAAGCTGAAAATTTCACTCAAAGAAGCTGAAAATCATTCGAAAATCACGGNTCTCATCGTCTGTCCTGGAGTCATTCACTCTCACATTCTCCATTTCTGTCAGTCTCTTTGTTTTCCAATAATATTTTCCAGAAGTTTCCTGTTTCAAATTTTGCTCAATATCCGTATCCCAACTCCTCCTAATTTTCCTTTTAATTTCAGTTTCCTCCCTCATAATCATGTTCTTCAACACCCCATCCTCCGCATCCAAAATGGAAATCACCTCTGAAGATTTGAGACATTTCAAGTCGACTCTTCACAGAATCCAAGGACAGAAGATGAATGCGGTGAGTTCTCTCCAGAATCGACTCCCTCTCTATAATCTGTTCATTTTCAGGAAGCAATGTACCTGATAACCAACGAGACCATCTACAGTCTGACGATGGAATGTGCCAACGCGGCAATCAAGACGCTGAAGAAGGTGATCCGGAGAGGAGTTTGTGAGTACAAGAAGGGAAGCAGGACCCACTCTCTGATCACCTCCTACGAGAGAATCCACTCGGAATACGAATCAATGATTCTGAAGATGGAGATCAAGAAGGTTCCATCGAAAGCTGACTTTCTCATCGAGTGCTGGTTGAAGAGAGATGCCGCCCAGAAGGCTGCGAGAGAGTACAAGACGCAGAGAAAGAAGGAAAAGAAATCAGAGGAGGTTCGCTTCGAAATGCTACTTCCAACGCTCTCTCTCATTGTCAACGAAGTCGTCGTTTGATCTGCATATGTTTTTTGTTGTAGTCTCGGTTGTTTTTGTTTCCTGTTTTAATGTATCCAGAAATAAATCCAAAATTCAAAATCGAAATTTTCTGTTTCAATTATTCTTGTTGTTTCGAGGGACCAAGTTGCAATAATATTGCTCAGTAGAAATCTCTTGAGAACACTTCAGAATCCTCTAGAAGTTCTCAGAATTCTCGAGTACCTTCTAGAATCCCCCAGAACCTTTCTGACTCCTTCCGAATCCTCTATAATCTTTCGGAATTCCTTCTACAGAATTCCTGATATTCATCGTTTAGTTTCACCATCTCCATCCCATTTCCTTTTTCGCAAGAAAATTTCATTTTGAGAGAAGAAACATTAAAAAAAAGAAAAACCAAGTTCAAATTTTTCACTGAATTTGCGCATTTTTGAATTCGTGTGAGCCTCTGGTGTCACTCAAAAAAAGTCAATCGAAAAATTTCAGATTTATAATGAATTGAGGGAAGATGAAAAGGGGGGAGAAAGCAGGTTGGATTCATTTTCAGGGAGAACAGGGAACATTAAAAAGTAGATGAAGAAGAAGAAGAAGCAAATTATGCACAGGTATCTTTAGGGAACAGAGAGTGAAGAAGAGATTTAGAGACGATCCAAAGAGACCTCGGCCTCTTCTGGGTATTCGAGCTCCCAGATTCTCTTCAAGTGCTTGCCCTTAACGTCACGTGGTGCTCCGAATGATGTCATCTTCTGGAAATGGAGTCAGGATTAGATCTCAAAATACGATTTCGAATTTCAGAATATTGAAAAATGAGTTTTGAAACGGAGAATTTTGGGTGGGAATCTTGAACTTTTGGAAGTTAGGACTCTTCAGAATCTTTCTCCAGAATTGATTTCCTTTCTGATCATGATTCAGAACTTTTGAATTTCGAAAAGTGGTTTTGTAGAACTTTCTTTTTGAAGTTTTCCGAAACTGTGAAAGTTTGAAAAACTTGAAAAACTGAGTTTTGACTGAAACTTGGATTCACTGAATCTGAGAACCAAACGAACCTTCTGCGAGTCTCCCTTGTTCCATCCAGCTTGACTTGGAATGATGGTCTCGGAAACCTTCATTGCCTCGTATGGAAGCTCTCCTCCCTCAGCCTCGAATGTCGTGTTTCTGCATGTTCCGAAGCCGATCATACCCTGAAAACGTCTCAAACATTCTACCTCAAATGTCCCTCTCCAAACTCACAGCCTGAGAAGCGAAACGGTTGGTACCAGACTGAAGACGGACCATTCCCTGGGACTTGCGGTTCTGCCACGAGATGGACGGGTCGAGAACTTCCCAACGTGGTTGTCCGAATCCGGTCATTCCCTTCTGCGACGCGTACTGATTGGATCCCATCTGCGATGGAATCGTGGTCTGATCGATGGAGCACTCGTGAGAGTAGTCTGGATGGTTCGAGTCGACCATCTTGGTCGTCTCACGACGGGCCGTTCCGAATCCGGTCATTCCCTTTTGGGAAGCGAACTTGTTGGTTCCGGACTGCAGTGGGATCTCCGACTGATCTGGCTTCTCGTGATCGTACTCTGGATGCTTCGAGTCCACCATCTTCGTGGTCTCACGACGTCCGGTACCGAATCCGGTCATTCCCTTCTGCGAGTCGTACTTGTTGGTACCGGCCTGGAGACGGACGATTCCCTCCGACATGCGGATCTTCTCCTCTGGCAATTCCTGGAAAGATTTCTTTCTGTTTCATGATTGCTTGGAAACAAAGTTTTTGTTTTCTTGTGTACTTTCGTCCTTATGGTTTCAGCAAAAAAAAAAGATCTCCATTCTGACCTCCATTCTTAATTCTAACTCCTCAAAAAACCTTGGTATTTACCCTCCACGTTCTCTCCACAAAACTACCGTAAACTCCCTTTAAGTCGATCCTCACACACACACGAAGACAGAGAGCCATAGTGAAATGATAGAAAGAACGCTTGGGTAAATATAGAATGAAGCGATTTTTTTCGCCGTTTCAGAAGTTATATATGTAGAACTATGAAGAGAGCCAATGAACTTCAACTTACAGCCAAATCAGCTGGATTCTGAGCGACGCGGACTCCCTCACGGCACACATCACGTCCGGATCCGAATCCGGTCATTCCTCTCTGAGAGCAGTACTTGTTGGTTCCGGATTGAAGACGGACTTCTCCGTGGGAGCGTTGGGCAATGTCTTCTGGCACCTCCTGCAAATTCGGACTTTTACGGTTTCAGGGAAAACTATTAGGAAATCCAAAGATTATTGTGAATTATGTTTCTGTTTCAAAACAGTTTTAAATACTAGTTCTAATTCTCCCAACTAATCAAATAGATCCCATTTATCTCACCTGAAGATTCTCGGACTTGACACGAGTGTTGGTGTTTCTTGGCGTACCGAAGTTGGTCATCAACTTCTGCGAGTCTCCCTTGTTCCATCCGGCCTGGCTCGGAATAATTCCGTCGGTTTGACGGAGTTGAGCCAGTGTCCAGCGTCCGACGCGCTTCGGCTGTCCCTGTCCGGTGACCTTGGTCTCCATCGTGGCATTTGGCTGCTCGTCTGGAAATTGGATAGATTTTGAAGGGGTTTTGAGCTTTGCTAGAGATCTGGGAGCTCTTAAAACTAGATCATGATTGGAAATTTAGATACTGAAATGTTCTGTTTCAAAAAACTTTCTAAAAGTTTCGAGTCAGTATTACTGACGTTTGGAAGACCGAGTATTCTATTTCGAAAAATTGTGTTATCCGAAATTCTCTTGAAAATTGGAAGTTCAGATTTTCAAACGATTTTGATAGAAAAATTTTGAAACAGATGATAATTTCTCAAGTTTCGAAAACTTGATTCTCAGATTCTCAGATTCCCAGAAAGTTTTCGAAACTGAACAAATTCATCTGTTTCAAAAATGTTGCTTCAAAACTAACAAATATAGCATGCACAAAGAGTCCACTCGACACCAACAAAAACCAAAAAAGAAACCTCTAATCTGTTGAATCGGTTGCTCCTGATTGTCGTAGTAGTACACTGGGTGTGGAGAGACAATCGTAGGGATTACGGTTTCCTTCGGACTCGGAGCTCTCTGGATTTGAATGGGCACTGGGACGGCTTGAGCGTTTTGAGCAGCCAATGGCTTGCCAGTCATCTCTGGATNCCACTCGACACCAACAAAAACCAAAAAAGAAACCTCTAATCTGTTGAATCGGTTGCTCCTGATTGTCGTAGTAGTACACTGGGTGTGGAGAGACAATCGTAGGGATTACGGTTTCCTTCGGACTCGGAGCTCTCTGGATTTGAATGGGCACTGGGACGGCTTGAGCGTTTTGAGCAGCCAATGGCTTGCCAGTCATCTCTGGATAGTCTCCATAGCCACGTGGACTCTTCGGAGCTGCCACAAACTGTCTATAGTTGGTGGGGGCTTGAGAAACGGGCTGTTGTGGTTGGAGTCCGCGTTGCTCGGAGACAAAGTTGGGAACGATAGAGGCCTTTGGAGAGGTGACTCTCACCACCACGTCTTCAGAAGGCTTCTGATTCTGCACTTGAATCGGAATAGTTCGTTCGCGTGGATTTGGTCGTAGTCGTTCGACGGCTTCCGACTGTCTTGGACTCAGTCCGCTGGGGTAGAAGTGCTCGGGAAAGAGTTTGGATCCATTGTGTTGTTGAGAAGAAGAGGAATATCTCGATGAGGCAGATTGAAAGTTGGATGCAGACGTTGTTGTGTTGAACGAGAGCATTCTTCAAACGAATAGACAAATGGAGGACAAGAACAGTACGGAAATAATGAAACAGCACAAAAGTTAAGAGTAGAGTAAAGAGGAGGAGAGAATGCCCCTCTCTAACAAAAACTGGTTCTAGGGGGGGGACGAGGAGAAGAAAAGATTACTAGAAGAACACCGAACAAAAAATTATGTTTGAACTTTGAATCACAAAACGAACATGTTCTTTGGAAGCCAAAACTTGGAGTTCCAAAGTTTTCTTCTAGTTGAAAAAAAGTGGAGCAAAATTTTGGAGTCGATAGTAGTTTTTGATTGTTTAGTTGGCTGAGGGGAGGAGGGGGGATATAGAGCAAGGACAAAGGCAAAAAGAAAGACAAAGTCTGTTTGGCTTTTGGATTTTCCTGGTTGCAAAACGATCCCTGCCCTGGCTTTCGGAGATTTCAATTTTTCAGAGACTTTTTTTCTAGAAAACTTTTTCGGTTTCAAAATTTTAAAGAATCTTTCTAACCTGGTTTGAAGCCATTAAACGTGGTAGAGGTAAAATCGACTTTGTAGATTTAGAATTTGAAATAAAAAATGCCAAAACTCGCGTTTGGTTTGTTATGAGCTCGGAAAGTGGGCGAGGGACACTTCTGCTATTACCAGGTTTCCTTTGAGAGTTCATTACTCAAATCTGGTTAGCATTTCGCTAAATATTGTTTCAAAATTGAAGTCTAGGATTTCAATTTTACATGATAGCAGATTATAAGCCAAAATGCAGCTAGAGGAGCCCAGACTTTTCCAGTTTGAGCTTTTATTCAAAAAAAACTGTCGGTTTCAAAATTTAACTTTTTTGGAGTATCGAAGTCTTGAATTCTGTTAAAAAACTAGGATCGATGTTGAATCATTCGAATTACAAGATTTAGTTTAGTTGCAGAAAGTGCTTCAGTGAAAAATTTTCCTGTTTCAGAATGAAAACCATAGAAAACAAGAAATTTCAATCTTAATCTTACTGGAAAGTCCTTTCGCTCCGATTTCCGGAAATTTGGGAACTTTTCTTCTTTCAAAAAATCTGATTCTCACTCTCTCGAAATTTGTGCTAAAAATCGAAAAATAGATCACTTTCACACGTCAAGATCTCGCATTTATATCTCCCCCAAATCTCATACCGTACTCCCCTTATCTCTAACCATTGAAACTGCTTATAGAAAAACTTGTGAGCTCTAACACAAAAAAGTGCCACGTTCTGAAGTGGCCTGCTCAGCGAGAAATATTCTCTGCGTCTCTTCCCGAGGTTTAAAATAAGAGAAAGTAACCTCTCTATCTGTGGAGGAAGAACAATATTGTATTTGAGGAGTCTCTTCCCGAAGGAGCACATTGTTCTTCCCGAACTGTTTGCTTTACTCTTCTTTTCTCTGGTCGTCTCTCACTACACAACACTATTTCGGTGGGAAGAGTCTAAAAAAGTGATGGTAGATCATTAGAGAGAGAAACAGAAAAAGTGAGTTTTCTTATATTGGCTGTTCGGTTTAAGTTTTGGGTTACTAGGGACAAAAAAGTGAGGGTGGAGGTCGTGCCACACCCGAAAGGATTAGGAGCCCGTCAGGAATGAGGAACAAGGAACTTTAGAATCAGAGAGAGGGAATTCAAATTCACTGTTTCAAAAACATACTGCTGTTCTCACTCTAGCGGTTTTGGTAATCCCCAGTTATCGAAGTTGCTGAGACAGATATCAAAAAGTGGTCAGTTAATAAACTGGTCATCTTTTTGAAATTGACATTTTGTTGGTTGACAACTTTTTGATATCTGTTCGGGGAACCGAGATAGATTCGCTCAAAGTATGGGGTATCTATTGGGTGTACGTTATCTTTTGATGCTCTATTAGTCTCTTTTCGTTGGTCAAACTGTCTTGAAATTTATACAGAATGATATGAAATCAAAATGAGAATACTCTGGGAATGTAGATCTTCAACAGATTTCAGTCTTTTAATCGTCAGGGCTTCGGAATCTGGAGAAAATCCTATTTTCAGTATCAAGAAGCAGAGAGGAGAGTCAAAGCGCCAAAACAATAAAGTTTCCGGATTTCAAGATTCCGGGAAATTTAAGTTGGAAGGAAAGACAAACAAGCAGTAAAACCTTCAAAATCTCTGAATTCTTGATTTTCAGTTGAAACCGAAAAATAACTTTTAACTTCTAGTAATATTCAAAGTTTCAGAGACTATTTCATATTTTCAGTTTCGTTCAACAAAATTGGAGCCGAAAAAATTAAAATCAAAGATTTAAAAAAATTCGGTAACATAATCTTACTGTAGCTTCAACCAAATTTATCTAGGTTTCTGTGACAGATATCAAAAAGTGGTCAACGAATAAAATACTCCTCTTTTTGTCAGGTATACTTTGTAAGTTGACCATTTTTTGATATCTGTTACAAGAATCGAGATAAATTTGATCAAAGTTTGTGGCAAATGGTGTGTACTTCAATCACAGGAGTTTCTATGAACTGTTTCATTAAATCATTTGGACTCTCTCTTCCAATTTGAAACCGAGAAAATGTTTGAGATTTTTGGTAAGTTTTACGGTTTTAGAATCCACTGGAGTCCCAAGACTTATCATCAAAAACTGAACCGAAAAATTCGAAATCCATGGAAAATGCAAATCGTAAAATCCAAATCATGATACGGACAAAATGAGCTTGAGGAGAGCATGCACAAACACAAACAGAAATAAAATTCACAACTTTTTGACAGTTTTGACCTCTTTTCTTCTTTCTCGGGTTTCCCGCCCCCGAATGCAAATAATAGTATCGGAGCAGAGAGGTCTCGGAAACAAAGGATGGTTTTTGGTGATTTTAGAGGGTTTTGGAGACAAAAAAACGACAGTAGTCTCCGAATCTTTGAAAATTGCAACTCACCAGCAACAACTTGATCCTCGGTTGGTGGCATCTTCCTTCGCTGAAAAAATCCAGAATTTAGAACCAAACATTTTTACGGTTTCAAGAAATTGGTAAGAATGTAATAAAAAGCCAAAAAGTGACGAGTCCTCTTTCTATTCAATACGTCTTTTTTTGTATATAGTCAGTGTTCGTCTGGAGAGGGAAAAGTTTGTCTCGGAAAAGAACGGAAAATTATTGTTTTTTCGTGTTGTATACATACGGAGAAACAATTCAATCTCGAATAGGCGAAAAAGCTGGAAAGAAGTAGAATCTCCAAGCATTTGTTTACCAGGAAATACGGGGTGGATGAGGGAGTGATAAACGAGAAACAGGTGACAACAAACGGATGAGGATGATGATGGTGACAAGGGGTGGAGAAATAGTGTGCAAGATGGAGAGAGTGCAGAGGAAGATAATGAGCAAAACAGTCGAAGCGGGGTTGTAATAGGTTTCGAAATTTTTGAATGTAATCGCTATTGTGTCTGATTGGAAGTAAACTCTACACTATCATGGCAGAAAGTCTGAAATTCGATTTTTGAGTTTTTTGAAACGGAGAAAATTTCAGAAACTCAGAATCTCCAAACTTTTTGAGGTACACTTGAGGAAAGTTTCCGAATCCTTGAGAGCCACAAACCCTTCCAGAAAAGTTCCAGAACCTTGGACTCTCGAAACGGAGAAGTCCGAACCCCGCGAATCTTCTGGAACTTTGAAAACTAAACATTTTGAATGCGGTTCAAAATTTCGTGATTCAAAATTGTTTTGAGACTAAAGTTTGTCATATCTCAGTGGGCGGAGTTTCTTTGGATCTGGGAATTTCAGGAAAGCAGACTATCTGAGCGCTTCAGAATCCGCAGTTTTCCGAAGGTCACTATCGAAAATTCAGAAACTTCAGAAACTTCAGATCTCCCATGTTCCTTAAAACTCGAAACGTTACAAAATGTGGAAGAACCTCTTGGGCACATTTTTACCAATTCCGAGGTTCTCAGATTCTGAGCGAAACCGAATTTGAATTCATTCCAGTAAGTGGAAATTACAAAAGATCTTCAAGACGAAAATCTGTAACAGTAAACATTACGAAAAGTTCCAGCTCAAATTACCTATACGAACGAAAAGCCATCATCAGGAGGGGGAATCAAGAAGAAGAAGTGAGTGTCTCAATTTCCGAGAAGCCTCCTCTGCTGACAAAAAGAAAACAAGTGAGTGGGAGTCTCTCTCTGGGCTCCCGGGATCCAGATTCTCATTCTTCTGACACACTGGCATCTTCTTTTCGGAGAGCAAAAGCTTTCTCCTCCTATTACACATCCCTCGATGATGCCTTCCCAGATCCGCCCCCTCAGATCCTTCTCTCTCTCTCTCTCGTTTTTCAACCAACACAAATCCGTCTGGAATCTCTTTGTTTTCTGTTGTATATTGCCAGAGATCCTGGAGAGAGATACGGTAGTTGTCTTCTTCTTCTACTTCTTCACACTTCGGATTCTGACTGATCGAAGAGCGAAGAGGAGGCAAATAGAGAGATCAGTGTGCAGGAGATAGAGAGGGGGGACCATTTTTTTTCGTGATGGGGGGATGGCATTTTGTGTTATTAGTGGTGAGCAAAATATTGATGATAATTGGGGGGGAATGAGGAGGAGGTGTGAGGAGACGGAAGTTGAAAAATGATTAGTGTTAGGGGATCTTGAACTCTAGTGAGAACAGACTTACCGTGTTTCCTTCTGGCCCCTTCGACTTAAACGGAAAATATCTCGGTTCCAGGGACAGACATAAAGAAGTGGTCAAGTGACAAAATGCTCCTCTGTTCATGATTTACACTTTGTTAGTGGATCACTTTTCCATAACTGTTACTGAAATCGAAATAGATTTGGTCAAAGCAACGGGATGGAAACTAGGGGAATTTAGGGAAGACATTGATCAACTCAGATGGAGATTACATTTAGATACCTAGATGCTCTTAATTTTTTAGTTTCACTCAGCAGAGAAAACTGGTTATTGGACCACCTATCAGTGGCCTCAAAGCTAACCCTAGAATTTCAAAAGTTTTTTGAAACAGGAAATTTTTTCACTGTTTCGAATTCTTTTCAAGGCCTGGAAACTGAAAATGTTGTTCGTTCTCGTTCTTGCATTTTGTTTCATGTAACGAGTTTTGTTTTTGTTTGTCAGTTGAAAGAGCGAAGACTGTAGCAACAAAAAGTGCATTGTCCAACTGAAACAAAACTCTTGAAATAGGGGAAAACCTGAAGGTTTCAGACTTCTTGTTGCAAAGGTTCGAGCAGTTGTGGTTTAGTCAGAATTCATTTTTGAGGAGATGAAGCGATCTTCTTTTGAATTATTCATGGAAATTTTTACTGTTTCAGATTTCCCTGAAGATCTTGCGTCGTGAAATGTGAACGATGGATGAACATTTCGCTTCAATGGTATTATATTTTAATGATAACTGGAAGTTTTCCAATTCACCCCATCTATTAAGCATTCATAAATTTGTGTGCTCCCAAGATTTCAAGGAATCATGAACATTCTTCTGTTTCACAGTTAGGGTTGAACACAAACAAATGAAGCATAGAACGATTTAGAGATGGGAACATTCAAATGTCAGTAAGATTTGAAACCGAAAATTTTAGTTTTGAGTCTTCAAGTTTTCTATTTTAGCAGACCTTCGAGCCATGACGTAGAAACCTCAAAGATTCGAAGCTAAAATTTACAGTTTCAAATTTCATCGAAGTTTGGAGGTTTCCATCTCTAAATTGTTCACAGCTTACTTTGTGCTGCTCGAAAAATCTGAAAACAAACTGAGAACCCATCTTTGATTTTTGAGCTGTGAATGAGGTGATGTTCAATTTCAAAACAAGAAAGCACTTTGTTTAAATCATATCTTTTAAGGTTTTGCAGATTGAACCATTTTTAGAAATTATCCCTTTCGAAAGCGTTTCATTCGCTGTGTTATAAATGGCCTACTGAAAAACCTGATCAACCTGACCGAAAATCCCCAAATTTAAAGATTCAGACTTCAAGAAAGCACTCTATATTTCATCATGTGTTGTGTGTTCGATTTCAATTTGTGATGCTCTCTTCTCTTTTCTTGATTATCGCAGATGTTCTCTTTCTCTCCAGCAGAAATCTCCGATTTCTCCAGAAGGCGGGGGCCGGAATGTCTCTCAGGAAAGAAGCGAGCCAATTGTTTCACATAAAAAGTGGCCCCTTCCCGCTTCTTGTGTGTGTGATTGCCATTGGTTTTTTTTTTCCAGAGGACTCAAGCCGAGAGGATCCCCCGACCGACTGCTACCTGAAATGTTGTAACTCCGTCTGTTTCTCTGGAGCGCTCTCTCCGAAATCAGCACTATTTCTTCAGCTATCATCCGAGATTTTCCATCGTTTTTTGTTTTTCTCAATCGACATCAGAAGCAGAAGTCTGTCGGCGGCCAGCGGGTTGGGGGATGATTGTTTTTGATTGATTTCGCTTCACACCTACACTATTTGTGGAACGGGGAAGAATAAGGGATCAAGAGAACTCAAAACGTATATTCATCAGCCGGAAATTACAGATGAAGATTAAAATTATAGACAAAGTAAAAAGCGGAAAAGGCAAAAGGGGGATTTTGTATCTGTTTGTGTGTTGTGGGAAAGAGAAGAAGAGAATCGAGTATAGCTGACAAAAAGACATCGAAAAAAGAATATCACTTTTCAGAGGAAAGGGTTTGTTCAGAAGAATACCGAGTATAGGGATTTTTGTGTTGAGTCGCCATTGTTTGACCCTTCGAAACAACGACACTCCGCATTGCCAAAACTACAGGAAATTCAAAGTTTGTTCCTTTTCCTTTCACAGCGGAGTGTCGTTCGAACGAAAGCTCCGATGTCGACAAAATGGATAATAATGACGGGAGAGCACCGGAGAAGAGAACGAAAAATGAATAAATCAATAGTTATTTCGGTGGTTGGGGAGCGCCGGGAAAGCCTGGAGCACCGGGGACCGCTCCAGGTACCATGCCTCCGAGACCCATCATCATCATAATCATCTGGTCGTTGGTGACTCCCTGCATTTGTGGTGCAACCTGGAACTTCGAATGGCGCAATTCTCGGCTTAGAAATTTCCAGACACTCCACTCACCATGCCCCTCTGCAACTGCTGCAACTGTAAATGCTGCATCAACTGTTGCTGCTGAGCAGCCATCTGAGCCTGCTGTTGAGCTGCTTGCTGTTGGGCCTGTTGCTGCTGTTGCTGGACACTTTGCGGCGTTCCTGGCGCCCCTTGCATCATCTGCTGCGGCGTTACGAACTGTCTCTGCGGAGTCGCCGCGCCAGAGTTTCCGGCCGGAGTCTTTGGAGTCGTCGCCTGCTGTCTCTGCCGTTGCTCTTGCTCTTTGGACTTGGCGAGCTCATGGATCTTATGAGAATCGGATACTGGTTGTCTACTAGGCGTTCGAGACATTTGCTGTTGCTGCTGATTCAACGCGGCCACCATTCGAGGGTCCATCGCGGCGGCGGCGGCTATGGCGGCCATTTGGGGATGGTGCATCATTCCGGGGTGGAAACCGGGGGCAATGAATTGAGGAGCTGCCATTGGATGGGTTTGGATCATCACAGGAGGTTGAGCAGACGTGGAAGGGATCGAGGAGGCAGGTGGCATCTGTTGATTCGCTGAAAGAAACATCTTGAGTTCATCCGGATTCCATCGAAGTTCCTCACGTCTCGGCGAATTTGTCACCATCGCATTCCTCTGTTGCTGCTGTTGCTTGCTCTTCTCCGCCATCGCCAACATCTGCGGATTTATTCCGATTTTCGCAGAAATCGGAGTGGATGGTGTGGATCTTTGGATGATGGGTGGAGGTGGACCAGCTGAAGAGGACGCTTGAGCGATGCCCATCAACGCGGCCGCCGCGGAAGAGGATTGTTTGAGAACGAGATCCGTTGGCTTCGGTTCCATATCGTCGTCGGAGAGGTCCTCGTAGACATGGCCGACGGGTTGCTGGAAAATTTGGGGATTTTGTTTTAACGGTTATCAAACGGAAATATCATTTTTCAGCATTTTCAGCTGAAAATGACAGATTTTGATGGTTGAAAATATGAAAATGTTTTGCGGTTTAAGTTGTAAATGTCGAAAGCCCCCTTGCACAAATTTCAACTGAAAAACTGGGCCGAAATCAGAAAGACGGAATATACGGTAATTTGTAAGGCGCAGGCGAGAAAAATGATGTCGAGTCTCGAACAGAATATTCTTTGTTGCTATGGTTTTTAATCAGATTTTTTCCCCTATATTTCAAGAGTTTCAAAGTGAAATTTCAATTGTTAGTATGAGTTAGAAACTAAACTGAGCATCCGATAAACGAAAGAAAAACCTAATGGCAAGATGCTCTACACTCACTTTAATCGGTACCTCTTTTTTCAAAACCGGCATTGTCGATACATCATCCGTCTCTGTCGACGCGTCCTTTGTGCGTAGTAAGGAAAGGTCCGTTTGAGAGCAGATGGACTCGTAGATCATCTGAAAATCGAAATTTTAGAGTGGAAGCTGAAGGAGGAACACTTACAACTCGCTTCTTGTGGCACTTCGCAATATGGTAATCGAGTTCTTGGGACTTTTGAAATCGCTTCTCGCACCCGTCAAAGTGGCAGTCGTGGTATTGGGTTCTGCAAAAACTAGGGATTCAATTTTTCTTTTTTGAGTCGGTCACTCACAAATCAAGCTCCTGCAATTCACACTTGTCGTATATATCGTTGCTGTCTTCATCGATATCCTCATTACTTGGTTCTTCCTTCTTTTTCTTCCCTTTTTGCTTATCTTTTCCATCCTTAACCACCGAATCTCCTCTTACAGACCGCCCATTCGAACTTGCCGAACTAGACCGCCCATCTTTTCCCTCCTCGTTATTCGATGAATTATTCACTTTCTTTTTGTTATTATTATTTCCAGAAGTGGACGCTGCGTTGGCAGCCATCGCTGAAATGATAGGCGACAGACCGTCTCCAATGAATCCGATCATATCGCATCCTTTGACTCGGAACGCCACGGAACTCCTCGTTCGATACATCACAGTGATCTCCAGAAGCAATGAGGTTCCTGGAGCGGTGTTGATAAGAGAGTCATCGTTGAGAAGACCCTCTATATCGGTTCCCCTTGTTGTGATCACATTCGTACTCATATCCCTTTTTGCTCTTTTCGATTGCGGGGCAGAAGTGTCAGGTGTCTTTTGGATAGGCATCATTGGAACGGAGACGATGTCCTCCTCGGCTAGACACGCTGAAATGGCAAGGGTGGCCATATGAGAACTCGATCGTTTTGGGCGTTGGGGAGTTCCAGAGGAAGAGGCGATGGTTTCAATGCCAGATTTTCGTTTTTCAGATGAGAAGTTGTCGGCAGATTCTGAAAAAAAAGAACTGGTGGTTATAGAGAACAGAGTATTACAGAGTATTTCACTAGTGATGCGCCCTATTCCCGCTGTTTTTGGTAGAAAAACTCTTGAGATGGAGCGCGTAACCCAGAATACTAGATTGTTCACTCATGCTCGAAATGATTACGCGTTTTGAAGCAAAATTTTGGAATCCTCCTTCAAATTTGGCTTTAGAAAGTGGATTTTTCACTGGAATTTTCTATTAGTCTACTTTGAAAAATCCCAACCTTTGCGCTTTCTCTGCGTCTTCTCTGTACTCTGCGGCGGCTTCATCAACCCATTTTCCTTCTTCAAATTTGGTTGGGGACTCTTCTGTGGAGCTATCTTCTCTGGTGACGTCCCTGTCTCGCTCTCCATTTTGACTTCCGGTTCTTCCGATTGCTCTTCCTTCTTCACTTCTTGTGCTTCCTCCGATTCTTTAGACGACGCCGGTGACGAGGGTTCGGACATTACTAGAAGATGTTTTTGTCATTTTCTGATTTTTGTGTCGGAAAATCGGCAAAATTCGTTGACAAATTCAAATTCTGTGCAAACACCGCGACGCAGAAGTGCACAGCGACAGTAACCTCTCTTTTTTGAAGGTTTTTTTCCCAAAAAAGTTTCGCGTTTTCTGCCGATTTTCGCTCAATTTTTTTGATTTCTGAATCAAACAAAAACTCAATTTTCCGATAATTAAATGCTGTTTCTAACCTGTTTCATCTTTCTCCTCGATTTTCACCAATTTTTCCTCTTTCTTTTCCGGAGTTTTCAATTTCTCTGGAACTGCTTTTTTCTGCGGCGCAACTGGCTCATCATCATCGTCTTCAACTATAGTCAGTTTCGGCTCGTCGTTATCACTGGTGTCCATTGCTTCGTCTTCTTTCTCTTCAGTTTCTTCCTCTTCCTCTTCGCCGGATCCTTCTGCTTCTTCTTCCTCCTCCTCCTCCTCGTCGTCTTCATCTTCATCGAGTTCGCCGTCTTCTTTTCCAGAGCCATCATCTTCTTTTTCGTCCTTTTCTTCGTTTATTTCGGAGGCTAAGAATTTTAATTTTTCTAATGTTAAAAAATTTTAAAAAAAAAGAACTCACCAGTTGAGGTCGATGGCTCAGAAACGGGATCTTTCACTACTACTGCTGGTGGAGGCAGTGGTGGTGGAGGTTTAACGTCTTCTGTATCAGAATCGCCTTCATCGATTCGCAGACAGCCTTCTTCCTCATCATCCGACATTTTTTAACGTTGCTGAAAGAAGGAAACGGATAATAAAGAAGAACGACTAATTAGATGCAATTCGAAGAGTGGAAATCGATTTGAAATTGTCAGTAATACATTTAGTGAATGTTTTCAGAAAGCTGTTGAAAAAACAAAACAAAAAAGGAATTCACAACATAAAATCCAAGATGTTGTTCTTCCTCCTCGGGCCTTTTGTCTCCCCTTGTCTGACATCTCCAGAGCGATTGTAGTGCCCTCTATTCGTACGTGTCGATTGTCTGCGTCTCTGCACACGAAGCCCCTCAAATTCCTCTCTATTCCCCCGTCGAGGCAGAATGGAGAGAAAAGGAGAAAGATCGTGGTGAGACCCCGGGGGAGAATACGGAGAAGAGGCGGCAAAACGAAGGGAACGCGGGAGAAAGAGCGCGCGATTTGAATCTAAAAGAGCCTCTAGCCGACTGGAGGTTCATGGCGTAACCGGGTCGTCGTCCGACCTTTCTGATTTGAACTTTGGTGAACTATTACGAAGCTAATAATAAGGAAGTTGTCCATCTTGTCTATATCCTAGGATCCATTTTTGAAGTCAAGATTAAAGTCTATTATCATGGCTAACCAAATTTGAACCGTACTAGTGGCTTGTGATCATATTCACCAAGCTTCTCCTTTTGCTTCCCAGTTTTCGAAATTCAAAAATTTCCAAGTTTCTGCGAATCTTATCTAGAACCAACATGACCTTAGTTGGATTCCGTCTTATCTGATCTAGCGCTCGTCTTCAAACTGAAGAATTTTCGGATTTCAATGTACTGTCGACTTTCGATTCCGACGATAGATTACCGTACCTCGCCAGCGCGCCAAACTGGGGAGTTCAAATTCACATACACACAGAATACACTTTAGCATTGTCTTCCATCATGAGGAGAGGCTAATTAGTGTTGATTTACGAGTCTCCATATGGACTTCTTATCGCGCAATCGTCCAAATTCCTTTCGAATTTATTATACCCGTCTGAACGGAAGTCAGTCCTAACCTACAGCCTCACAAAGATAACTTGAAATTAATCAACCCATTTTGACCCACGGAAGCTTAACTATTTTCAAGATAACGAGTCCGAAGAAAATAATTTCAACACTCCAAAATTAGGTATTCCTCATTTTTGTGGGTCAACTTTAGTGGCTTTTCAAACAATTAAAGCCTCCGGCTAAGTTTTCCAATTCAAAAATTTGCTTTCGAGTATGCTCCTTTAAAATACGATAGATGTTTTCGTGGTGAGACCGCGGCGGCGGAAGAGTTCGTCATAGAACACTTTTTTTTAATTGAATCATTTTCCGCTTCCTCTCTTCCCATTTCCGTCCTAAATGACTAATTTCGAAAATTTCAGGGCGATTTAATCAAAATAAAAATGGCTGGAAGAAAGTCATCGAGGAATGGCGATCGTGTGCCGGTGCAGAAAGCCGAGAGAAAATCAGCGATTTTGTGAGTCTCGAAATCTCTAATTTTGGTTTTCAAATTCATACATTTCGCAGATCGCCACACGACGAACTGCGTGAACGTCTTCTGGAGACGGCGATCGATGTGAAGGAGAACATTCCGGAGAGAACGTCGAGCACGCGGAATGAGAGTGTCGGAAGTCAGCGATCGGACTGTTCGGAGTCGAGAAAGCGACACAGTACGGAGGTAAGCATGAGTGTTATCAGGAGACGTTTAGGGGGAACAAAGACAGAAGAAAGCTTGATAAGAGGAAAGAATTCGAAAGAGGAAAAGTGATTGCACTTTTTTTGGCTACTTTACTATTCTAGTTATGATTTCAAATTTCTCGAAAAAAAGAACTGTAAAGCGACTGCGGATTGTGACAAAATGCGACGGAGAAATGGTAAGAAGATGAAATGATAACGAGAAGAGAGGTTCTACAGTGTCTTGGATGTATCAGGGAAACAGCCCGCTAAAATGAGAGAAAAAAAACGTTTGGGAAACAGACACTTTGTGTGTTTGACCAGTGTAATAGTGCGCCAAAAAGTACTCATTCTATCCGTTTTTCTCTTCTTCTTCCATCTCATCGGGGGTTGTGTTCGGATTGACAAGACGCAGAGATGCGCACACTCACACACACACACATACACAATGACCGGCCGATAGAGGTCTCCCCGTTGAACACGGTTCGAATGGCCAAAACCCTTCCTGCTGTCTCCAGCGGGGAGGAGAGTGTCCACTACTTCTCCGCCGTCTGCGCCTTCTTCGAATGTGTGGGGGTATAGCTCAGTGGCAGAGCATTCGACTGCAGATCGAGAGGTCCCCGGTTCAACTCCGGGTGCCCCCTAGTTCTTTTTTAGTGTTTTTTGGAGTTGGGCTAAAAGCTTCTCACACAAATTACAGAGTTGAAATGTGGAATACAGTCCCCCTGATTTCTGAGAGGCCATCTCCTGAACCATCTGGCCGAACTGTACTCGGACCATCCAGGGTATGAGATTTTGACAAGAGTATACAGGAGATGGTCTGACAGCTATGCAGGGAATTGTACTATTCATTTCAACTCTGATATTTCTAGAAAAGCTGAAAAGATTTTTTGACTGATTCCAGTAGCTTTGGGCATGGCATAAACTTTGGTGAAGCTCTCCCGCTCCTCTTTGGTTCTCATGTCCTTGGTCTCTCTAGCGATCCGCGTTCTCACCATATAATCTGTCCTAGTTTGTCTTTGTCTAGCTGTCGGTCGATTCGCAAGCCGTGTCTTCTCTCCGCGCCGCGATCATTTCCTCGTAATTGCTATCTCTATGACCATGTGGGGGTATAGCTCAGTGGCAGAGCATTCGACTGCAGATCGAGAGGTCCCCGGTTCAACTCCGGGTGCCCCCTAGTTCTTTTTGCATTTTTTGGATGTATTGAATAGCTTTAATAGATGTTGCGAAATGACAGAAACAGCTTAATAAGACATTGGATGTCCAAACAATTTTTCTCTTTCAGAAAGGACCATCTGCCAAACGACATTCTTCTGAAAAGCATGGAGGCGGAAGTCGTGACGACTCTTTCAGCAGTGGTACGTTTTGCATCCTAGATTTCATAACTTTCCTCTGTTTTAGTGTTTTCCGAAGACCGCGAAACCGAGTCGTCTGCATCTACGATATCGTCGAGAACACGCTCACATCCGCTTCCGGTGATGGAAGAAGAAGACGAGGTGTCTTCTGATCATCACGCCGAATCAGAAGCGAGTTGTGAGTCGCCGAGATTCGAGGACCGAGACAGTGAGGGGATCGACGAAGAAGAAGAAATCGAAGATGAGCATGAAAATAGTTCGGAGAGAGGCGAGGAGATTGAAGACGAAGAGGTGGATGTGGTGGGAGACTATGATGATAACAATGAGGACAGTGAGGATTATGTTGACACTGAAAACGAGAACGATGATGGTACGGATTCTAGTTTCTTATACCATTCAAGTAACCATTTTTCCAGATGCTCCTGTTCAAAATGTGGAGTTCGCTGCCACGAAACGTCTTATGAACGACGATCACCTAATAGAACCACCATCTCTTCTCAGCATTGGAAAATGTCAAGGAATCGGGTCGCCCACAAAGGTCTGGTCGTTGATGGTCAAAAGAGACGATATTCCGCGTGCGACTCAGTTGGTGCTTCAGAAGCATCCGGAGATGTCGGTTACGATGCGTCGTTTGCTCGTTGATTGGATGCAGGAAGTTTGTGAATCCGAGAAACTTCACAGGGAAACGTTCCATTTGGCTGTGGATTATGTCGATAGATATTTGGAGGTGGCGAAAGACGAATGCACACAGAACACGTTTCAATTGGTTGGAACGGCTGCATTGTTTGTTGCTTCTAAATACGAGGTTTGTTAGGTTCATTTGGGTCTTCACAATATTTTTCGTTTTCAGGAGATATACCCACCGAAATGCTCCGATTTTGCGTCCCTCACCGATGGAGCTTTCACTTCAGATCATATCCGTCAGATGGAAATTCTGATGGTCAAGGATATTGGGTGGAGTCTCGGACCGATTACAAGTATTCAATGGCTTTCGACATATCTTCAGTTACTTGGAACTGGCAAGGTGAGAATATTTCCTAGAGCTGGGTTCCAGGCATGGTTTCCAAGGGATCGCTTCGAACTCCCTGTAGTTTAATTCCTTATAACTCTGATTATTCAAATTTTCCATTCAGTACTAAAAATACTTTCCAGAAAGACACCCATAACGATGACGACAGAGGCAACATGTACGTGCCCGAGTTTCTCCGTTCCGAGTACATGGAAATGTGCAAAATCCTCGACTACCTGCTCTCCGAAATCGAATCGTTCCGCTTCACATATCGTACCATCGCCGCCGCTGTCCTATTTGTCAACTACGAGCCTAGAAGTGCCGTCGAAAGAGCGACTGGATTCGTTTACGAACAATTGCAAAACGTCATCGAGTACGTGAGGCCGATTTGTCGCGCGTTTGCAAGATACAACGATGTCAACGATATTCGAGATGTGATTCCTGATCGTCCTCCGTTGAGATCCGATGATTCTCATAACATTCAAGTGCATGTCAAACAGGCTGATATCGATCCGTTTGTTGTAAGTATATGCCTGGGTCGAAACAGGTCGGCTGCTAACTCGGCTTTAGAGTGAAATTTTATGTCACTTGATACATTATACTATAAAACTCGGCACGAGCTCTATATAGCCTACAGTGCTGGGAACATCATTTTTGAATCCGAGATATCAGCCGACCCGTTTGCCATTATAATCGGAACAGTTGACTATAACGAATTGCTTTTTATTTCCAGGAAAGAGAGCGAAGTCTTCTCCAGCGTGGTCCGGTTCGTCGCCTGTAACGTTAATATCATTCAATTTCCCCCCTCATCCTAAAACTGGTTGCCCCTTCTCTCACGCTCTTTCTGCTCGCCCATGCAAAACTAGTCTGTGCCATTCAAAGCAACCATGAGAAGCTTGTATTGTTGTCATTAACCAATTAATCGTTTCGTTTGTTTTATTAATCATTTCACTTTTAGCCCCGCCCCCTTCCCCCCTAGAATCTATTGTAACATACTGAACAAATTGAATATCACAAGCCCCCTTTCATATAGGATACCATTTTCTGACTCCTTTCACAGGTAGTAACTGTAACTGGTCCCTCTTTTTTCCTCCTCATTATATTCTCACTGTGAGAATTCTCGCTTGTTTTATATATAAATTGGACTAATTCGTTCAAAACGTTTACAGCTCGAATCGTCTGATGATCGCGCAAGAATCAGATCCGAAAGTTTTCCCATGGAGGCGCCATGATTCGATTAGAATCGTATGCATATAACCCGTCTTTTCCACTCTCCCCCATTTCCCCCATGAATCTCCTGCTTTTTCTATTCCTTCTGGAAATTTCTCTGGTTTCTGGAGAGCATCTTCGGAATCTCGATGATTACGATTGGATGGACGAATACTTTGAAAACATCACAGAGAAGCGTCGTCTGACTCCAGACCAGGAGAACATGATTCCTCCGGATACACCTTCGAAATCGGCGAATCTCTTCTTTGCAAAGTAGATTGAATTGTGTCTGGCCACGAAAATTTAGCTATGATCTTACAGTATGCTTCAATTGATATCGAAGAATACAGAGACGCATATGGAGCAACTGGGGGCGTATTCCACAGAGCAGACTCAGATTTTGTTGTGTGAGGGGCAGAAAGCGGTGACATTTGGTGAGAAAAGGAGGGATACAGTAATTTAAAGGCACATGCCTGAATTTTATGGAAAGTCCTTCTGAATTTCGGCGATTTTCAGTCGGTGTTTTTCCGATTTCCGTGTTCTCAAAAATGCATTTTCGGAATTAGATTAATAAAAAATAATTAGAAGGTTGTCGGATTCTAGTCCAGCATTGACTTTTGCTGAGATCACTAATAATTTTCCTTCAATTCTATTGGAATCATCGAACTCCGGGAATAATTATAAGTTCGAGAAATGAAACAGTAACAATTGAAGAAAGCCCTCCACTTGAGTAAAAAATGCCCATATTCCAGCTGGACTTGGAGTTTTCGTTCGCAAATTGCATCATATTTTCAAGGAAATCGAAGTGAGACGGTCCTTGAATTGTCTCCGATTTAGTGACCATCTTTCTCTGTTTCAGAAAGTTTCTGGAAGTTTCCGACCATCGGATACTCTGACTACATTCAGTGTTGAATACAAAGGAATCACCTATGAGAATAAAGCGATCAGTTTGAAGTGGAATGGAGAGGCCAAGTTTGTGAGTTGGACTATTAAGAAGAATTGTCTAAACAGTCACTTCACCTTGGCCAAACTTATCTTTGTTCCTATAACAGCTATCAAAAAGTGGCCAACTAATAAAATGTTCCTTATTTTTTCATAAACATTTTGTCAGTTGACCACTTTTGGATATCTGCTACGGAAGGCGAGATAAACCTGGTGAAAGAAATGTGCTTCCAGAACAGCGTTTACCGAGATTGAAATCCCAAAATATGCTTCTTTTGGAAACAACAACTGTAGAAAATCAGGATTACTAATGGCACGTTCAAAGTGACAAAAAGAGCCTAAAAAGTTCAAAAAAGTCTGTTCAAAGTGAGGCCAGAATTGCTCTTTTTACCCGTGAATTTTTCATTGAAATTGACGGAGAAGAAGCTAAAATCCAACCTGGGAAAAGCTGGTACGTGGTTTCCTTTAAAACCCAGAGACAATTTACATTAATTTCACTGAAAAATTCACGGGTAAAAAGAGCAATTCTGGCCTCACTTTGAACAGACTTTTTTGAACTTTTTAGGCTCTTTTTGTCACTTTGAACGTGCCATAATGGTTGAAATCAACAAACAAAAACATTTTTTTGAAACTGTAAATTTTGAAAACTGATTCTTCAATGCTGACCATTTTCAAACTGTTCAACTACTTACCGTACTACACGGTATTCACTTTGATTGCACGTCCCGTAGTTTTCTCTGTATATTTATCTTACCTGAATCTCACTAGTCAAATTCAGCCTTATTTCAAAGCTGTGCTCAAACTCGTTCAAGCTCTAAAACCGACCAGGAACTTTCCAGGACGCCCCCAAAAAAGTGTTCATCTACACTAAACTCTCGCTCTCTGGAGACTGTTCCGGAATCCCTGACACTCTTCCGGAGCATCCGACCCAACCCCTCGATGCCTACATTGGCCGTCTCAAAAATGCATTCATGAACGAGATCTTGACAGTGAATCCGAGGCCAACAATGTCTTCGTACACCACGTTCACCCAGAGTTTCCTGTTCAGCAAAGTTAGAGTGAATTTCTGTGAGCAAAACGGAAAGATTCAGAATATGTGTGAGTCTTTTTGAAGGTTTCATTGATTGTGAAGAACTCGGAGGAACAATTCTGATAAAGTTATGTATCTCACAGATCTCAAGACTTTTTGTGCAGTTTTTGTAAGATTTTTAACCAGGAAATAAGTCTTAACAATCCTCAAAAAAACTTCAAATCTTTTCGGATGACGAATTTCAGTCGAGCTCAACAACTACCTCTTCAAACGGTACGAGGACGCTGAGAGTTTGACGGTAGATTTTGCATTTCGAGAGATTTTGAGAAAACTCAAAGTTTTCTAGGAGCAAAACTTCTCAAAATCTGCATTGAACGACTACCAGACAGATGTGACGTTTTCTGTGAAAGTGAATTTCCCGAATGGAATCATTATGAGAGATAGATACTTGTTCAGGATTGAAGAGGTAAGCGAAAACTGGTTAAGAGAGAAACTGGATTCTGATTCAGAGAAGGAACAAGGGAGACGAATCGGGATGGGTTGACTGGTGGACCGCGTTTCTGGTGGTCGACTGTCCGGATGACTTGACTCCGTGAGTCCACGAGAATTTGAGAGTTCCGGGATCCCGGGATTCCAGAATCTCAGAAATTACTTCTCGATAGAATGCTGAACTCACCGATACAAACATTTGTGTTTTCATAACTTTTTTGAAACAGAATTTTCGTTTAAAATCATCAATCACAAGTTTTCCAGCTTTCAAATACATTTTGTGAAACAGAAAAACAATTCCAGCACCGCCGACCCGAAAGCCATCAAAGACAAGTTCATTGGCCAAGTGTGCGGATCCATCTCTCCAATGATCAACGATGGAGCATCTGTAGAGTCGCGGACCACTTTCTTGAGCCATATGATGAAGGAGGAGCATCAGGGATTCTGGGCGCTTTTGTGCGGATTGGGAAGCGGACAGAAGTTTTACAGTGAGTCGTTTGGAGCAGCGGAGATTACAGACACATCTTGCAGAATACTTCTCGGAGACATACCTGTCCAACTGGTCTTCCAACTACGTGTCGTCTGAGCTAGTGAAGACTGAGGTTGAGGACTACACCAACTTCGCTTTCAAATGCACCGTTCAGCTGAAGAAGAGTGATGGAGTCGTCAAAAAGACGGATTTCAGAATGAAGGCTTACTATGAGTTGGATAAGTGGCTTGTGAAGGAAGTCCGGGTTGAATGTGAATACTGAATGAATGTTGGAGAATGCAGAGGACTCTTCGGGACAATCGATGATAGATAGATGTTTAGTCATTTCTGTTCAAATTAGTCTTCTCAATTGATAACGAGCTCAGGGACTATCGAACTTTTGAATCTTGCTAATTATCTGAAAAAACTGGAAACAGTAATTTGTTCAAAAGTTCACTGAACACTGAAAAATGGGAGGAGACTCGCCAAGAGCTTTGAACAAGGAGTAGTTTCAACCACAGGAGTACTAAGAATCTGAATCGACCAAAACAAAAAACAAAATGTTGAAACGGCGAATTTCGGAGATTTCAAAGCCCAAAGCCATTTGATCTCCCTGTTCGATCCGATCCAATTGGGCTTAGAAAAGGACGACGATACAGTTTTCAGGAAAACTTCCAAAGCTCTGCAAAAAAAAAGTTCTTGACTTCTCCCATTTTTTAGGCTCCTCCCACCGTTTACTTTGACGGAGAAAATTTCTGGAATTTCCACAAACCTTGACGAAAAATTCCATATTTGCATTGAAGTGGGAGGAACCGAAATAGTAGGCAGAGTCGAAAATATTCAAAATTTCAAAAAGAGCTCCAAAATTCACATTTTCCATTGGTGAATTTTCGAACGATTTTCCCATTTTCCAGTTGTTGCGAGAGTGACTTTTGCTTCGATAGAAATTTAAAACTTTTTATTGTATATACACCAAAAACGGCGACTGGAAAATTGAAAAACACATAGCAGTTGAAGAAATAGTTTAAAAAAGAGATTATGGTGATGGGAAGAGCGAAAAACATATATAACTCAGGCTATTTTTTCTGAAGATTTGAGTGAATTTGACGGGACACATTGAGCAATTGATGTTAAAGTTGTGTTTTTTTTTTTGTTGAAATTTTTGCTTGAAAAGATTATACCGAAGGAGGAGAAGAAGAAGGAAAGAGAATAATGTGAATTGTTTTGAGGATCAAATTGATTGAAAAAGGGAAAAGAGAGAGACTGGAAGGAGATGATAATAATAAAACTTAGAATCAAATCATTTTACAGAAAAAGGGAGTTCAAACTGATAGAACCTGTAATACGGAGAAGAGAGAGAGAGACAATTTACACACACAAAAAGGGGAGGGACTAGAGCCATCGTAGAGTACAGAGATGCAGAATAACCAACACAGAGATAATATGAGAGAATGAAAGAATTTGGGGAGACGAATCAAAAAGCACCAAAAACATCGGACAGAGTGACATCAAGAATTGAGCAAATCGGATTGAGAGAGGGGGGAACGGGGTGTACGAGGAGAAGAAGCCGAAGATACAGATTTAGGCCTGGGGTTGTGGAGGGGGCGGAGCCACGGGAGTGGGTGGACCAGGGGGCGGAGCTTGTTGTGGTGGAGGAGGCGGAGCCTGTGGCAAATGATGAAGAGGCATCTGGTGTTGCTGCATCTGCTGATGGTGCTGCTGCTGCATTTGCATCTGCTGCATCATTTCTTCGTGGTGTTGTTGTTGTTGTTGAAGATGTTGCGGATGCATTTGCATTTGCTGCTGCATATGCTGCATGTGTTGCATTTGTGCCGGATGCATCGGGTGTCCTCCTTGCTGCATCATCATCTGTTGTTGCACCATTTGTTGAGGGGGCGGAGCCATTCCATGAGGGGGCGGAGCCATACCGGGTGGTGGGACGAGGGGAGCCTTGGCCTTGGTGGTTCGAGGCTTTCGCGTCGCCTTGTTTGCCTGAAACTGAAGTTGATTTCGGTTTGGGGTTGGGGAGTTAGTAACAGAACAACAATGGATTAGTCTAGACATAGAAGATCGGTATATCTCATTGGGTCCTGAATCTTCTCCGTCGACACTTTTTTCGTAGCGTTTTTGCGTCAATGATAGTTTCCAAACCACCAACCTTCGTCTTACTCTCCGCGGCCGCCTTGATCTTCTTGTCATTCTCGCTGATCGTCTTGGCAAACTCGGCAATCTTTTCGTCGTTCGGCTCGTCGTTATTCACCATCTCCCCTCCTGACGCCTTCATCATTTGAGCATGTTGCTGTTGTTGTTGCTGCATCATTCCCATTGGCGGAGGACCCTGCTGGTGGTGTTGTGGGTGAAGCTGTTGCTGTTGTTGTTGCAGGTGTTGTTGATGAAGTTGTTGTTGTTGTTGGTTTTGAAGGTGTTGAGCCTGCAGAGCTTGCTGAGCCTGCTGGGCCTGTTGAGCTTGTTGAGCTTGTTGAGCCTGTTGGGACTGTTGTCGACGAGCTCCATTTTGTTTTGGCTGAAAGGATTCCAAATTTTATGCATGAATTCAGCTGTGAAAATCGAACGAAAAATCAGCTGAAATCGAGGCTGCAGTAACTGTAGTTTAAAGGCGCAGCGTTGAAACGTTGTGCGCGTTTCGAGACCTGCGCAATTATCAGCTTGCGCCTTTAAACTGCTACCGTATCGAGGTAAAAGTTTGCTTCGCCTCTTGATTGAGCCTCTTTACAGCTGATTTCATTCCGAAAAGTTGAGAGAGAATTCCGGGAAATTTTTTCTGCTTTGAAGTATGTAATCAAGTGTATAGATTCCAAATATCTCAATGAAAAAGTTCCAAAATTTCTTTACGTTCGAAAAATCACCTCTAATAAGCCTTTGATTTTAAGAATCTCGTCTTTCCTGACCGCTGCCGCCGTTCAATTAACCCATTTTCCACCAATTTTTACAAGCTTCATCAGTAAAATCAACGAATTATCGATTTCAGCTCAATTTTCGAATGAAAAATCCGAAAAAAAACGGTTAAAACGGGCAAAGGATGGCGACAAATAACAATGTTCTTGAAAAATGACTTCTTTGAGACGATTTTTCGGGTATTTGAAGAATTTTTTCAATGATTTCAATATGATATTTGGAATCTACACACTGATTTACGTTCTTCACAGTAACAAGTTTTCCCGGAATTCTCATTGAAAAAAAAGAAATGAAAAAATTACCTTCTTTCCTCTTACCTTCGGCTCATAACCATTCTTCATCCGAAGGGCGGCACCGGTAGTGATTCCATTCGGCGCCTCCATTCGATTCGCGCCGTGATACGCGTGAGCTCTGATGTTGTGCTCGTGCGACAGACTTCCTCCTGTAACGCATGGAGCTGTTAATGTCGGGGCAGTCAGTACGATGCTCCAATGAGAAATAAACCAAAAATGGGGAACTCTGGCCAGAGTGTATGTGCGAAATCACACCGAAACCGAGCCATCGCCATCTTGCAAGCACTACACATATAGAAAAAAATAATAGAAAAAGGAAAGGAGAGAGAGTGCGAGAGAGATAGAGTGGACACAGTTCCGGCATTCACACATACACATTCAATTCCTGACACAGAGTCCCCTAATTGAATACTTACTTCCGCCGGGACTCGCAGATGGCAGTTGAGAATGGATTGCATGGTTGGCACGTGGATCCGAAAGATCCGCTACTTCCGTACTATTCGGGCGGTTCCTTCCGGCGCGGATGACACTATCAATGACTTCACAAATCGACGCGTTCCGACGATCGTTTCTCTCGGCATCCTCTCCATTCGACGGGCCTGGATTCGAATGCTCTTGATGATCCATGGCCTCAATGTCGAGGGGTCCGAGGTCTCCAAGATCGCTCAGGTCGCCGAGGTCAGCCACTGAAAAAAAAAGGAATAAGAACGATTCTCTCTAGTCAGTAAACGAGCAGAACTCCAACAACTTCAAGAGTTCAAAGTTTTCGATGAAAAAGTAAAAAAATCTTACATGGCTCCGAACAATTCAACAACTGATCCACCATCGTCTTCTCTCCCATCTCATTTGGTCTTCCTTGTTGTCCAGGGGGCGGAGCCGACGGTCCCGGTTGAGACGGTCCCGGTTGTGAGGCCGAGTGCGGTGGTGGCGCCTGCGGTCCAAACGGTGTATGACTACCCGAATAGACACTGACAGAAGAGTCGCTCCTCTGGAATCCTCCCGGCTGCTGCTGTGCATTCGGAGTGAACTGTTGCTGTGGTTGTGGTTGTGGCGTATGCTGACTTCCTTCTCCAGATGACGTGCCAGGGGGCGGGGCGAACTCTCCGGATAGCCGATGTTGCATGGATGAGGGTCCGGGGATGGGCGTGTTCTGTTGGGATGGTTGATTGGGGGCATCCGGAGGCAGTTGGTTGGTTCCTGGTGGATAGGGGACGGGAAGTTGACGTTGCTGAGGAGGCCATTGACCCATCGGTTGTTGGGGACCGCCTTGTTGTTGTTGCTGGGCGGCTTGTTGCTGGTAGAGTGCCATTCGTTGCATCTGAAGGTGATTCTGAATTTTTGACTTTCAAAGTTTTGATTTTACAGATTCTTCGTCAGTTTAACAATTGATGTATCTAGGAGCATCGTGATAATTTTTGACAAATTTTTTCGGTTTCAAAATTTTTTCGAAATTTTTGAAATTTATTTTCCATTTAATTTGAAAAACAGTCCCATTCGATTGATATGGTGAAGCAAAACAATCTTCAGTGAATTCACTATGAATCCATAAAATTTCCATCAGAATTGGTTTACTTTGGACCGAGTAATAGACCCTCAAAGACTAGGTACACTCTTAAAATTGAGGGGTTTTGCTTCAAAAAAACTTCACTGTTTCAGTAAATCGTTGATAAAAGTATTTCGTTAGAGTTGTGATGTGTTCTGGTGTACTTTATTGCTTACCTGTTGCTGGTGCTGCTGCCACATCTGCTGCTGCTGAGGGGTGGGCGGAGGTCCTCCCGGATGGAATCCAGGTGGAAATCCGCCTGGCGGAGGTCCTCCCTGCGGTGGCATTCCCGGAAACTGTTGTCCCGGATACATTTGTCCCTGTGGTGGTCCTTGTCCCTGTTGTTGCTGCTGCTGCATCATTTGCTGTTGTTGGGCCTGTTGTTGCTGCCATGCCTGCATTTGTTGCTGCTGAGCCTGTTGCTGCTGTTGCTGCTGCTCCAACTGTGCCGCCTGCGCCGCCGCCGCCTCCTTCTGCTTCTTCGTCGGCCTCTTCTTCTTCTTCGGTGGCTCCGCGATCACCGTATCCTGCATCTGCTGTTGCTGAGGAGTCGGTTGTTGCTGAGGAGGCATAGGACGGAACTGTGGACCTCCTTGTCCTTGGGGTCCAGGATACGAGGGTATCCTCTGCATAATCTGACCCTGTGGTCCGTGGAACATCTGAGGTTGACCCATTGCGAACGGAGGTCCCATTGGTCGACCAGGGGTACCCGGTGGAGGTCCCGGTTGTCCTGGGAAGTATCCTTGAGGGGGAACTCCAGGTGTATTCGGAGTGGTTGGTGGAGGTTGACCTTGTTGGGGAGGTTGTCCCTGTCCTTGGGCTTGTTGTTGAGCCTGTTGTTGCTGCTGTTGGAGCATCGCTTGTTGCTGCTGTTGTTGTTGGAGCATTTGTTGGTGGCGAAACTGGAAGAAAGTGGGGGTGAATTGGGTATTCTAGTAGTCTGAATCTTAACCATCAAACTTTGAAACCCAGAAAACATTTTTGCACACAAAAAAAAAATTAATGTTTCAGAAAGAAAAGTTGTGAGAGTGCTCAGTGGTCCGAAATTCCGCACTGTTGACAGTAAGGCTTTTTCTCAATGCCAGTATTGTTAGAAATCTGAAATAACACATATGTAGAATAGAATCTGAGCTTTCAAATGTGCTATCTGGCGACCTCTGAAGACTTCTAGAAATCGAGATATTCGCTCCAAAAGAATATGAAAGTTGTTCGAAAGTTGGGCATAGTGAAAGTGCATCATCTTTCAGAGCAGATAACTCAACTCTCAAAAGTTGTTCCAGATAATCAGATAGCACATTCGAAAGCCCAGTTTTCGTTCTATATATGAGCCAATTTGACGCTCATAAAAGCTCTAATAGGTACTGAAAAAATGGCCAGTAAGGGAAAACTGATCCCCAAAAATTATAACTGTTTCAAGACGCAAGAAAAAACTACGAGAGCTTTACTTTTCAATGATGCGTTCATTTGTAATAAGCATTTGAAACCTTCAGATCTGATTTCGAATCTTGTAACCCCAAAAAATCAATAAAATCTACCTGTTGCTGTTGTTGAAACGCCTGCATTTGCTGTATCGACATTGGCTGTCCCTGTGCGTACTGTTGTTGTTGCTGTTGTTGAGCCGCCTGTTGATTCGAAGTCGACAACATACTCACGAGTAGCGGACTGTTCGAGGTCGATCCCTGTTGCTGGTGTATCCTCTGTTGGTGTGGATTCATCATTTGAGGAGGTCCTGGAGGTGGAGGAGGTCCCTGTTGTTGCTGTTGTGGCGGAGGTTGTTGCGAAGGAGGGCCGCCCGTCGGAGGACCTTGTGGGGGAACTCCTGGAGGTTGACCTGGAGTCATTTGCTGAGGTTGAGGGGTTCCGGGGACAGGGGTGGGGTGTCCACTGGAACTCGACAACTCTTGCTTGACCTGCGCCTGCATCTGGAACCCTTCCCTCGCTCTCATCTGTGCAAACTCCTCGGCTGTCATCTGACGCATTCCGGGATGCATTTGATGGGGATACTGTGGCGGCATCTGTTGTTGCTGTGGATGAGGGGTGAGCGGCGGTTGTTGTTGTTGGGGCTGGGGTTGGGGCGTGAACTGAGACGAGGATTCCTGCTTGACAAAGCTCGGATGTCCTTGAGTGGCGCCAGGATGGTGTGGAGGTAGCACGTGTTGGGACACCATTCCCGGATGGGGCTGAGGTAGCATGTGTGGAGGCACTTGAGAAGGAGGTGGTTGTTGGGGAGGGATCATTGGGTGACTTAGAGGTGTTTGCCGACGATCTTGAGATGATGTTGAAGGGGCGCAAGGGCTCCTCCTCGACTCGTTTTCCGATGCCACCGGGATGTTTGGTGGGGGACCGTCGGCCAGTCGAATCAGATCACAATTTGCACTTTTCAATGAGATCAGACCTATCCGCCTGAGCGTCGCCGGCTGAAATCGGGCTATCCGTTTCAGTCGTTTCGCTGCTTTTGCGGGTAGTTGAATGGTATATCGCTGCTTTCGCATCGGACGATTCGTTGATGGTGATGACGGTGACGTCACTTCTTCAGCGGGCGAGGATTCTCTTAGCACACCGGGTGCTCCTGACGAGGTGCTCGGCATCACACCGTCCTGCGTTGGACTGTTTTCTGCTATACTAGGCTCGTCGTCGGCGGCGGAGGTGGGTGGAGAAGGAGCCGATGGAGAGCAGGGTTCTTCTGTAAATGGGGATCATTGTTCTTGCGTCTCCTCCATTTATCTACGCCCTCCGCTCTCTATATGGGTTGCACGCGCGTGGTCTAGTGGTGAGCGCAGGCGCCCAACAATCTCAAGGACTTGGTTCGAGACCACTCTTTCTTTTTTCTTTTTTTCATCGTTTTCTTTCCACATTTAGAGCCAAAAATCACTCACCTTGAGGATCTGGCTCCTTCGAAGGTCCAGGTTTCGTGAACAACAAATCTTCCTCATCCGGCTTACTCTCCTCCTGCATCTCTTCGCCGACTTCAGGCTTGACGTCGTCGTCGTCGTTGACAACAACGTTAGCGGGTTCTGAAAATTGCGTTGAGATGAAAATTCAAAATTTCAGCGGAGCGCGATTGCATGCATCAACAGCCCCCGCCTCTCCCCCTTTTCCGCACACGGCGGAACGCCTTCTTTGGTCAATTGAGTAAACGGAGGGGTGTGAAAAAGTGAGAGAGAAGAGAGAGGAGAGAAATCAGAGAAAACTGGCAAGACGGGTTCGAGAGGGGGAGACGGGGGGAGATGGAGATAGTGGATCTGTTGTTGGAGGCAAAGGATCGGATTGAGAGGGAAAAGGGGGCGCGCGGAATCCAGTAGATCAAAATGAGTTGCAAGTTTATTTAGCGGTGGGTCTGATACGGGAAGCGAAATTCAGAATTTTGATCTATGCTTTGATGAAAAATCCAAAAAGTTGTTCATGAAATGTTCATTTGCAGACTGGATTTCCAATTTTAAAAGCCCAACAGAATCCACTATAATCAAACCCTCAAATTTCAGAAGAAACAGAAATGGGACTTACCATCGTCTCTCCGTTCCAACTCTTCTTCTTCCTCTTCCTTTTTCGACTCATTCTCACTTCCTTTCGTCGCCTCATCACTAGGCTCATCTGTGACTGTGTCCTCCTCTGGCTCGATCAAAATCGTCTTCGCCAGAGCCGACGTCACCGTCACCTGAATGCCCTCGCCTTCCTCCTCGCCCAGATTCTCGTCCTCTGCGGAAGACTCTTCGATGAGCGGCGCAAAGGTGTTCGTCGTCGTTGGGGTACTCGCGCACGACGTTCCCGCTTCTGAAGTCATCGAAAGTTCAGCACTGGGACTCCGCAACGACTCACCGATGCCCGATGAGGAGTTGGAGAGGGAGGAGAGAAGTGCGGTGGCCGACGAGGGCCGCACTATGTCTCCCACCTTTTCGATGTCTGCAAATTGAGTTATTGATTTCCTTTTTTGGTTGGATTCTGGCTTTTGGCTTTGATAGGTTGGAGGAGGGGGAGGAATATCCCTCGTTTCGCGCACTTTGATAATTGCCACGTATCCCTTTTTCAGTTTTGAGAGAGGGTGGCTCAGCTGGGTGCGCGCCTGCCCAGGGAGGGCGAGGTCCGGGGTTCGATCCCCGAGAGTTTTCATTTTCTTTTTTCATGTTTCAAAATTGAAAGGCTATCTTTATTTGTCTCCATTTGAGCCCCTGTTTATCATAAAAGTGATGATGGCAGCGCAAAAGCTGAGAAAAACAAGCAGCTCAAAAACTACTGCGGACCATAAAAGGAGCCAGAAAAAATGACCTGTTCCAGGGGTCCAGCTAATTTCAGACACTCTAAAAATGTTTTCCAAACTCTTTCCAGTTTCCAGAGGGCGTATCAAAAGAGAAAAATCATATCCAGTTCAGCACCTTTGGAAAAATCGATATGGAACAAGAATTTTCGGAGGGGGAAAAACTCGAAATTTTCAAGACTTTTCAGGTTGATTTGGAGCAATTTCAATTCAAAATTCTTCAGTTTTGGTTTTTCTTAAAATCATTCAAGTCTTGGAAAACGATTCCCGTGAGTTTTCGAGGTTTCGAAATGGCTCTCAAAAAAGTTATGGCGCATCCAGTTCAGCACCTTTTGAGGCTCAAAACAGCTAATTTCAAGCAGAAAGTATCGGATTTTTGAAGATTCAAATAAACATTTGAGACCAATTATGAATCATAATAATCAAAATCGAATCAACTCACTAGACTGAAGCGGGGGTGTTCGTGAGTGCGGAATGGTTGACCACGTTGAAGAGGGCACAGAAGAAGTTAGTGCTGAGGCAGACGCTGCTCCCCGCATCGACCGACACGACCATTCAGCGCCAACTATTTTTTCTGAAATTTTCTGAAAATTCAGAAATTTGCATCGTTCATTGTCTCCAGATGTTTCATCAGTTCAATAATACGACAAGATTATCAAGGGGGAGGTGGACAGTTGAAATCAATGAAATTTCAAACCAAAAGTGACAGTTTTCCGAGAGAAAATTGACAATTTTCAATTTTGAGAAAATCGATTTTTAACCACTTGAAAGGTTCCCAACCAATAGTACCAAAAATCAGTCGATTCACAGGCGCCAAATTTGAATACTGTCGCTACAGAACGCAGAATGAAAATCGATAAGTGGGCGGAGTCAAGACGAAGAAACTCGAGACTGGGCTCGGAAAACAAGTGGGCGGAGCTTAGAAGAGCCAATTTCGAAATTCTGAAATCCAGAAGTGATGAGGATCCCGAATAGGTGATCCACGTGAACCCGGCGGCACCAAAAGAACGGCCGGACACACTCTCTCTCTCTCTCCCTCTCTCTCTCTCTCTCACAGTCGTAATGCAGCCGCGACGCACCCGCCGTCCGCGTTGCGGTCAACGGATTGGGGAGGAAAGGGTCTGCGCCGAGACGATTACTCACTCGGAGGGCGGTGCAATTGCGCTCCACTGGATTAGAGGAGGAGGAGGCGAGAGACCGACCGAGTAGGAGGGAGATGTGTGTGTGTGTTTGCGGGTGTTGGCTTACCGTAGTAGTAGTACCTGTGGGACGAGAGGGTTTCTAGACAACAACGCTTGTTTCAAAAGAAAAAGTGTGATGTGAGAAAAAAACATATTTTATTTGTTGAAAATTGAAAATCAGGGAAAAATCAAAAGCAAGAGTGGGTCATCAACATAAACAATGGGGTGATCATTGAAACGAAATAACAGGAAGAAAACAAAGAAAAAGGGAATCCTGAAGAAGTTGAAGAATCCATGAATTCAGAAGTCGTCATCCTTGAAGATACCTGTCTGGGAGTTGAGAGAAAAAGAACGGAGCAAAAAAGAGAAAGGTTTTGCTTGAGCTCTCTGGAACTCGATTCAAAAAAGACAATGTGAGAAATTAGAAAAATTAAAGTTGAAACAGAAAACTTTGAGAATCCAAAATTTCAGATCCAAAATTTCAGATGCCGCGATCGTTCAGGGATTCCAAGAACTTCTTGGTCCCCCGACACGAATCCATCTTCTTCTTCTGCTTCTTCTCCTCCATCCATCAAACCCCTCCTATTCCTTCTCTTTCTCCCTATTATTTTACACATCGAAAACGAGTGTTACCGTATACCCGCGAGCGGTCTTACGGGGACTTTCTTGTCTGCGTCCTCTTCCCTCCGCGAGAAAATGATGGAAATCCTAAATTTTTCGCTTTTTTTCATGATTTTTTGGATGAAAATTGTGATTTTGAGGGAGAATTTAAGTGGAAATATCTCTTGAACTATTTTTCTAGCGAAAATTGATGTTTCAAGTGAGAATCTTCACTGAAAAGCAGTAAAAAAGGTGCTGTGTTGGATGTGTTGGTTTTTTGGTTCTGGTCATTTTTTCAAGATTTTTTCAAAGTTAGTTAATTGATCAAGAGTTGATCTATTTTTTGCAATTTGATTCATCTTTAAATTTCAATTTTGAATGCTGAAAAATGCATCTGAAATTCACCTAGATTTCATTTTTCTGTCATTTTCCTTCCTTCCGTTTTTGAAACAGTCTATTATTAAATTTTATTATTAAATTTTCGACTGTTTTCAGCCATGAAGTACTTGGGAGCTTATCTCCTCGCCAACCTCGGTGGAAACGGATCCCCATCAGCCCAAGATGTCCTCAAGGTCCTCGGTGAGTTGTTTTGATCTACACATCTAACTGGGCACAGTCGTGAATACGACACTTTGCTATATGAAGATTATCGTTCGAAAGAAGAGGTTCTGAAGTGTATAAGGACAGTTTCTACGCTGCCAATGGCTTTCTGATCTTGAGTTATGAGCTTCTGAAGTTTGCTTTGACTCCAGAAGTACTACTAAACTCCAGAAGCTTATAACTCGACTTCTGGAAGTGGTTGGAAGTTTGAAAACTGTCCTTATAGATTTCAAAACCTCCTCTTTCTTATGGTACTTTGTTGAAGTGACGCACCCTTCCCCTTAGTAAGATCCATTAACATATAATTCCCTTCTCAGAGGCCGGAGGTCTTGACTGCGACATGGAGAACGCCAACTCCGTCGTCGAGGCTCTTAAGGGAAAGACGATCGCTGAGGTGATCGCACAGGGAAAGGTCAAGCTCAGCTCGGTCCCATCCGGTGGATCCGCCCCAGCCGCCGCCGCCCCAGCCGCAGGAGCCGCCGCACCAAAAGGTACCTTTTCTTTGTTGGGTTTTGGCCTCCAGTCATCTGGAGCCTTCCAGTAAATCAAGGTTTTGGATCATTCTGAACAAGCCTTCTCTCTCTCAAACTTGAAATCTCATCCAATTTTTCAGCCGAAGAGAAGAAGAAGGAGGAGCCAAAGGAGGAATCCGACGACGACATGGGCTTCGGTCTCTTCGACTAAACGCGTTGTTAAAGTTGTTATTGGTCATTGCACAATGAATGACTTCAATTTTATTAACCTTTTTCTGTTGAGCACATTTGAAACAGTTCTGATTGGTTGGACAATTTCCGAAGTTATGTTTGACTGTTGGAGAGCTAGAAAGTGTTCCAAATTGAAATGAAAAGGAAGATTTTAAGCCCGGAAACTTTGACAACTTTGATGTGGAATTCGAAGTTATTTTCAAAAGGCAGATAGATTTTGATTTGAACATTGCCTGTGAAGAAAATCAGGGAAATACACAAAAGTACAGTAAGCTAGACAATTTTCAGTTGAAAATCGTTGAAATGGTCAACTTTGATCTACTGGAAAAGTAAGTTCCAATCATCCAATGTTTCTGAAAATTTACGGGCTTATCAAAAAACTCTAGAACTTCATTTTTCTTGTTGACAACATGTTCGGAAAATCACAATCAAGTTAGATATGTCGCGTCAAAAATCACGGATCCGAAAAAGTTCAAAATTTGGGTCGCGTTATTATTCGCATCATAACTTTCTTCACAGCAATTTATTTGAAAAGTTGTCAACTACAAAAATGAAGATCGAGAGTTGTTTAATGCACCCACAAATTTTTACAAGAATTAGGTAATTGGAACATACAATTTCAACTGCTCAAAGTTGACTATTCCTCAATCAAAATCGCAAACATTGAAACCTTTTTGTCCGGTACTGTACTCTCATCACAAACTTGCTCAATCGAAAAAGCCTTTGCGTTTCCAAACAGAAAGCATTGTCCAGTTACAGTAACCGAAATCGGAGGAGCAATCCATTTCTCGATAAAGAGTCCGTGCCACTTTCTTGATGCCGCCTGGCGCTCTACCGAAATATATACATGCGCCTTTAAACTCGGTTACTGTAGCGAGACAGTAGTTTCAAGAAGGAGAGTTGGTTTTCCCGCCCTGGATCGAGCGTATTTGAATTTGGCTCTCCACATAAATCCACGTAATCACCTTTGAGAACTCACACATTTTCATCCGGCACCATTTTCATACATTTTCTGTTTCTAAGATTTTTTCTGATCTGCTTCATCTTCACATTTTCGATAATCCTTTTATACTGTTGGTCTTTTTTCCAGATTAATGCTGCAACCGAGTCTAAACTCTGCCGCCAAATGGATCATCCGTAACACTCTGGTCAGCAACGAGAGTCTGACTCCCGAACTCAAACTCCGTCTCATCACAATCGCCAGTCCTCTCTGGATGAGTACCCCTGACTCGTGCCCCCTTCCGGACCCGTATTGGGCATTCTATTGGCCCGGAGGACAAGGTCTCTCTCGTTACATTCTCGACAACAAGTTCTTGTTTCGTGAATCGAAAATTTTGGATTTCGGAGCCGGATGTGGGTCTGCATCGATGGCTGCGTCGATTTGTGGAGCTCATCGGATTCTGGCGAATGATATTGACAAGTGTGAGTTTCCATGGGAACAATTCATCAGAATAAAGTTGAATTCCAGATGCTCTACTATCCACAAAACTGAATTTTCACCTCAACAATCTCAAGGATTCGAAAATCCAATATTCGGCATCGAACTTTCTCGATGAGCAGAATCAAAGTGAATCCTCGGAATTCTTCGAGAACTCCAAGAATCAGAATAACTTCATTCTCCTCGGAGACATGTTCTACGATTCCGACTTTGCTGAGATTCTCTTCAAATGGCTCAAAAGAGTTCAAGTCAAACACGGAACCCGCGTGTTTGTTGGGGACCCAGACCGTCATCCTCTGGTGGAGTCGGACTATTTGAAACGGTAACAGATCCTAAACTCTCTCAAAAAGCAGGACAACGTTTCCAGGTACAAAACAAAATTCACAAAGACCCAGGTAGCCGAGTACTCCCTGCCTGGATACGTCATCAAAGAACACTACGGTTTCAACACTGCCAAAGTTTTCGAATTGCAATTTCATTAATAAAATAGTTCATTCTTGACTCAGAAAAGAGAGATCAATCTCTAGCTGTCGCCAGCATTGCCCCGTTCTGCGCTTGGAGGAGCATGTTCGCATAATCCGTTTCCAATTGCAACAGTTTCGCACTTTTCGTAACAGTCTTATTGAGACGGGCGAGCATCTGGAATAAGACAATGTGTTAAGCCGCTCTCATCTGAAAACCAAAACCTGAGAGGCCAACTCGGCGGTAGCCAGAACAACGAGCATGTACTCTCCGTCAGTCGTGAATGATTCAGGATTATATTTGGCAACACAATCCACAATTTCCTTTGGCGAACGTGCGCTTTTAACTGCAGCATACACCGACTCCACGATAGCTGAAAATAGAATTCAATAAATACTGGCTAGAATAAAACGAAAAGCTTGCCGATGAAGATAGCCTGTTTTGGCCGCGGTCCATAGTATAAGAAGTTTCCACAAGTCAACGCCATCGCCGGGTGGAACTTTTTGTAGAAGTTCACAGCGTCCGCCACCGGAATCAAGTTTCCATGCCATTCCTTCGTGAAGATGTTCAAGAAGACGGTCGTTTTCTTAGCGGGGCTGAACAAATCAAAACGTTTTTTGAACTGTTAGTGCAGAACAACTTCGCTGTTTCAAACACTTGAATTCTGGCACAATAGATGCCATCCGTCATCTCTTCCTCATTCACGAGGCTCACGCTGTACTCTCCAATCTCCTTCGTCTCTCCTTGCACATCCGGCCAGTACCTGTTCGCTCCTCCGGATGAAACTGAAAACAACAACATGATTAGACCGTGGGAAAGGGGGGAAGCAAACTGTTGGCCAATGTGTCTACTCCGACCACTACCACCATTCCTTTGAAATAGAGAATGTGGACGAAATCACGAAGCGAGTCGTTGTCGAAACTCTGGAATAAAAGAGTTGGTATTGAATAAATCAAATGATTTTCAGTGCAAAATTTTCAACTGTTCAATTGCTCAAAGTTGATATCTCTTTTTAGCCAGCATTGTAATGGCTTGCAAAAACTAGTCGATATTTGAAAATCAACTCACAAAATCATAGTAAACGTCGAACTCCGCGATATGGCGACACCTCAAGCCTCTAACCATGTACACAGGCTTTTGTTCCTCTCCCGTTGCCAGCACCACTTTTTTAGCGTCCCCCCTCACATTGGACTGCTCTCCCAATTCGATTTTGAAGAATTTTACGAGAAGCTCTGAAAGTAAGTTGAACAGTTGAACAGCACTTTGCAAATTCTGTGATAGAAACAACGTCACTTTGATCAAGTGCAATTCCTGTGACAGATGACAAAAAGTGACTAACAGAATATTTCTCATAATGTCTTGTGCATTTTGTTAGCTGATTTCTTTTTGATACCTGTCCCAGGAACCGAGATAAATTTGATTGAGATGACGATGGGTTTCTATCACAGGATCAATTAAACGTACTTCCGTCACGGCCAACAATCTCGTGTCTCGATTTTTCGATATTCTTTTTTTCATTCTTAAACACAACAACGCACATCAGAAGAGCATCTCGATCGAGGTCGGCGAATGGTTTAAAGTTGGGTTGCCTCAAATCCTTTGACGTGGTTTCGGGGAGAAAAGCGAGAATACAGGCCCCCACTAGTACTGGGGTTACGAGAGCTAAAACAGACAAGAAAAACGGGAGGTCACTGTCCGGCCTAATCGTTGTGGAATGAATCGTTTCTAGGGAGAAATCGAACAAATTCGAGAAGAAAATCATGACAGAATGTAAAGCATCTGGAGCCAATTTCAAACTTCTCGAGTATTGGCTATACTCCAGAACCGGACACTGCACGAGTTCAGCTCTCAATTTGCTCACAGTTTCAGCCAACACGCTATCGGATATTGTCACTTTGAACTGTTGAATGGAGGCTACGACGTCTTGGATGTTTGTAGTCTGGAAGTGGACATCTTCCATGGCACGAATCACGGGGGCGTAGGTTTCCAGGCTGTTTACGTCTTCCGTACTTGGAACATTCTTCTGGAACTTTTCGACTTGGTTCAGGATCGTCTTGATCTCAGAATCGAGACTAGAATATCCTTTCCAGAACGTTCGAATCTCATCGAACGCTTTCTGATCTTTCGAGGTCTTCAACGTGGCATCCAACTCCTCTCCAGCCTTCTTCAACTTTCCCATCTTCTCCACTATTCCATTTTTCGAACTCAACATCGATGCACATTGAGCAGTGTCTCCGATAGTCTTCGAGAGTGGAATGAGTTCTTTCCACGTGGATTCCGAAATTTCAGACTTTGGAGAAGACTCCATCGCTTTCACTGCCTCCACTGACTTTCCTGTTTCTGACACTGCTTCTTGGATTGAGGAGATGCTTTTTTTAGTGGCGGAAACTTCAGCGAGCACGGTTTGAGTCGTGGTCAGGGATTGGAATAGTGATTGCGGTCTCTTGAAGTTCTTGACCCCATTTGCCCATTCCTTCATTATTCTGACGTCTTTAGCTTGGTTGAAAAGAGCAATACCATCCTTCTGGAGTTGAGAGAATTGAAGTTTCTCATTGTTACTCAGGAGTTTCTTAAGCGGAGTAAGGGCTGCCAGAACAGATGTCAGGTTTTGTTTTTTTAGTTCTGCCAGCTTTACTGAATCCAATTTTTCGACAGAAAAAATGCTTTTCAGACTTGTTAAATTGGAGAGAACGGCAATGTGAGATTGGGCGACACTCAGCGAGTTGAAAATCTTGTTGGCCTTTTCAATATCAGCGAGAAAGGTTCCAATCTTACTTTGGAATCCTTCCAGCTTTCCCGTCTTGGAGAGTTGGAAAACTGCATCTGGACTTTTCAGGAAATCGTTCAAATCAGAGATCTCTGTCGAAATTGAGCCGAGGTCCGAGTTGAAACTCTTGATCTTTTCTTCCAAGTCACTTAACCGAGTGAAGTCTTTGGAATACGAATCTCTGTTCTTATGGATGCTTTTCCAGATAGTCTCCACGTTTCGAAACTTTTCCTTCAGAGAATTGATCCATTGTATGTGACCCTCCAACATCTTCAGACTCTTTCCACCTCCGATCAAAGACTCCATTCTTTTCAGCTTGAGATCTGTGAAAACGGAGTCCAAGTCTTCCAGTCTATTGACAAACCCTGACGTTTTGTTGAGAACGACTGGAGTGGAGAATATGCTGAGAACGAGTTCCTTGACATCAACTAGACCGACCGAGACCTTACTGATTGGGTCTTCCAGAGAACTCAGTTTAGATTGGACACTTTCAAAAGAAGAGAATTCAGTGGACAACGCAGTCAAGGCTCCAGAATCAGTGAAGTTATCTTTCAAAATGTCCGAAATCTCGAAGAGAGGATCGAAGGATTTCTTGTTTGCATCCACCTCTGTGACCGTGTAGAGTTCATTAAACAGACTCTCCCCACTGACAAAAAGCTTCGCGGTCTCTTCAACTATTGGAAGAAGTTTTTTCAAAGCAAACATTTGTTTGGAAAACTCTTCCGCATCGGCATCGGAGATAGAGTCTTTTGAGGAGATGTATTCCAAGACTTGTTTCATGTCACCGATGGGATCAGAATCCAGGAGAGTGTAGTTGGCCTGTCTCACCTTCTCAATGACTCCCAACATCTCCTCAATCTTCTGCGAATTCAAATTTCCCGCGGCTCCACTGACGTTTCCCTTCAACTCCTCCACAATATCGAGTCCATGACGGATCTTGACAGTATTCCATGCACCAACTCCATTCAAAGAACTCATTTTGGATGCCAAATCTTGAACCTTCGATTCCAGGTCTTTGAAATTTCCACGCTTCAGTTTGTTCATCAAATCCAGTGGAATTCCCGACTTGGTCAACTCTATCAACACCTCTACTACACTCACACTTCTGTCATGCAGTTCCATTTCCAACGAGAGACTATTCAGGATACTCGAAACAGCGGAGATGTCACTGTAAAATTGGGAGAAGGGGTCTGACGATGTGGAACCTGGAATCTCCACGAATTCTAAAAGGGACTCTGAATGGGTTTCAAACCTTTGACATAGCCCAGTTCGAGGTCGTGAGTGTCAGAGAGGGCATCTAGCAATTCGACTGAACAAAAATGCATCGTTTCCTCTTTGAATCTCCTCGAAATTACCTGCTGTTAGTCGGATAACAAACATGAAAACGAAGAGAAGCTTTTTGAATCTCATCTTGGCGTTCAGATTGTCCAAAAAATGACAAAGTTTTCAATTGATTATTTTCGCTCGGACCCCGCTATTTATAGACAACTTTTTGGCCCCGGGTTTTCAGAATGTCACGGTCAGATAAAGTCGACAATAAGTCCTTGTTTCGTGAGTCGAAAATTCTGGATTTCGGAGCCGGATGCGGGTCTGCATCGATGGCTGCGTCGATTTGAGGAGCTCATCGGATTCTGGCGAATGATATTGACAAGTGTGAGTTTTCACGGGACCTGTTCATCAGAATAAAGTTGAAATCCAGATGCCCTTCTCTCCACAAAACTGAATTTCCATCTCAACAATCTCAAGGATTCGAAAATCCAGTATTCGGCATTGAACTTTCTTGATGAGCAGAATCAAAGTGAGTCCTCGGAATTCTTCGAGAACATCAAGAATCAGAATAACTTCATTCTCCTCGGAGACATGTTCTACGATTCCGACTTTGCTGAGATTCTCTTCAAATGGCTCAAGAGAGTTCAAGACAAACACGGAACCCGCGTGTTGGTTGGGGACCCAGACCGTCATCCTCTGGTGGAGTCGGATTATTTGAAACGGTAACAGATTCTAAACATTATCAACCACCACCAGAACAACGTTTTCAGATACAAAACAAAGTTTCACAAAGACCCAGCTAGCCGAGTTTGCCGAAAGTTTTCAAATTACAATTTTGCTAATAACTCTTTATTCTTCAAGTAATCATTCATCGCCATCATTTTGTGTGATATCCAGAGGAAGAGGCTGCAGGTTCTGGCGGCGAGTTTCGTAGGCTGCTTTAGCTGCAGTGATCCAGGAATATTCGTATTGTTTTTCAAGTGTCTGGAAAAAAACTAATTATGACGAACGATCAGGAACACGACCGCTACCTCTTTGATCAAATCAGCAAGAGTCAGAAAGATGAGCTCGAATTGTTCTGGTCTTTGGAACACGTTGAAAAAATTCGAGTAGATGAGATCAAGAGAACGATCGGGATCATTTCGAATTTTGCACAACTGGACGAAACAGTCGATGATAGCTGAATTGAAACCGGAAAAGCATTTGATTGTAGCCAACCACCATACCTATGAAAGTGAGCGACTTTATTTCATCGCCATAGAACACCACGTTTCCCTGCGTCAAAATCATCGCACCGTTCGTTTTTTTGTAGAAGTCCACTGCGTCCGAGACTTTGATCAGGCCCTCATTCCACTCCGATGTCAGGATGTGCAAGAAGAGCGTCGTGACTTTGTCCGGACTGAAAATTCCCAAAAAAATACCACAAATTTGGTGTATCGAGCATTTTTGGAACCTCTTTCTCTTCAAAAAAGTTGTCAACGACAGAAATGAAGATCTAGAGTTGATCAAGACACCCAGCACATTTCAGCAAATTCGGGTTAGTGAAAAATACTTTCGAAACAATTCAAACGCGAATTTTCATTTCTGACAACTCACTATTTATTGCTGATGATCTCCAGTCTGGCGTAATAAACCACATCTCCGCGCTCTTCTTCAATCATCTTCACAGTGAAATCCCCAACCACGATTTGCACGCCTTGCTCCACTGGCCAGAATCGGTTCGCTCCACCAGAAGAAACTGAAAAAAAATCGAAGACTTTTGAGAAATCTTGATAGAATTCACATACTATTGTCATAGCTATCGAATCCATTCACCACCACCAGTCCTTGGTTGTATATCGTCAGCAGAAACACTGCGAGATCTTCCGGTTTGTAGGGCTGGAGAAGAGTTCAAAACTCTCAGCTTTCTCTCAACAGACTTACCGGGAAAATATAAAACTCGTCAGTCAGCGATATGAACGTTTTGAATAGATAGTCATCTGGATAGTGTCGTTTAGCTCCTGATCCTCTATTGCAACCTTTACCGAGATCAACCACTTGTTTTCCCTGCGCATTAATGTCTAGCTCATTCTTCAGATTCACGTCCCAATAGACTTGCAAGCACGCCTTTTGCCTGTGGTACCCTGCAATTTTCGATTGTTTTGGTGGCTTCTCGATAATATACAGCGGCAAAAAATTATGAGGATCCTGTTCTTCATAGACTGGTCACTTTGCTCAAATTCGTCCGAACATCAGAAACGTTTCTCGTATCAGAAGCGTATCAGAAAACTTTCAGAAAACGAGAACTCACTAGACTCCCTAGAAGAACAGGGAAGAAAACTTTTTCATAACAGTTCCTGGTTTCTTAATAGAATGAACTAAACCGACTCACGAGACGCCCGAAAAGTGCTCGGAGCAAAAGATGTATGGCTTTGCTCTTGAAGCTATAACTCGACTGAAAATGGTTCTAATCAGCTGAAATTTTTACATGAGTGCCTCGGGATGTTCACAAAACAGTTTCGGGGAAAATATATATTTTTTGGGTTTTAAAGAAAGGTCTTTAGAGCAGTTTCGGGGAAACCTTTTTGTTTCATAAGAAAAGATTTTTGGTGTTCGGAAAAACTTAAGCCAAACAACAGATCAATGAACCAACGTCCCTCATCATTTTTCGCCACAGTAAGACTCACATTTTCGCACTGGTATAGCAGGTTGCAGCGTCTTCTTCTTATTTTCCAAAGCGACATAACTTCCTCGGAAATTCCGAACGAGACGATTGAAGACGGCGTGATTGAATTTGACGTTTATTGGGACATGATAACTCTCTTCCTTGACCTTTGATGGTACCTTTGATGGTACCTTTGGTGGTATCTTGATTATCTTTTTGCTAGGTTCGTTTGCTGTTTTACACGAACCACCTGCTTTGCTATTCTTCTTCGACACGCGTCCTTTTGAATTTGCGGCAACTCCAACAATTGCAGTTCTCGGTTCTTCAGTAGTCTCCGTTTTAGATTTCTCCTTCTTCTTCTGACTTTTTGTCGTGTCGGGCAACAATGAAGCGGCTGAATTGACGCTGGACTCCGCTCTTTTTGAACCTTTCCTTTTTCGAGCAGTTTTCGAACTGGATGGAGCACCTCGTGGTTTTTGCGGACGAACTTCTGCTGAGTTACTATTTGAAGTGGAAGAAGTGTCATTTGACACTTTCTTAGTTTTTGACTTTCCGCTGCCACGTTTCCTCTTTATTTCATCTTTTTTGTCGATTGGCTTGGGTTTGTAGCAACATGCACAACAGCAACCAAACCACCAAAGGGCTATCCCAATAATCAATACCACAAAAGCACATACGAGCGAACCGTATCCGATGAATGGCAGGAAAGAAGTTGGATTAGGTGAAGCCGTTGTGGAATGAATCGTTTCGAGTGAGAAATCGAACAAATTCGAGAAGAAATTCATGACGGAATGCAGAGCATCTGGAGCCAGTTTCAAACTCTTCGAGTATTGGCTATACTCCAGAACCGGACACTGCACGAGTTCAGCTCTCAATTTGCTCACAGTTTCAGCCAATGCGCTATCGGATATTGTCCCTTTGAACTGTTGAATGGAGACTACGACGTCTTGGATGTTTGTAGTCTGGAAGTGGACATCTTCCATGACACGAATCACGGGGGCGTAGGTTTCCAGGGTGGTGACGTCTTCCGTACTTGGAACATTCTTCTGGAACTTTTCGACTTGAGCCAAAATCGTCTGGATTTCAGAATCGAGACTAGAATATCCTTTCCAGAACTTTCGAATCTCGCCGACCGCTTTCTGATCTTTGGAGGTCTTCAACGTGGCATCCAACTCCTCTCCAGCATTCTTCAACTTCCCCATCTTCTCCACTATTCCATTTTTCGAACTCAACATCGATGCGCATTGAGCAGTGTCTCCGATAGTCTTCGAGAGTGGAATGAGTTCTTTCCACGTGGATTCCGACACTTCAGACTTTGGAGAAGACTCCATCGCTTTCACAGCCTCCACTGACTTTCCTGTTTCTGACACTGCTTCTTGGATTGAGGAGATGCTTTTTTCAGTGGCGGAAACTTCAGCAAGCACGGTTTGAGCCGTGGTCAGGGATTGGAACAGTGATTGAGGTCTCTTGAAGTTCTTCACTCCATTTGCCCATTCCTTCATTATTCTGACGTCTTGAGCTTGGTTGGAGAGAGCGATACTGTTCTGTTGGAGTTGAGAGAATTGAGGTTTCGCTTTGTTACTTACCAGAAGTTTCTTAAGCGAAGTAAGAGCTGCCAGAACAGATGTCAGGTTTTGTTTCTTCAGATCTGCCAGCCTAACTGAATCCAATTTTTCGACAGAAAAAATGCTTTTCAGACTTGTTAAGTTGGAAAGAACGGCAATGTGAGATTGGGAAACACTCAGCGTGTTGAATACCGTGTGCGCCTTTTCAATATCAGCATAAAAAGTTCCAATCTTACTCTGAAATCCGTCCAGTTTTCCCGTCTTGGAGAGTTGGAAAACTGCATCGGGACTTTTCAGGAATTCGTTCAAATCAGAGATCTCTGTGGAAATTGAGCCGAGATCCGAGTTGAAACTTTTGATCTTCACTTCCACGTCACTCAATTGAGTGAAGTCTTTAGAGAACAAATCTCTCTTCTTGTGGATGGTTTTCCAGATGGTCTCAATGTTTCGAAACGTTTCCTTCAGAGAATTGATCCATTGTATGTGACCCTCCAACATCTTCAGGCTCTTTCCACCTCCGATCAAGGACTCCATTCTTTTCAGCTTGAGATCTGTGAAAACGGAATCCAAGTCTTCCAGTCCATTGACGAACCCTGAGGTCTTGTTGAAAACAACGGGAGTGGAGAATATTCTGAGAACGAGTTCCCTGATATCAACTAGACCGCCCGAGATCTTAGTTATTGGGTCTTCCAGAGAACTCAGTTGAGAATGGACACTTTCGAAAGAAGCGAATTCAGTGGACAACGCAGTCAAGGCTCCAGAATCAGTGAAGTTATCTTTCAAAATGTCCGAAATCTCGAAGAGGGGATCGAAGGATTTTTTGTTTGCATCGACCTCTGTGACCGTGTAGAGTTCATTAAACAGACTCTCCCCACTGACAAAAAGCTTCGCGGTCTCTTCAACTATTGGAAGAAGTTTTTTCAGAGCAAACATTTGCTTGGAAAACTCTTCCGCATCGGCATCGGAGATAGAGTCTTTTGAGGAGATGTATTCCAAGACTTGTTTCAAGTGACTAATGGGATCAGAGTCCAGGAGAGTGTAGTTGGCTTGTCTCACCTTCTCAATAACTCCCAACATCTCCTCAATCTTCTGCGAATTCAAATTTCCCGCGGCTCCACTGACGTTTCCCTTCAACTCCTCCACAATATCGAGTCCATGACGGATCTTGACAGTATTCCATGCACCAACTCCATTCAATGAACTCATTTTGGATGCCAAATCTTGAACCTTCGATTCCAGATCTTTGAAATTTCCACGCTTCAGTTTGTTCATCAAATCCAATGGAATTCCCGACTTGGTTAACTCTATCAACACCTCTACTACACTCACACTTCTATCATGCAGTTCCATTTCCAACGAGAGACTATTCAGGATTCTCGAAACAGCAGAAATGTCACTGTAGAATTGGGAGAAGCGGTCTGTCGATGTGGAACCTGGAATCTCCACGAATTCTTGGAGGGACTCTGAATGGGATTCAAACCTTTGACATAGCCCAGTTCGAGGTCGTAAGTGCCAGAGAGGGCATCTAGAAACTCGATTTCTAAAACAACGTCTTTCAGATCGGTCTCCCAATGTTTGCCTGCTCACCTTCCTTTGCGGATTCTGTGTTCATTCCGAAATCATCATCTTCGTACTCGTCTTCGTTTTCTTCTATTCCTGAACAAAAATGCATCGTTTCCTCTTTGAATCTCCTCGAAATTACCTGCTGTTAGTCGGATAACAAACATGAAAACGAAGAGAAGCTTTTTGAATCTCATCTTGGCGTTCAGATTGTCCAAGGACAAAGCTTTCAATTGATTCGTTTCGCTTGGACTCCGCTATTTATAGACAACTTTTTGACCCCGGGTTTTCAGAATGTCACGATTAAATACGTGCACGTCTTTTTGCTTTTTGAAACCTATTTTCGATAAGGATGTGCTTTTCGATACTTTTTCGAAAATATTCTTAACTTTCTTTCTTGTTTCCGATTGTTTGCCTTTTTCCTCGCCTGTGTTTGAATTTATGCCATTTTAATAAAAATACAAAACCTCGTTTAAAGGCGCAGAGCTGCGCACAGCGCGTTCTTTTCTCGGGTCTCGCAACGAACCCGTTCGATTTTTGGTGAGATTAAACGATGCGATCTGATGAGATCTCCAGAGCCCATTTGCCTTCATTCTCGTCGTCTTTCTCCCTATTTTCTTTCGATTTTTTCTTGATGTTTTTATTGTTTTCTTTCCAGCAACCGATTAACGATGAGCGCCGTCGAGGAAGCGAGAGAATTGATCGATAGCTGGCTTTTTGCAGAAGTGAACAAGTTGATTGAAATTTGTCAGGCAACGTGAGACACCGAAAACACCGCTTGCTTTAAACGAATGATTGATTTTCAGAGAGTCGAGCTCATCCGATTCCGGCTCTGAGCAGGAGTCATCAGTCATTATTTCATCACGAGCTCAATCTCCCGAAACTGTCGAGCCGATTGAAGATCGTTCGTCGTTGTCTTGCTGCAAATGTCATCAAACGCTCAACAATTCGGCGGCGACTGACAAAGTGTACAGCGAAAACAAGGACAACGTACCCGCAGGAAAACAAGTCGAGATTGAACTGGAATGTGGAGGCATGAAAAACGAAGATAAGAGTGATGAACCATCACTCCTTTCGGAAGACTTCGTGCCTCAAACTTCTGGCGATGATTCGGACGAGACGTGTTCACAAAGAGCGAGTGACAAAGAAGAGGGAAAATCTGTCACTATCGAAAGTCCGCCAGGAACGTGCACACTACAGGGCGACCTAGATATGCTCGAGCATAGCTTTGCGGACAAGCCAGAAGGACTGATAGAAGAAGACGAAGCTGTTGTGAAGAGACGCTTCCAGCAAACTGAACAGGAGTGGAAACTGATGACTCCTGATGTGCGGAAATATTTGCAATTGGTAGGGCAAACAAATAAGACAAGACACACTTCTTGATTTCAGGCTACCAAAAAACACATCGAGCTCTACAGCGACGAAAAGTATGATGAAGAAGCGCCCATTCCAGGTGGTATATTCATGGAAATTCTCCAGGTAAACCATGAAGCCCGTAATATACACGCACCCTTCTTTTTCAGTACGCCTACTCCTGGAATTGCCATCGTCTGGAAAAAACCCTGCCATCGCCACCACGCTGTCCGCTCTTGGCTGACATTCCTGATAACGTCGTGATCTTCTTTGTCAAGGTTTGCCCTTATTAATTATAATCCAAATACGTTCTTTTTTCAGGTCATCTACGCGCGGTTCGGAGCCAAAGAGCCGGAGGGAACTCCAGCCTAGAAGCCACTCATTCATGTGATATATTTATTGTTCATTTATTTATTTGTACTCGACTTTCATGTGATTATCATTTTGACATTCTAAAGTGCGATTTTCCGTGTATAAAGTGCACATTCCATCTGTGTTCGAAACTATTTATGCAGGTTTTTTTTCAACTCAAGCTTTCAGGCCTTCGTTCTGAAATTTGTCTTCTTGACAAATACAGCTCTAAATTCTGCTGTGCCGTCATCAATTTCCGATTTCACTTATTTCGTTGACACGTGGTTCGAACTCCAGGACGCCAGTTATGATTCTAGATCTACATTTCGATTCTGGATTCTTCATTCTAGTTATCTGTGAATTTTAAAAAAAACTGATCAAATAGAATACAGAGCCGCTTTGGGGAGACGAAACATTCTATCGATTCGAAAGTTTCCAGACACTTTGAAACAGGAATTGTTTCTGGGTAAAAACTCCAAAACTGAAAAGATTTTAGTCATAAAACTGATTTTAGTCTGAAACTGATGTGTTTTTCAATCCAAGAGAATATGCTTCCATCAGGCATCACTTGTTTTCTCTCCCGTTTGCTCTCGTGTGTCTCTCGATCACTCGTCCTTGAACCTCCATTCCCTCCCGTCGAAGATGATTCATCATACTTCATGTGGATGCCGTCTCTTTCAGATGGCCTCCTTTTTATGATTTTTCGAAAACTTTTCTACTATTATTCATTTCTGGCACCCGTCTGTTTTGGGGAGCCTTGTCATTCTGATTTTTTCAAAAATTCCCACAAAACGTTGTTATAGTTCAAAGGTTATGTAAACCAGATCATGGAAGAAAAAATAGTAAGCTTTTCGTTTTTAAACATGTTAAAACTGGAGAAAATCGTTTTCAGTACTCCTCCAAATGGCCAGCCGAGTTCAGTGACGCGGTACCTGGAGAAGGAGCGGGTTAACAAGATCCAGGAAAAACTCTCGGCCAAGATGTTCCAAAGAGACAACCTGTGGAACAATGCATACGGATGGGACACCTCCGGGACATCTCAGAAGAACAAAGAATGGACAAAGATCATCGAAAACATCAACGGATTCGCAGCGACAATGCCAAGGAACGTGATCGAGAGTCAAAAAGAGCACAGTCTTCATCTTCACGGACGCAAGCAAAGAAGCCACAGGAAGAGAGAAGAGTGGAACCTTCATCTCAAAAGGAATGCTATCGATCGTGGAGGCAGACAGCCTATTCGAAGACCGTGGAATCAAAGTGCGGTTTGGACGGATTTTGTAGGAGAAATCACTTCTCAGACACCTGCGGCCAAGATTTCGTCAGTCGGATCGGCGCCAGAGTTTGAAGGCTTCTGTCCCTTCGGAAAACTCTGTCTCCGGCCTGTCGGTAAGGTCGATAAGTTTATTTTTATTTTCATATAGACCTAAAAGGTTATGTTTTCCTAATAGAGGACCAGTAACATAAGAGGGGAGGTGTAAGGGATATCACTATCCCTTAGGTTACTGTAATCATCAGTATAGTAGATTAAGTATTCTTCTCCAGTCTTAGGACTTTGACCAAGGTGATGTCATTCTAGCTTCACCCTTTGATCTCATGACTCAGCATGGATTCCAGCATCTGACTATCTGTCCAGGACAGACGGAAATCCAGATGACTCTTTCCCTGTAATCTCATAACTTCCTACAGTCCTAAAGACGATTTCAGACGGATAAATACTGTTTGCATTTTTTTAATACTGTTCTGTTTGATTGTTCTGTATTGGGTTTTGATACCGCGAAAGCGGAGTTTTTTGTATTTCTCCTTGACTGTCTTTCTTCCCCCACGGAGATGGCCCTCCTGCCACGACTCCGTGGGGCGTACTCAAATAAAGCACTCATATCCTACCCTGTGTCCTCTACTCTTTTGCTATAGAATTATATGTTCTTAATTACACAAGTTTGTATTTAAAAAAATAAATTCCTTTCTCCGTTTATCCTATACACTCTTCGAACAAGAACTCGTTGGAGCGATAAACCGATCCCATCAGAGCCTCGGATAGTTTCGACAAGTTCACCAAACTATTACATTCTTCTTCGTCTTGACAAAAAAGGAAAACTTTGCTAGGTCACAACTCAAATCATATGAACACTTCACAGTTGTCTATTCCAGAATCTGAACCTGTAGGATAGGTTTTCCCAGTGCTCAAACAATTCGGAAAAGTTCAACTGAAAGAGCGGAAAAAAAAATTTGTTTCTTCCTTCCATAATTGTTGCAAAACTTTGCGCGGGCTTTTCTGGCACTCGTAGATCAAAAACTCGATTCTTCAGCAAGAGAATGATTTTTGATGTATCCATGCTCAAACAGCGCCTGGTTTCTTCAGAACACAGAATTTCTTCACATTCTTGGTTTCAAACTTTTTTTTTGCAGTTTTTCGAAATTTTCTGTTTCACAATTTTCATATTTGGAAAATTTCGAATCCCAGAAGGGTTCTGAATTGCCTCTTCTAATTTCCAAGAAAACCTATTCAGAAATGAATTTTAACGAAAAAAAAAAGTTTTTTGAATTCCATTTTTCTGAAAATTCAGTCGACCCTAAAAATTCAATTCAAGCAAGACCATTTTCAATTCGAAAAACTTCTTAAGAGCTTCTTCTGATGTGCATAAAAGCATCTTTAACTGATAACCTTTATTCCTCTGCCAAGTCAAAACTTTCCTATTCCTTCAATTTTTCTAATAATTTTCTGTTTCAAACCCGTTCAAATTGGTTGGAACTCTTCCAGTTTTTCATTGCACCGGTGCATGCACCATGGTTTTTTTTGTTGCTGAAACTTCAGTTTTCTAACTCGTTTTTCACCAAATACAAACGGTTCCCAAATCGCACTTTTGCTCTCGAGTTATGAGTAACTCTTCGTTAACAATTTCCAACTCAGAAAATCTCTTCAAATTCGATTTCCATTCAACAATTTCAACTGCAGTAGATCACCTTTTTTGAAACTTTTTTTCCGTTTCGAAAATTTCTCATTTTCTTGACAACTTTCTAATCCAATGTTAATACCAATATTTCCATCACACGCCCCTTCAGAATCCCACGAATACCATTCCTTCTGTGCAAACACTTTCTCTCGCCGCCCCCTCCCTCCCTCCTCCCCTCTGAGACCCCACGAAAATCGGGGAAGGGGAAACAATCGGGGAACGAGAATCGGGGACAGTGGGCGGAGCAAAAAAAATGCAACTGCGGCGCGAGTTTTTAACAGTACAAACCAGGTAAAACCTCATGCGCGCGTTGCGTTTTTCATATGCTCCGCCCACTGTCCCCGATTCTCGTTCCCCGATTGTTTCCCCTTCCCCGATTTTCGTGGGGTCTCTCCCCTCTTCCCGCTGGTACATTCAAAAACAGTAATCGATAATTCTGCACCCCGCGAAAAGGGGGGACCATTTCTGTACGCGCACGCGGCACGCACGCCCCTCTCTTGCCCCTCTTCTCGTCGACAAACAATAACACGATGCGAAATTATCGGCTCGTTTTTTGAAATTCAAATATTTGCTCGGGCTCTGGCGACGTTCTGACGGCGCGTTGGTTTTCGGGGAGCTTCTTTGAGGAGCCTTGAAACTGTGAATAAAATGTAGACGCTTTCCCTTCCTTTTCAGCCGTTTTCAGCCACACTTTCAGCGATTTTCAGTCTATAATCTCAATTTCAGAAACCACCAACAAATGCTTCAATGTCAAACGGGTAGTAAGACTAAGAATGAATACGAGGAGGAGGAGGGCAGACACTGGAAGCTGTGTGGACCAGCGAAGCCGCGGAATCGAAGTCGCAAAATGTCGAGGCTGGAAATCGAAGTATTGGTAGGTTTCAAGGCTTCTAGCACGGGAAACAAGTTGACATTTTCAGCTGATCCGTCAAAAAGAGATATTGGAATTCAACCAGTGTCAACGAGGCTGGACGGGGCCCATCGACAAACCTGGTGCTGTTCCCGATCAGGTTGAATACGTGGGAGCACCGGTTAAAGAGGTCAAAGATGATCCACCCAGAAAGGATCCAGAAGTCACTGTCATCGTGCCAGAAGAAGTTGCTGCTCCAGTTACCCAGAATCCAATTCTTCCGACTTCAGTCCTTGAGAATCTGATCTTCCTGAATCCCGTGGTCTCCCCTACTCTTTCAAGTCCAGTGGAAGCCCCTCAAGAATCCATCGAGGACGCGTTGGCTCAGTTCGACCAAGCCCTCCAGCGTGTCAAATCTCAAGATATCGCCAGGAGAACGCCACCAACCGAGACCGTTGCTCAAGACCCGATTCCAGAACATCAAGAAGCATCCAGCTCTTATCAATGGATGCCCAGTACAAGCTACCAGGAACCATCTGGATATCCAGCTCAGCAACAGGAACAGAATTGGCCATCTCAACAGCAGCAGACTGCTCTTCAGCCGGCTCAGGCAGAACAGCAGTGGCCATTGTATCCGACTCAACATCAGACTGCATCCGGATCAGGCCCCCAGCCATATCCTCACCAGCCGATCGCTCTTCCACCCCTGAAGGGACTTCAGATGAGTCGAGAGGATTTGAAAGATCAGAATGGATTCGTCAACTTGTCCCAACGATTACCCCCAATCCAGCTTCCTCCGATCAAAACGAGTTCCTCGGTCCAAGAGGCCCCAAGAGTCTCGCCACCAATCAACCCGAGTCTCTTGCCACCTCCCAAACCACTCCCAGTGAAATCACTCCTCAGAGACATGCTCACCTCAAATACTCCGTTGGCGAACGAAATCTCCCGTTCGAATACGCCGAGTCCCTCAAATCACGAGATGTCACTTCTAGGAAAGCTTCTGGAGAAACCGCCACCGCATTTGAGCCTTCTGAAAGACATGCCAACGATTGAAGCGGACTCAGAATTCCCGCAGGTGAGGAAATTTCATATCCCAAATCGTTTTGAAAAAACGCGAATATTTCAGCTCCCGCCCCCGGTCCAAAAGCCGCCACCGAAACCCAAGCCGGCTCCGAAGACTCAGCGCGCTCCGAAGCCAAAAGTACAGGCGAAGATTGTGGTCAGAACCGGAAAGATCACCTATAGAGCTGAGCCACAACAGGAGACTTTGCGCCGTCCGGCATCTCAGATCGGGGCTCCAGTACTTCCTACGGCGAGTGATTCTATGAGAATGCCAGTGAAAGCGTATCTACAGAATATGGCCTTCAAGAAAGCGGTTAGTCAAGGTGTCAACTGATTTCAACTAATTTCTTCATTTCTCAGATCCCACCAACCGACACCATCCAGAGAAAGCGGTACTACATCCGCAAACCAACCCCGGAGACTCGCCCACATCACCCGCATCTGAATCCTCGCCCCCATCCGCATCGCCAGGTCATTCATCACACGCGATTCCCGATTCAACATCGACCATACCCTCCAGCCCCGTATCCTCAGGTGGTGACGACGATTCCGAATCGGAAGCGCCCATTGGAGAGTACACTTCTGGATGAACAACTTCTCGAGGACGATCCGTTCGTTATGCAGCCGAACGCAAAGAATCCAGGACCGTCCCTAGCCGAGTTGAATCGGATGGATGAGGATGAGGAGATGTTCGAGACGTTGGCAGTGGATCTCAGAGAACCTCAGTCAGTGAGCACCTCGGCCAGCGACGAGGGCTCTCAGGGATCCCTCGGAACTTATGGAGAATCAATCGGCGACTATGCTTTCGGTGGAATGGACGACTTCAACTCAATGTCCACCATGTTCGATCCCTCTTCGCTCTATTAACTCACCTAATAATATTCACAATTTTTAGAAATTGATCTCCCACCCTCACATGGTATTTTTCTTTGTAAATACATTCCCATTCTTTCCTCCCGCCTTCGGGTTTGCTTTCGATCCCATTGACCCCCACTAAAATTTATATCATCAGTCGTCAATTTAATCATTAATATACATAAATATGAAGATTTCTAATAAACAATTATTTACTTAAAATACGAATCCGGTGGGCGGAATTCGTCGTCACGCTCGTCTCGCTCCTTCTCGATCCATGTGGTGTAGAGACCCTTTCCTCGGTCCCACTCTCTATCAGACTTCATCAGTCGAGCGTGTCGTTCCTCTGGAGTTTCCTTTTGACCCGGCATCGGGATAGCATCAAGGTCGACTTTTTCGGGAGGTGGTGTTGGTGGAGGTGATGGCACTGAAATCAAAGGGGAATTCGGAGGCTTTCGGAGAATCGGTCTGATTTTAAAGAAGTTTGCATGAGATCTTGGGTTAAAAAGTTTCTCATAATCTGGGTCCAGAAATGAAACTCTGGCAAATCTACTCGTGCTAGAACGCTAAACCGTCCGAAATTGGCATTGTTTGTCAAACCAGAAGCATATAGATAAGATAGAGCTCGTCGAGATCTATCTCTTGATACTTGAACATCCCGATTATCTCAATATTTGGCCGAGTTTCCTGATGGCATTTTTCGTAGTATTTTGGATAAAAGGACTGTTTTCACGGAATTTTCCCTCAAAACTTCGAAGATGGGCTATCTAGAGCTCTCTGCTTCACTTACAAGGTGCCAATCCATTCCTAACTCTCATCTTGTTGGTCTTCACTCTTCGTTCCTTATCCTTCTGCTTCTTCACTGCTCTCCGTTTCGCTATCTCCGCGTCAGTCTCCTTTGACATTTCCAACAACTTATCGATGTCATCTCTTCGTTTATTCGTATTCATCGACAAGCGCATGTGTGACGTTCCGTAGACGCGTTGCTCTGGAAAATGGGAAGTTAAAATGCTCGATGTTTCTTCATATTTTCGGCATTAAAGCTCACCTTCACTATGATGATAGTGTTCTGGAACGGGGCCTCTGCCAAACCCAGTCGCCGCCGCTTCCTCTTGCTCTCTGAATCGTTCCCGCTCAATCGCTCTATCCTCGTCGATTTTTCTCCGCTTCGTTCCAAAATCCACCAAAAAATCGAGCGGCGTATCAGCTGAATTAGTCAATTCCACTTTCCCATCTTGCATTCTATCATATAATTCTGCTTTGTCTCTCAACTTCTGCTGCGCCGCTCGAAACTTCTCTTCGTCCTCTTCTCTCCGAAGAGCTCGCTCGTTTTTGGCGATTCGTTTGTTTCTAGCTTCTGCATCACGATCTTGACGCTCTTTCTCTTCTTTCTTGGTGCTCAGGAGATTCTAAACTAGTATTATTATTATTTTTTGAGTCTTCTAAAATTCAGCACATACGGACTTTCCAGTGACATGAGTTCCACTACTCTTAATTGTGTGACTGGAACCAATGACATCTTTCCTTCGAAGTAGCTCGTTTTTCAGTTTGAACAGTGACGATGACTGAAAGCTTTTTCTATAATTCAAGTATCCTTTTTTTTTCAAAAACCTCTCCAGTCGCCAAGCTTTTCGGTCCGGTTTTAACGATTCCCAGCACATCTTTTTCTGGTTTTTCAGAAGGACCCGCGACATCTGCTGATTTTTCTTCTTCCTCTTCTTCATTTTTCAACAAATCCCTCGAGGCGAACGTCGCCATTTTTCTTGAAAATCGCTGAAAATTTCGACGAAATCTCGACTGATTATACGACGATTGTGCAATCACCGCCACGCACTTTTGCGGACAACACAAACGCGCTCCATCGCTCAGAGAGTTATTCGAATCGAAGACGTCGTCATCGGCTGTTGATTACTTCTGAATTCAGCACGTTGTCATCGTTACCGTTTTTTTATTGATTTCAGTATAGTTCCGAGCGGACGACGAGGTCGTGTTATGCTTTTCAACGATTTTTCGAGCTATTTTCACCATAATTGGGCAAACTAGGCCGAAGCTTTGAGTCCACCCTTGCTTTCTCTTTTTTCAACTGATTATCTATCTCGATGCAGAATTATTTTTCAGAGTTTCTCTTATTTAATAAGAACTATGGATCCATATCAAAATCAGCGTACTTATCCATCACGGCCGTCAACCCGCGGCGGGGGGCACGGAGGAGGATACCCAGCTCACGAGCAAGCTCACTACGGAGCCCCAGCCTATGGAGGATATGATCCGTACAATCCATATGGAGCACCAGGGGCCTATGGAATGTACCCAGGAGGCGGTGGTTATCCCCCTCAAGAAATGCCGTCACCTCTGGACGCCGAGATACAAGCTGTGTTAAGAGAGATTCACGCGGAGGTTGGAGGGCTAGAGGCGTCCGGAGAACAGTTCCGAAATGCTAGACGGCTTCTAAATACTGAGAAGGAAAAGTTGGAGAATAATATCGATCCAGAATGGCTTGAGGTGGATGTGGCGAAGCCTGTGAAGGTCTGCAAGAAGGTTCTGATTCCCGTCTATCGTCATCCAAATGTACGTTTCGTTCATGGACTTTGAGTAGATTTAAGGTAATTTTTCAGTTCAACTTCATCGGAAAGGTGCTCGGACCAAAAGGAGCCACCCTTCAAACCCTATGCAAGACCCACAAGTGTCACATCTACATTCTGGGACGTGGCTCCACGAAGGATCGCGAGAAGGAGGCGGAGCTCTTGGCTTCCGGAGACCCGCAACACGCTCATTTCAGTGGGCCTCTTCACGTGAAGGTTGAGACAGTGGCTCCAGCCTATATCGCTTATGGTCGTGTCGCCGCAGTCATCGAAGAGTTGTCGAGAATTCTACAGCCGGTGAGAGAATTCAGGATGAATTTAAGGTCTTTGAGGGTGTATTCAGATCCACGAGGACACGACGCCAGCTCACTTGAGGAATGGAGATAACGAAGAGAAGACCGACGATGAGAAGAAGGACGGAGGCGATGGAAGAGGTGGACGTGGCGGAGGCCGAGGTGGATTCCGAGGTGATTTCCGAGGAGGTCGTGGTGGTATGCGAGGAGGACCCGGAGGACCGATGGGATCGCGAGGTGGAATGGGAAGAGGGCGAGGAGGGCAGCCAGCTGGGTAAGAAACTGTTTTTTGGCCGATTTAAAATTTGAAAAAGTAAAATAAAATTCTTGAAGAAGCAAAAATCAAAAATTGCAGATACCGACCATACTAAAAATCCAAAAAATCCACCAAACTGAAAACCCACAACCAAAATGTCCAAAAGTAACGAAAAATATACATATATATATCCAAAAGTCCTCTATTTTTACCTTCTCCTGTTCTCTGAATTGTTTTTACACTCCATTTCATGTTATTCCCCTTATTTTCTTTGTTTTTTTTATCGATTAATATTCGAGATCCGTATTCTAATTTATTTGATGTTCTCCCCCTATCGAATTCGAAAAAAAGTCCTGAAAATTAAAAGGAAATCTTCAACAGAAACAATGTCAAAATAAATGATGAAAAATATGATTGAAAGAGCATCTTTTTTTTAAATTCTCCCCCCGCCTTCCTTGTTCTTCAAGAGATAAGAGAGCCTCCAGAGAGTAAATAGATAAGAGAAAGAGAGCACTTCAAAATTGTCTTTTTCTTCCTATTTCTCCCTCTACTGACTGAAAAATGCTGGAATTTCGATCCTTCCTAGTTTACTATGACCTCCCGAGCAACCCGGGAGAGCTTGAAGAGCCCAAAAGTTTACAGGTAAAATTTTCGATTTTCGAAGGGCTCAAAACCGAAAATTCCAGTTCCCCGGTCACATCTGGCAACACCGCGACATTTTCATGGCCGAATTGGCGCTAGAAATTTCTGAACTTTCTGAAGACTTCAAATTGAAATATAGCGATGCGGATGGTGCTGTTCTGAAAGTTCGCGGAGCCGATGATTTTGAAAAATTCACTCAAAGACTAGAAAAAGCAGATGAGGACGAAGAAATCGTCCTGATTCTGGAGAGAGTAGAAGCTAGAAAACCATCGTCTTCTGTGAATCCAGAAACCTTACGCATTTTCCCTTCGGAACTCCAACGAGGCAGATACGTGGGGAACGGGGTACATGGCTCCGTGATTATGTAAAATTTGGTCGAAAATTCTTGAGAAAAAAGAAAAAGTTCAGGGCTCGACATGAGAAAACAGATAAATGGTATGTGATCAAGACGATTTTCTCACAGAATAACGATAAAAGGGAGTATGAGAAGGAGATTGTGGCGTATGAAGAGGTAAATGTTTAGAGAAATATGATAAAATGCTCCAAGTGAGCTCAAATTGAGACTTAGAGCTCTATGATTAGGACCAGTTTATCCTACTTCTTGATTTCCCTTCACTATAGTGAAATCCTGTAATCGAAAAAATCCCAAAACTGGAAGCTCGACTTGGAAATAAGGTAATCAGTCAGTCAAAAATCTAGAATAGCAGAAATTCAGTTTCGACCAGTTTTACCTTTATAGCCCCTGGATCCGAATCCGGTCCGTATCACTTTAGTGAGGTAATGCGTGTCAAAATCTATTCTTTGAGAACTGGCTGAAAATCTTGCTTTGGAGCTGAGAAACAACATTGCTCAACTCTGTACAAAGAATCCCGAAAATTATCAGAACGAGCCGAGGACAAGTTGGCAGATAACTTTACTTCAAAAATTAGATTTCCAGCCAGTTTTAGTATTGGTAGATTTTGACGAGCTCTATCAGTAGACAATTGAACTGGCTGAATGCCATATTTTCAAGTCGAGTTATCCGGCCGGTGTTCAAGTGAGATGACTTCCTCGATTGTCCCCCTCCAACATCATCCAATCATCCAATGGTCCATTCTTCCAGTGCTCCCAGTCTCCGTATGTAGTTGGCTACTACGGTTGCGAAGTCAGCTCGACGAAGAAGGAACTGGTGCTCGAGTACATGGACGGTGGCGACTTTCGTCAATTCGGTGCACTCCCGTTTCCGGTCCATCAAAGTGTTACGCTGTCGCTTATACGGGCAATACGACACGTGTGGAATAGTGGACCTGGGTACATCCATAGAGATATCAAACCAGAGAATATACTAGTGAATTTGAGTGGAGACGTCAAGATTTGCGATTTCGGAGCGGCGAAGGTGAGGGATGGAATCCGATTTCTAGAGGTCTAGAAACCTTCAGAAATTCAGATGTCCCAATTTCTAAATCTTCTTGATGTTTCCAGAGAATCGACAACACCTATCGCATCGCTTCCTCGGCAGCTGGCACGCAGTGGTATCAAGCGCCAGAGCAACAAATGGGACATGATTATAGGTAAAAATCTTCGAAGAAAGTTTCACTTCAAGATCTCTGGTTTGCAGTGAGAAAGTGGACATTTGGGGTTTCGGATTAACACTTTTGGAGTTGGCGATGGGTCCGAATCACGAGGACTTTTTGAATGGATTCTCTTCGCACGAGGAGATCACCGTTGAGTCGATCGATGGATTTCCGGATTCGCTCGCTGAGTTGATTAGTAACTGGTGAGGGTTTGGAGTCTTGAAAAAAAGAAAATTGAGTCACGTTAAGTGCGATAGATTTTGAGGAGCTCTATCTACCCTATACGATACAGACCTGGAGACCCCTTTCCAGAAAGCCCTGAAAGCATGTGTTTAAGATTATTGCCTTGGTTAGCCTAAAAAATGCAGTTCTGAGTGAATCATAGCTAGGATTTCAATCGAGTTAAGCTCAATGATAAAGTATTAGGATTTTCGAAGACCCTTTTAATTCACTGTTATCGTACATTCTAGACCACCCGACTCCCCATTATTCTCTTCGATGCTCCATTCTCAGATCTTCATAATTCTCTATATCTTCCAGCCTCCGGATCCGCCCATCAACGCGCTGGTCTCCCGACCAAATCGAACAGTCCGCCTATCTCCGAGACCTTCCGGAGCCCGACCGTCAATGTGTCTCTCGATTTGTCAATAAACATTATCAACGGTAGAAAACAGTTTATTTTGCATTGCTCTCTTTTCTTTCTTTGGTTTCTACAAAATAAATCAATGTTTTTCGAAAGTACGGGGGAAGACGGTTGGTTTTGAGACTTGGTGTGTGGGCTGGAGAAAAGGGAAGGATAGAGGGGAAAAGGAGAAGTTCGAAGGGAAACCGTTGAAAATGTGTGAGACAATTTGTGTTGGTGAGTGATGGTGGTGTGTGGGGGTGTGTCAACCGGGAGAAAATAAACGAGAATTTAAATAATAAAAAGAGAATTTAGATGAATCTCAATCTGCGCGAGGCTCTCTCGTTGAGAATCGTGGCGATTTCAGCTATCCTTTGACGCAGTTCCACTTCGTCCTGTTCCTCGGCGGCCGCTTCGATGAGGACCTCTTCTGGGACGAAGATTAGCTGCTGAAAATTGGAAAAATAAATGAAATTCCAATGAAAATGCAAAGAAAAATCATTAGCTAGCCATTGTTAGTGAATCTGTTTAATTACTTAGTTCCCAGTTTGAACCGCAAAAAACTCATTGCTCAGGCACGATAATTGAATGGGAAAATTATCACAGCTCTTTTAAAGGACGAACGGAATCAGTTTAACGATTTGAAGACTTTGCGAAATTGTGAAACCGAAAATTTTTTCGAATCACCGAAATTTTCAGAGAGACGCCAAGAAGACTGACTTGACGTATGATGTACTCTGAAAGTTCCTTTTCCCGTTACCTGTTGATTATCCTCAAACTGTTCCGGTAGCTCATTCTCATCGTATGCCTCGAAGACGGGAACCGAGCGACGGTCACGTGGGTAGTATTCGATTTGTTGGGTTACTGTAACTCTCTATTATTCTTTCTCCAGAGACCCTCTTTGACACCTACAGTATTCTGGGAGCTCAACGACTTCATAGGCCTCGATGGCGGCTTCCGGATTGTATTGGTCGATTTCGTTCTGCACGATTTCCGCCAAAACAGCCAATTCCTCATCGCTGAGATCTGCAACAGGAAGCCTTATTTTGGTTCTGAGTCATTATTTGTTTTGTTCCCTATTTTTTCCTATTGTCAAATTGAAATGTCATAGAGAATAGGGATGATGATGATGAATGAATGGGATTCGATTTGCTTGGGGAAAAGAGATTAGCGTCTGAACGGATGGATCATCTAGGGGTTTAGGGTGTCTGCCGGATGGAAATGGCGGAAATTTGAAAGAAATTCGATTTATTTTTGAAATTCTGAGATGGTCAGTTTCAAGGATCTCGATAATCTGAAGCCGTCCGGTTTGGGGATATGAACACTAAGGAAAAAGTTTCTGAGTCTCCATGATTCTTTAGAATCCGGGTCTGAGGTTCGATGTTCTCCAGGTTCTGCAGGAAATCAAGATTCTAGAACTCTTTCAGTTTTTTAAATCTCAAACAATTTGGAGCTCCGGAAAGTTCGGAAGGAGTTGTAAGATTCGGAAATTCCACGATTTTGAGATTCTCGATTTGAGGATTCTGGGATTTGGACGTTAGCCTTTGGAAGAGTTGTAAGAGATTCTGAATTCGTTTTCTGTGATTTCATAGATTCTTAGATTCCAAAGGTCAAGTGTTGCAAAATGTCTAACCGTCCTTAGATATTGCATTGAAGCAGTAAAATATTGAAAACAATGTGAAAATTGCCACAATTTTTCTGTTTCAGCGGAACGTGCAGTTTTTTAAAAATCAGTTTTGGCTTGACTTCCATATTTTTGAAACCTTTCAGAAAATGTCTGCTTTCATCCGAATCGAGTTTATTTCTGTTGCAAAATTTAGCAATCTGTGGCATGCCCCATTTCAAATTTTGCCAATTTCCATTCCCTCTTCTCTCTCTTTCTCTCACTCATACAAATAAAAAAGAACTTTAATCTTCGTCCTTTTTTATGCTCATTTCGCCGCGGATTGGTTTGTTGAGTGCTCTCTTCTTCTTTCTCTGCGTCTCTTCCAAACACACACTCTTTTATGAGATTTTCAGTGAAACCGAGAAGATATCTGTATGTATTTTAGAGGAGATGTCACATATCCGGAGGCAATATCAGGAGAAAATGAGATATTCGGAAAAAAATGATGGATCATTTTAAGAGAAAAGGAGGAGGTGGATCATCGCTCTGAATTATTGATAGAAAGTGGACTTTAGAACTTTTACGGAAATAGATTTACGATGGAAGGACTCGAAGTTTGAAATTTGGAAATTGCACGGAGTCAAAATATTACTGTTTCAGAGAAAGATGAAAATAGGAACTTCGTTTCAACTTTCGATGAGTCTCTCTTTGAATGTGGATCTTTAAGACCAATTTCAGCGTATTTCCAGCCATAGGATTACTGTATCAGATGAAGGGGTACCGATGGCTATTATCGTCTGACAAATCCGAAGGCCAATGTTTACTGTTTCCATAGACTTTGATATTTCTGGTTTGCTGTAATCTGCACTTTCATTCACGTTCATATCTGTCAATGCAAAACATTCAACGTTGAGGAGATGAAAAATTGGTTTCCAACAACCCGATTTTTTTTCAAATATTGTGACTATTTTAACCAAATCTGGATCTTCATTTTCGTAGTTGATAACTTTCTTGAAAATTGCAGTCAAGTCAGTTAAAGTGCCGCCACTTCGAACTTCGGTTTGAAGAATAATTAGGCATCTTCTCTTTGAAGCGTCCTAACTGACTTGAATTCAGACAAAGTTAACAACTACAAAAAGGAAGATCTAGAGGTGTTTGATTCAACCACAAGATTTCCAAATAATCAAACCATTGACGAGCGTCTTTCAAGACCTTGAAATTGACCGTTTTGAATGGAAAACGAGTTCCATCTTAATCTTCAGTACATAGATTTGTTCGCGCTTTTTCAGCAATGGTAAATCAAATTCAACCTCAAGTATGGAGTGTCAAGTTATTGATCTACCCGTGCTGGAAAAAACGCGCAAAAATCGTTGAGTAAAAGAGCACAGGACCAACAATGAAAATATTCGTTCTCCAACCTTTGACTATCCGCTCAAACGACACTCCGCACTGCGGAACAGCAAATAACTAGTTTCGTAGGCTGAAACTTTGATTTTTTTTTCTGTTTCACGCACTGTGTAACAGTGGAGTTTCGTTATTGAGGATAGTCGAAGGATGATCCAACTTTTCGTACCTCTCCCCCCTATTTTCGCGAATCCGCTGTCAGTCCGACCGAATTTCCAGACACTCCCCAATCTAATCTAAATTGCTATTTGTCCCCCTTGAAAAACCAGAAGGAAAATAATATATATTTTGTGCCCAATTTTCTCCACCCCACTTCATTTTCGTTGAAGCAGCTGATTTTCCGGTTCAATTTTGGTCGGAAGAGAGTGAAAAACCAAAAAGAGAAGAAGAAGAGGAAGATTGACTAATTTTCGTGGGAATCGACTCTTGGAAATTCGAGATTTTTTGTTGAAACACAAAAAGAAACAAAACATTTGTAGTTTGTAGTCTTGCTCCCTAGATGATCCCTAAAAACCAAGGAATTCATATTTTCCCAAAAGTTAATCCTTTTAAGGATCGGAAATCCTATGACGTTCAAGATCTCTCATCTTTTAACAGTTTACATAATCTTATTTCAAAATCTTGACACTATTTATGATCCTTCTAGAGCTTCTGAAATCGCACGACTTCTTGCAAGATTAGCAGGAAAAAATATTAGATTATGCTAATCAAATGCTTATAATCATTTTCGGAGCAAAAAGAGTGGGAGAAAAGGAGCGAAAGAATGTCAAGAAAAGGTTCCCTGTTTCCAACTGAATCCATCAAAAATTACCACTCTCAAATTCAAGAAAGCCTAATAATGTAACCCGATATCCCCATCACACGTCATCCGAGAGAAAGAAGGTGAGAAAAGACTAACCGGCTAGTTGCTCTCGGAGCACGTCCTCTTCCGTGGCGCCCAAATCGGCGGCATCCGAATCATCTGGAATCTGCTCCAGAATCACGTTTCGCTTTCCACGGCGAAGCGCTTTCGGGGCGGGCGCTGGAAAACAGATGGGGTACAGTACTCGGAAAAAGATGGAAGTTTTGAAAGTAGGAGGAGGCTCATTCAATAGTTTTTAGTTATCTCCGCAATTTGTCTCGAATTTTTACTGTTTCTAATGTACTTTGAATCTACAGTAACCACTCGATCATCACTGACTGGAGATTTTTCGCTGAACTTCGAGTAGTTCAAAAAAATTGTTCACAATCACTTGATTTGTCTGAAAATTGATGGGAATATGATACATTTTTTGAGGAACCACTGTCAAGTCAGTAAAGCCGCGATAGAAAGATTAGGGATCCAGCCCAGCTGACTTGATTGCGATTTTCAAGAAATATTGTCAACTCCGAAATTCCAAATCTAGTGTTGATCAAAATCTAGAGGCGACCAAGCCAACCAACCAAATTTCGAAAAAATTGGAAAATCAGGATTCACTTTTTTTTTTCCTTTCACCTGGACCAGGTGAAAGGACCAGGTGACCTGGTCAACTAAAAATGAAAAAACTGTCGTTTTCAGAAAATCTCATTCAGAATGTTCTGCTTCAAAGTTACTTGGACTACAATTAAGTTGTGGTAAATCCATTTGTTCTGAAATCGAAAAAGCAGTTTTTTCTCTGTTTCTAGTGTTCTTCAAATCTACTACCGTCTATGCACTATCTAATGGGTGATGAATTGCAAATACATTAGCTGAAAACTGTCAACTTTGACGACTTGAAAACTAGTTCCCAGCCACCCGAGTGTTCTGTAGGTTCTATGGTGTATCAACCGACTCTAGATCTTTCTTTTTGTAGTTGACCATATTATTTGATAAGCATTACCAAGGCAGTTATGACACTTAACGTGCCGCGACTCCCCGTAAACTTCTTTCTTCTAGGCAACCAAGCCAACTTTTCAGTTCCAGAACAGTTGTCAATTTCAAAACTGAAGTTCAGGAAACGCTTAATACACTGACAAATTTTCAGAAAAATCGGATAGTTGGGAACGACTTTTCGAGTCCTCAAAGTTCATAGTTTTCATCTACGGTCGAGTAAAATTTCCCTGTTTCTAGTGAAAGTGAAGTTTGTAAGAGTCAATATTTCCATGCTTCGGAGTCGTTCTTTCTTACCGTATCCTTTCGTTCTAGTAGCCGCTGCACTGACTGTTTTCGTGTTCTTTGCCGCACTCTTGGTCGTGTCCTGAAATAACTAAAAGTTGAACCCTTTGTTGATCCATAATTTCATTTTTCCCAGTACTTATTTACCAGCCAACAGACCAATTAACTACAATCATCCCATCTCTGAAATTGCAAAGCGAGGAGGTCATGAGTGCTCTGTATGTGCTCATTGGCCTTTTCAGAATAATTGAATCAAGCGGAGAACCTTATAAAGTCATTCAGCTTCTTTTTATGAAGGGGGGAATTTTCATATACTCCCTCCAGATGGGCACCCCGAAAACAAAGGGGCAGAGGGTGGATTACAAAAACAAAGAGGGGTCATTTCTCTTCTCGGGGAAAATGAGATGGATAGGGACCGATGGGGAGTCTAAATTAAAAACGGAGGGGTTTTTGGAATGGAAACAATGTTTTCGGTTTCAAAGTTTTGGTTCATGGAGCGCACTTGGGGAGTTCTGTGGTTGATGAGAGTTAGTTGAAAACTTGATATGCGGGAAATCAGAAATTTCTGGGAGAACGGAACTTGGAGTCACTAATGATTCCAAAGTGTCCGAACTTTCTCAGTTGCAAAATTTTAGCCGATCCTTCTAGATTTCATCTGAATCATTTAGCATTCATCGGAATCCTTAAAAATGGTCCAACATTCTTCAGACTTGTGCACAATTTTTCAGAACCTTGTAGACTCTTCCGGAACCATCCATGATTCTTGGAAATCTTTCGAAGTCTTCCAGTAACCTTACAAAGCCAACAGATTCTTTCAAAATACTTTGGAATCACGAAGAGTTGTCTAGAACTTTCCAGAAGTGTCCAGAGTTCTTTCAAAACCTTTCAGAAACCTTCAGAATGTTTTCCCGCTCTTTGGAATCTGCAAAATCTTTCAAAACGTCCAGAAAACTCGGAATCCTCCGGAATCCTTCCGACCTCTGTAAAACCTTCTAGCTCCCCCGAATTCATCAGAAATGTCCAGAGTTCATGAGAACCAATCAGACACATTCAGAATTCCCCAAGACTCCTCCAGAAACCTCTAGAAGATTTTGAGGTTTTGTGGAATTCTGTAGAGTTCTCCAGCATTCTCCGGAATCTTCCTGAAACTTCTGCGCCGAAAAAAAAACTTGATTTTCGAAAGTTTTCAGTCTTAAACTAGCAGGATTCAACTCTATGGGTAGGATTCGAAAACTGAAAGAGCCGGAAAGTCAAAAGTGTCATATCGAAACTCCATTCCATCAAGACAATCCTATCAAACGAAATCCATCACATTCTAAAATCCAAAACTTTTGAAACCGCATTTTTTTCCACTGAACTTCAACATATTTGTTTTCCCATCTCTCTTTCCCTTCTGGTCAAAAACGCCATTAGACTTTCATCTCCGTCAGCAAAAAAAGCCCATGAATTTCCAATTTCTCCTTTGCTCAACTACTATCCATCCCTTCTAGTATTCCCCCTTCTTTCCTAATTCAAAGTTTCTTTCCTCCCCCAAACAAAAAAAAACGAAATTTCCTTTTCCCAAGAACTTCTTCGCTCCCCATTTTCTTATCCAGAAAAAAAGAGAACGAAAGCTCAAAAATCTCTAAATATTTTGATGAAAAATGAAAAATCCCAGATTTCCGAGAAGCCATAAGCCGATCATATAGTGAAGTCCCAAAAATCCCTAAATGTCACTTTTTTTTCGATACATCAAAAAAGGGAGAAGTCGAATTGGAATGGGAATTAGTATTCAAAAACGTCCCTTCTTCGTTTGGAATTTCGAAAGTCCTTGAAGGGCAGAAAAAAAACTACAGTAGTCTCTCTGAGTATCGGAATTTAGTATTAGTAGTGCTCCTCTGAAGAAGGAAGCAGAGACATTTGACACATTCGAAAAACGAGAAATTCGATCTAAGAGACGGAGAAAGCACTTTTTGAAGATGGAATCCCTCAAAAGCTCTTTTGCTCTCTCCACTTGAAAAGTTGAAGGAAGGCCGGAAACTACATAGTAGGCGAAGGAAGAAAACAGGTGAAATTGTCCAGAGACTTTGGCATTTCAGGCCTAATCTTTCTAATAGAGAGCTCCCTTATCATTAAAAACACGGCTCAAAGAAAAAATGAGTCTTAAATCCCATCACATTATCATCTAAACCAGTGACGCACCTACACAGAACCAAGGAGAGAAACCGAGTCAACCGGAAATTGTGTCATAAAGCGAGTCAAACACATACAATTTTTCTATGGCTAACGTCATTTGATTCGAATTCTAAGGTTCAACGATGATGAAGGTGATGATGACAAAGAATACAAAAAAACCACGAAAGAAAATTTGCTCGAACCCAAAACCGAACCCATGACCTTCTTCACGCCAGACCGCTGCGCAACCCATTGCGCCACACTTGCACTAATATTTTCAAAGTTCATTAGGCGAATATGAAATGGGTGAAAGAACGCGTCGACGGTGACTCTGGGCTGTTCGAAATCGAAAAGTTCAAACAGTACAAACTCTTATTTCGGATTCCCCAGAATTGAGCTCTCGAGTACAAAAACTCCACTTTTCCTGATTGTTTTGCCTTGACTCTCCAGATACCCAATCAGATACTTGGAAGAAAACAAAAATTGTTTTCGGCTTTTCGACTTTTCAAAGAAAAAGAAAACCTAATGGCAGAAAAAATATATATATGTGAAGCAAAAACACACATTAATAAAAAGAATATATTCTGATTTCTAAAGAGAGAGGCAAATCCATCAAGAAAGCTTCGAAGAGCTTCCAAGACTCCCAAGGGACCCCGAAAGAACATGCACGCACTTTGAAAACGGCTCGTTAGGCCCCCCAAGACCCTTTACAAGGTCTCAGAATACAAAAAACCTCCAATTTTTTGTCCCTGGACCCCTGTAGGACTCCCAAAGACTCTCTAAAATACAAAAACTGAAGGGAAAACTAACCAGCGGAGCAGCCTCGACCATGGCTACCGACAATAGTGCAACAGCGAGAAGCGATTGTGTGACGATGGACGAGGACGTCATCTTCTTCTTCTTGGTCTTCAGAATCCAAAAATGAATTCAGAATAACGGGTTGTAGTATCAAAAAAAAGTGGAGAAGTAGTGTGTGTCTCGCCCTTCCCGTTTAGCGCTGCTTCTGACCAGCCCGTGGTTTTTTGGGCGCCACTGCAACTAGACGGAGACGTTAGAGAAACAGGCCACGCCCCCTTTTCAATATCGTTGAGTGCTCTCGGAGCACACACACACACATGCGCTCCCTTCTCTCTCTCTCTCACACAAGCACCACGCCTTCTAGAGCCAAAGATTAGAGGATTTGAGAAAAAAGAGAGGGAGAGAGAGTGGAGACGCAGAGAAAGTCATAGGAGCCAAACTGAAGCAAGAGAAGGAGGGGAAGCCTTAATTGTTTCATGCTCCGAAAGAGAGAAGGATGCTCCGTCTCTTGCTCCGGATGAGATGAGTTGACTGAAATTGAAATAAAAGAAGATATGAAGGGGGGAGGAAATGGACACTGCTGGACATAGCAAAACTAATGGATTCATGGCTTTGTACGGATTTTGGATAGAGGAAGAGAACATTTCGGGATACGGTAGATGACTGGCTGAGATGGGAAGATACTTTTAAGGTTAGTGTTCCTTTGAAAAACGGCAGAAAATGTTTCATCAATGTGTTAATCACTCGATTGAATTATTAACTTTTGCGCATCGAACTGAAAACTATGGGAAACTTTGAAACAGTAGAATCTGAAACGTACCCCTTATCTTTCCTTCGAGCAAATTTAACTAGTTTTCTGTAATAGATATCAAATAGTCGTCAACTGACAAAATCTTTCTCTTTTTGTCTTCAACATTTTGTTAGTTGAACACTTTTTGAAACCTTTTACAGGAACCGAGGTAAATATGGCCAAAGTGACGGTAATCCCCGTTTCAGGTTTCACGGTTTCAAAGTTTCCCGACTTCCCAACTTTCTTATAGTTGATGGTTCTTCAAGCAGTGTCGCATTTTCTATCGTATTCTAAGCCACTTTTCGAGTTATTAATAACGAACTCTGAAAACTAGAAAAAGTGTCAGCTTTGAAACGAAATAAAATATTGAAATCGTTATGTTATTTGAACTTGTTTCATTTCAGAAATCTCCGAAACAGAGAAATTTTAGTTTGAAAAACTCATATTCAACCAAAGTATGCCGGTTTTTTTTCCCCATTCGAACGACATTTACCGTAAATCTTGTTTTGAAATCACACCCTTCACACTTTTACAAAATCAGCCAAAAAATGTAAAAATGCAGGCTTTCCTTCACCTGACTTAAAATACAATTATCTTGATTCGCATAGAGAATTTCAAGAAGCTGTCAATTAATGAAATGTAGCTCTAATTATGGACAACATTTTATTAGTTGGTTTTTTCTGAAAATCTCCAACACAAACCAATATATTAGCATTAAAGTGAAGCACGCCCTTCAACACCCAGTTGACCGGATTTCTCTCGGTTTCTGTAACAGATATTAAAAAGTGGTCAACTAACAAAATGTTCCTCATCTCAGTTGTTTTGTTAGTGTATCCCTTTTTGATATCTCTTGCAGAAATCGAGATAGAGTTGATCAAAGAGACGAAAACGACGTGCTACTACGATAAACATCGTGATAATGGAAAGAAGTGTGAAAAAGTATCCCGGTGGAGGTCGAGTTGATACCGTTTCCGAGAACAACTAAAATTTGCATATTTCAAAGTGCTCACATCAGAAATCCTTCAAAGGTTCAGAAATGTGTTCAGTGTATTCAAGTTAAATATCTAATTTCAACAACACGATTCATGATTCTTGACATACTTTCGAGAACATTCGGTGCTCAGTTTTGGTTCAAAGTCTCCCCTTTCAACACACAAAATACGAAAACTTTTGGTTTGTTAAGACACCGTATTAGCACCCATCAAGTGGGATTTTCAACGGAAAAAAAAACATACTTTTTGACTTCAAATTTAACTTTTTTGTTTTGACAATGGTGCTATTTCTTGCATCAAATCATATCGAAATCTCCAGTTTTTTCAGAGATTTTCATCGAAAACATATAATTTACGATTTCTAGGTGAAATTTTCTAAAAATAATTCGTAATATTTTCGTCGCAGTTTTCAGCCACTCATAAATCTCCGAACTTTTTCCTTTTCCAGTCCGAAAAACTCAATAATCAAGTTTCAGCGAATCGGAAACCACCCGACATTAATCATTGCTCTTTCTTCATGAGAAACGGAAAAGTTTAGAGAAAGAAAGAGAAAAAGTAATAAAAGTTGGATATGACATTTATTTGATTGGATATCTCCGGCATGTGTGTAAATACTCAGGAAGAAATTTGCATTTTTGCACGGCCCAAGGAAGGGGTTGTACTTGAAAGGGATTATGAAGGGAGTGGAATGAAAATCTGATTCGTTTGTTTGATGGGATTAAGAAATTGTGCTGGAATTTGTATTTCGGGTTTTGAGATTACAATACAATACGATTTATTCACGAGATCGAGTAGTACGAGAACGAAAAAAGAACACCAGAACGTTCGAATCACTTCTTCTTCGTGTTCTTGCTCTTCTTGGTCTTTGACTTGACTGGCTTGGAGATCTTCGACTTCTTCTTCATCACAGGCTTCGGAGTCTTCGCCTCTTCCACCGTCGGACATGTCTCCGTGGTCTTCGTGTTGGCCTCCACCACTCCCTCTTCCTTCTTCTTTTCCTTCTTCTCCTCCTTCTTCTGAAGACTGCAGAACGGATCATAACGGAAGAAGTCGCGAATGTCAGAATACTCCCACTTGTAGTGGTACAGAGAGGTCTTCTTCTCGCTGTGCTGCTTCCAACGCACGTACGACGGCATCTGCTTCGACTCCCAGTCGTAGGGATCCAGCCAAGTGGACTTGCTCTTGTCGTAGACCGCCTTGAGAGTATTGTAAACCAACTCATAGTTAGGGAACGAGTAGAAGTTGCTGGCACGGAGCATCTTCTCAACGACCTCGAAGGAATCTGAAAATCAGTTGATAAGCTATTCCTTGTTATCCGATTTACCGTCTTGGAAGAGCTCCTTCAATGTGCACTTCAACTTGCAAGTCTTCAACTGCTCATCTTCCAGAAGACCCCATGGAAGTGGCTCGACCATCTCGGCGATCATGTAAAGAAGCGACCAGACGTCGTCGACTCTTCCCAGATCGATGAACTCGTGAGCATTTGGAGATGCATACACCGGCGTTCCTCTCAACGAGCCAACCTTCTTTTTCGGCGCACGAAACTCCATGTTCGCCACGTCAATCGTCTTCTGGCCATCCTTATTCAAACTGATCGCTGCGCCTTTTTTGGGACGAGCGAAAGCGCGGGAAATTCCGAAATCAAGCAAATGAAGAACACGAGCACGATCCAAGTCGAGCTGTGGACCCATTGCGAAATTTCCCGGCTTCAGATCGTGGTGGAGATAGCCGGCGTCGTGCATTTGCTTCAGACTGCAAGAGAAAAAATAAAAACGTTTTGAAAGCATAAAACTCACACATAGAGACACTGAATACCAATGCGACTCCATGTTCCAGCAGATGATGCATTCGGATTGGAGGTTTTCATTCGAAGACTTTTCAAGTTGTCGCCGAGAAGCTCCATCACCAAAACGTGGCATTTTGGATCACTTCCGGAGAACACAAACTTCGGAAAGTACTTTTTCGTTCCTTCACCGAGTTTTTTCATGATCTCGATCTCGATTTTTAGTGCTGGCGGTGAGCCATCGACTTGTTTCGGCTCCATTTTCATCGCATAACGTTGACCTTCCTTCGACACCACAAACACCTGACCATAATTCCCCTCATCTATCTTCTCGCATACTTGATAGCCGAAGTAACTGAAAATTTATAGAAATTGACTTGGTTTTACTTGATTGGTCCGGGAAAACTCACCTGTCACCGTTGTTGATGTATAAGTTTTCGAATTGCTCGGCAAACGTGTTCTCCATAGTTCTCTAGTTGGGTTAGATGAGAAGTTTGAGGTTTCTTGGTTATGAATCGCCCGGATTAATTGGAGGGTGCCATGTGGAAAGCAACGTTTAAATACGTTGTCAGTACACGTTGAAAACGGAGACCAAATTTGAAGAAAATATGCAACATCTGTAAAACTGACAGTAAAATAGGCACATAAAAAATATTAGCTTTTTTATTGGTGAAAAACTGATTCAGGAATCGAATTATGTTTCTTTTTGCCATTGCACGTCGGGAACTCACAAAATTCAATTGAAAAATATTTTAATTCGGAAAGGCTCAATAATTCTCACATATTTAAAGTTCCCTCTCCTTTCCGACCGAACAAGCGCGCTCCATGGAGACATGCGACGCTCCCAAAAGCATTGGGGGTACGCGATGCGTGCGCTTTTCAGGAAAAAAGTCAACTTTTCCGTGATTTTTTTTCGATTTTCACATATTTTCTAGATGGTAAAACGAACAATAAACGAATTTTGAGTTTCTTGAAGCTTTCGCATTGATCCTATCGCCTTGAATCATCATTTTCAGCTCATACAGCCATGAGGAAACCACTGCCATCTCTCACTCGGGATATCTCCAATGAAGCGACGTCGTCATCTTTCATTTCTGAAGAGGAACCAACTTCAGAGCAAGTCACATCGAAAGTATTTAACTGATTTTGTGTTTCCACTCATAACTTCCTTTTTTCAGCTAGTCGAGCCTCTGAAAGTCGTCTACAAAGGAAAATCGTACACAATCCCGCCACTGTTTCAAAGTGACTGGTCGGAGAGGAATGAGGATCGAACTCTTCTGAACGATACACTCATCGAGTTCTACATGTGTCACTTCATGTGGGATGAGCGTTACGACGACGATAGGTTCGTTGAACAATAGTAAAATCTGTGACAAAAATAAATTTCAGAAGATGTCGAACACATGTCTTCAACACATTTTTCTACGATAAGCTCCAAACTCATTTTCGCCATCACTTCAAAAATATTCAGCCGAGAAAGTCGGAGGTTTGTTGGACAATCTTATCCTGTAAATAGCTCTCCTTTTTACAGCTCGGCGCTCATTTCAATCGAATGTTCCAAAAAGTGAGGCCAGAATTCTATCTGAACAAAGAAGTCCTCGTCATTCCATGTCATCTCAAGAAGCCGAAACACTGGTTCCTCGTTCTCGTTCACAACCCATCAGGAGCGATTCTGCGTCATAAAACTACCACTGAATCCGATGAGAACAACAACAGCCAAAAAAAGAAGTCGCTGTCCGAGCAAATAGCAGCGTATGTCGACTTTGAAGAGCGAGAAGACTGTCGGATTGTGATTATGGATAGCATGTGTCACAGCAAGAAATTCGGGTATTCGCGTCAGGCTCACTTAATGTCTTATTGTCCAATTGTTTTCAGTCCATTAATCTCCAGTGCTCACGATCAAGCGTTCGACTACATTAGTGTATGGTTGCAAATGGCGGCAGCTGCCAACGGAGAGGATCTGATGGCTTCTCGAATCAGGTATATTAATGAATCAGAGAAAACATTGAACTTTCTCGTTTCAGAAAAGTAGTGTGTCAAACACTCCCAAGACAGACGAACAGTGTGGACTGCGGAATCTTCATGATGGCGTACGCCGAGTATTTCACTTGGTTCAATGTCGAGTGGATGGTTGGTTTTTAGACCGAATAAACTTTACAAAAAGTTTTTTCAGCATCAACCAACAGATTCGCTTGTCTATCTGAAAATGGACGACGAGAATGCAAGAATGCTGAGCACCGCAGAGCCACGTTTCCGTCTGCAAACCCAGATCCACAAATACAGTGCTCCGGCACCGCCTTAGTTTGTAGAATTTCAAAAATTTGAGAGGTTTTCACTGTATTGTCGCATTTCATTGTTTTTTTCTTGGAATGTTTTTTTTTAATGTTAACCCGTTAAATAACGTTCACAGGTTCACCAAAATTTATGAGAGTTATCACCATCATCGCCTGTTAATAATTTGATTCGACCCGGTTTTCTGGTTTTCTTTGCGTTAATCTTGCTCTGTGAAATGAACGTTTTGTTAGTCGTCGTTAGAATCCACACTCATTGGTAAACGCGCGCGGCAGTGTTGCCAAACTGCGCGCACGCCATTGCAGACTACATGCCCCGCCCACTTTTCAAACGGTATTTTCCTTCGAAAATCAAGGGTTTGGATGCAAAGACTATGGTTTTTTCAGGGATTTCTTTCAAAAAGTGCTTGAAAATTGAATACAGCTTCGCTCAGCTCAGTTTTATCATGTGTTTCCTTTTTTTCGTCGAATTTCTGTCTATAAATATTCTTTTTCAGTCCTAAACCATGCATTTATACAATTTGACACTGCAAGGCCAGACGGCCATCAACCAGGCGATTCAGGGTAATTTCTCAGGACTCCCTAAATCACAAGTAAGTTAAAAGTGGAAAAAATGAACGGAGCTAATCCCAATGTTAGCAGGAGATCGTTGTGGCACGTGGATCGTCTCTTCAGTTGCTGCAATTGGATACAGTTACAGCCAAGATAAAGGTGAGCTTTCAAAAAATATAATTTTCTGAAAAAACAAATGTGGAAATCAGGGAAAAATTCCTTTTTTTCTGGATTTAAGCCGATGTTTCTTTAAAGTTTTCAAATAATCGACCCAAACATAGATCAAAATCTTCTGGAATACCTGAAAAACTTGAAAAACAGATTGAAACTCTTCGAACGTAGGTTTACAACCTTCTAGAAATCAAACAATTTGCTTCGAAAAATGATTCTTTTTTCACCTTCTTTCTAGGCAAATTTCTATACTTTTAGAAGTCTGTGCAGGTTGCCACTTAGCTCATTCGAAAGCTCTGATTTTGTTTGTTCTACGTATCGATTTTGAGAAAGTTTTAGAAAAAACCTTTCTGATTAGAACTCTTTAAAAACACCCGAAATTCTCAGGTCGCTTGCCATCAAGACATCTTCGGAATCATCCGCTCTCTCATGGCGTTCCGCCTAACCGCCGGCACCCGTGACTTCATCGCAGTTGGTTCCGACTCGGGACGAATCGTGATTCTCCAGTACAATTCCGAGAAGGCATGCTTCGAGAGACTCCATCAAGAAACCTTTGGAAAAACCGGCTGTCGTCGAATTGTTCCCGGACACTACTTGGCCGCGGATCCACGTGGACGTGCACTCATGATCGGAGCAGTCGAGAGACAGAAGTTGGTGTATATTATGAACAGAGATTCGGAGGCACATCTGACGATTTCTTCTCCATTGGAAGCTCATAAACAGCATACACTGTGCTATTCGATGGTCGGAGTCGACGTTGGATTCGAGAATCCGACATTCGCGTGTCTCGAGTTTGATTATGAGGTGACCAAGACTCCCTGAAATTATCTAAACAAAAATCAATTTTTCAGGACAGTGACAACGATCCGACCGGAGAGGCTGCGAAGCGTACTCAACAAACGCTGACATTCTACGAGCTGGACCTCGGTCTGAACCATGTCGTTCGCAAGTACGCAGAGCCCCTCACTGACCCGGGAAACTTGCTTATCGCAGTTCCAGGTGGAAACGACGGACCGTCGGGAGTCATCGTGTGCTGTGAGAACTATCTGGTGTATAAGAATCTCGGAGATCAGCCAGACATCAGATGTCCGATTCCGAGACGGAGAGTGAGTCTTTTTGAAGAAGGATAACTTGACTTGAAAGTGAGATATCAAGTCGGATTTGATATCGAATCGTAGATCTCGAGAAACCCTATAATTTGACATCAAATCTGACTGAATTTTTCATTTAGGAGTCGAATTATCTGGTTAGATATAGATCATAGATTTTGGTATCGAAAAATAGATTTTGATTAGCTCTAAAATTTGGTTCCCAACTCCACTTGAAATCTCAACTTTGAACTGAGTTATTCGATGTTATAGATGCTCTGAAAACTCAAAATTTCCAGAACGAACTCGATGACGCCGACCGCACGATGCTCATCATCGCCAGTGCCACTCACAAAACCAAGAACATGTTCTTCTTCCTGGTTCAAGCTGAGAACGGAGACGTCTTCAAGGTCACTCTGGAAACCGATGAGGATTTGGTCACCGAGATGAAACTCAAATATTTCGATACCGTTCCGCCGGCCAACGCCTTGTGCATCCTCAAATCCGGCTTCCTTTTCGTCGCCGCCGAGTTTGGTAATCACGAGCTCTACCAGATCGCGAGTCTTGGAGAGGGTGGAGACGACGAGTTCTCGTCTGCAATGGGTTTCGGAGAAAATGATGCGGCGTTCTTTGAGCCACACGAGCTCAAATCTTTGATTCCGATCGACTCGATGGATAGTTTGTGTCCTCTGACAGATGCTGTGGTGAGTTTTTGGCTGTTAAGAAGTTGGATGTGATTCTGGGGTTCCGAGATTTCGGATTCTGAGATTCTGAGGATGCCATCAATATCTTTTTCGATATGTTTCAGATTGGAGACTTCGCTCGTGAAGATGCTGCTCAACTGTACACACTTGTCGGTCGGGGTGCTCGTTCTCACATGAAAGTGCTTCGAAACGGACTGGAAATCTCAGAAATGGCAGTGTCAGACTTGCCGGGTAACCCCAACGGAGTATGGACGGTGAAGAAGAACATTGAAGGTTTGTGATGAATCACATATTCCAGTCAACAGGTTTTTCCAGACCAATACGACTCTTACATCGTTGTCTCCTTCGTCAACGCCACCTTGACTCTTACCATCGGAGACACCGTCGAAGAAGCTTCAGATTCTGGATTCTTGCCAACGACACCCACTATCGGATGCGCCATGATCGGAGACGATTCTCTCGTGCAAATCTACTCGGAGGGTATTCGTCACATTCGTGCCGATAAGCGTATCAACGAGTGGAAGGCTCCTCCGCGTCGTCAGATCGTCAAGTGTGCCATGAATCGAAGACAAGTGGCTGTTGCGTTGAGTGGAGGAGAGCTGGTGTATTTCGAGCTAGATTTGAACGGAACCCTCAACGAGTTCACCGAGAGAAAACTGTTCAACGCCGACATCGCGTGCATGACGTTCAGTGAGATATCCGAAGGAGAACTCAACTCGCGTTTCCTGGCTCTCGGAACAGTCGACAACGCCGTCCGAATCATCTCACTCGATCCGAACGATATGCTGATGCCATTGAGTACTCAGAATCTTCCGTGCCCTCCAGAATCCATTCTCCTCATCGACACACCCAACGAGGACGGTAAAGGAGTCGCCTCGGTGCATTTGAATATTGGATTGCAGGTTGGAAGAGATTTTTTGGGATTTTAAGTTTTACACCCTTTTTCAGAATGGCTGTCTCTTCCGCAACACTGTCGACAACGTCACCGGAGCCATAATGGACACTCGCACCCGATACCTCGGAAACCGCCCAGTCAAATTGTTCAAAGTTCAAGTTCAGGGAAGATCAGCTGTGAGTTCCTTTCAAAAGATGTATTTTGAATGAATCTGTAGAGTCGCTTTTAACCTGACCTAGATAATGACTAAAAGTTCAAGCTGAGAAATCATCATCGAACCGTTCTCCAGATTCTCTGCACCTCATCCCGCTCATGGCTCCTCTACCACTTCCAACGTCGTTTCCACCTCACCCCACTCAGCTACGCCAACCTCGAATACGGAGCCAGTTTCTGCTCCAACCAGTGCGCCGAAGGAGTCGTCGCCATCTGCGCCAGCACCCTCCGTATCATAGCTGCCGAGAAGCTCGGCGTCGCGTTCAACGTGCAATCCTTCGAACACAAAATGACGCCTCGCCGAATCGCGGTCCATCCGACGATGCCATGTCTCGTCGTCATTGAAACCGATCATGCGGCGTATACAGAAGTGACGAAGGGATTGAAGAGGAATCAGATGGCACAGGACGTCGAGGAGATGGCGTCGGATGAGCAGGAGAGAGCACTGGCTCAGGAGATTGCCACGAACCTGAGGGAGAGACGACTGGATGAGAGGGTTTTCGGGGCACCGAAGGCTGGATATGGAAAGTGGGCATCGGCGATCAGTTTGGTTTCGGCTAGTACTGGAGAGAAGTTCTCGCACTTTGAGTTGCCACAAAACGAGAATGCCAAGTGGTAAGAATTCTCTCTGATTTGACCTTCTGAAACTATCTAAAAACTTCCAGCCTCGCCCTTGTCCAATTCTCCAAACATCCCGACGCGGTGATGGTTCTTGTCGGATGCGGCGTCAATGAGCTTCTGAATACACAAGCGGTCGATCCAGCGGACCAGAATTATCGACCGGTCAGAGGATGCGTCTACACGTTCCATCTCGCCGCCTCCGGAGATCGATTCGACTTCTTGCACAGAACGGAGACTCCATTGGTGAGTACCATTGCAAAGAGGGGGTCTAGAAACGTATCCTGACATTTTCAAAACTTCTGTGGATCTGCAGAAGTCGGGTTATGAAGGTGGTTTCAAGACCTCCTCAATGATCCCTATCACATTCCCCTGTCAAAAACTGAACCTCCTCATTTTCAGCCAGTCGGCGCAATCCACGACTTCCGCGGAATGGCTCTGGTCGGATTCGGTCGTTTCCTTCGCATGTACGACATTGGACAGAAGAAGTTGTTGGCCAAGTGTGAGAACAAGGTACGCTTTTTTCAGTTCATATCCCCCTCTTTGAGTTTTTTTTTTCGGGCGGAAAATGTGTGAAAATTGTCGACAGGAAAGACGCATGTGTGTGTGGGGGGAGCATGTGCAAAATGGGGATTTGATTAGTCGGGGGAAGCAGGGATGAGACACAGATGAGGTTGGGGGTCCCTCTGAATCCCAAAACTGAAAGCGGAAAAAAAAAGGAGAATAGACAGGGAAGGAAGAGGAGGATTATTAGTTTTTAGTTCATCGGGGGGTTAAAGGTCATTTCATGAATAATACGAAAGAGAAGGATTTCATGTAGATGTAGACAAAGTTTGAATTTGAAAAATACGAAATCTAGGACTTCACTGGAAACCTTAGAAGTTGCATAGATATGTTTTGAACTTTTGGACCAAAAACTGGAAGTTCCTGGGCCGATTGAAGCGGTGTGCAGATTTTCGAAACCGGGAAGGGAATTATGAATCGACCTGCAAATGAGTCAAAACCTCTTAGATGCTCTATGAGTCAAGTTTAGCTGGTCTAGTTTTCAAACGTATTCCTCGAATTCCGCAATAATTTCACTAGAAACCATAGGAGGTGAATCTGCTTGAAAAATCTCGGTTCCTTGTTGTTTCTAGGACGTCTTCAACCATGAATTTGAAGTTCCTGAACCCCTGGAGAAATCAAGAAAAAGTTCGCTGAAAAACCATCAGTTCGAATTTCAAAAGTGTCACTAGAAACCAAAGGAGGAACATGGTTGAGATCTGTGGTCTTAGTTTTCAGTTGTGTTTACACCTAGACCAGGGACAGCCCTGTAGACCGGCTTTCTCGCTATTCTAGCCCGGCCTATACCTGTCAAAGGGGCAGAAGCCCTTAATCGCTGGCCCTTCATAGGCTTTTTTGCAAGTATGATTTGGACCTCAGATTCTTTACGACAGAGTTTTTTTTTTCTGATTTCAGATGCTGACATTCCAAACTTCGCGAAAATATTCCCACCGAATCCCTTTTGAAGCTCGATTCGAAACTAATCTTTTGACTTTCTCCCCTCTTGTTGTTTTTTCGCTCTGAATGAGGAACGAAAAAGAGTGAAAATTCCCACCCTCTCTCTCCCTTCTCAAGTGCTGTATTATAATTCGTCTCAAGTGTGTGCGAGCTTCCATCAGGAAATTCCAGCGAAAAAAGAGCTGAAAACTTTTTGTGCTCCACTTCAAAAAAAAAGTCTGTGTAGTTCGACGTCAGCTCGATTCCCGGAATCTCTAACTGCATCACATCGATTAATTCCACTCGAAAAATTGCATTTCTTGGTCTCCTCCGGCATGTGTAAATTTAAACAAGTTCCGGGTGTCACAAAGTTTGCTCCTTTTCCCTTCCGCACGAATTAGTTAGAGTGGCGAAAATCGGAAAGCCAAAAATAACATTTAAAAAAGTTCAAAAATGTTTATCAAAAAAATGGACAACAATTCAAAAATGCCAAAAAAAAAATGAATGAAGGAGAAGAAAGTACCCTGTTCTGTGTTTTGCGAATGGATCGGAAAGAGTTCACCGGAAGAGTTGGGAATCATGAAAGAGAATAAGTGCATATGGAGAGAGAGAGAGAATCAGTTGTTTGGAGTGTTGAAAGTTACCGCTGCTGTCGCTGAGCTCTTCTCAGAATTCTGAGTTTGCGTGTAGTTGCAGAGACTCGTTTGTGGCACACGATTGACAGCGTTGGTGGATCGAATCGCCGTGGAATTGTAGGAATTGTTGTTGGTGTACTGGAAGACGGGAAATTAGAGGGCATTCTCCATGAAAAATGGCCTACCTTATGCGTTGGATGATTCAAGTGATGACACGTGAGCAACCGCTTGAAACATATTCGGAATTCCCTATTGAAGACTGTGTAGATCACTGGATTCAGCGCGGAATTCAAGTATCCCAACCAGAAGACAATGCTCCAGACGACGTCGTTGAGCTTGATCTCTAGTCCGTAGACTAGAGCGAATCCTAGCCAGCAGAAGATGAAGCAGCCTGTCACGATGGCCACAGTCTTCGCCGCCTTGATCTCCAACGACAGTCGCTTCTCGTACGCTCCCGCTGTCCGCTTCTTCTGCCCTCGGCGCATCAGATGATTGAATTTCGATGCCAAACTCTTCGACTTCTTCTTCGATTCACCCAACAACGACTCATCACATGCCTCCTTCTCGTCTCCATTGTTGTTATTGTTATTTGTCAGCGAGAAGTTGTCATCGGTTTGATTCGTCAGCGGTTCGGTTTTGTCGGTGGCGGAGTCGGTGGAGCTGCTTCGCGAGTTCTCGATCAACGAGCCGAGCTCCTCGTTTCCGGACTTGTGAGGTGTTGCCGAGTAGGAGTTGGTGCTGAAAATAGTCTACCCTAGAGTCTAGTCTCAAACAGAATCTCAAAGCTCATACCCATTCAATGAATCCACCGAACTCTCGCTACTCCTTCCGTGCCTTTTGTGTCTTGCTCCGGCGGCTTGTTGTGGTGCCACTGCTCCGACGGCTCCTCGATTCACCAATGTTTTCGCCGAATCATTCGCATATTTTCTCGCCTTCGCCGCCGCCGTAATCTGTGATGCCCCGTTTGCGGTGGCGTCGATGGAATTTCCGTTTTGGCGGGTTGCGCTGAAAATCGAGAAGATCGTGTTGTTATAATTAATAGGCTTTGCTCTTCTCATCTTCGCCTAGCCTAAGCCCAATTATAAATTGTTTATGACCAACAACTAGAGAAGAGATATACTCACTTATACGGCTTGTTAGGTGTAATTTGAGCGACCACCGACGATCCTCGGTGTACACGTAGCATGGGCAACGAGTCCTTGTTGATCACGTCCGGATGATTCAGAAGGTAGCTCTTCGGATTCTGTTTCTTGTTCGCCGCCGCCGTCACACTCATCATTCCCGAGTAGATTGACTTGGTGGCCGCGCGGGCTGCCACGTAGATCCGGAAGTAGACGAAGACGACGATGATCATTGGAATGTAGAAGCTGCTGGAAGCGGAGAAGACCACGTAGACTCTTCCAGCGTTTGCAGGAGTGCATCTACACGGAGTTTCCTTGTCCTTAATTGAGCTTGCCAAGAAGAAGCTCGGCGAGCAAATGAGAAAGCTTCCGATCCATACGATTGCCACAGTGCAGCGGGCTCGGAATTTAGTGACCAGCATTGGATAGTTCAATGGTTTGATAATAGCGATATATCTGAAACGGTATCCAGCTTGATAGACGAAGAATCTTGAGCAAAGACTTACCGATCTATGGATATGGCAACCAGATTGTAAATCGACGCTGTACACATCCAGATATCCAGCGTTAACCATATGGTGCACCATGTCTCTCCGAATATCCAATACTGATCCAATACCTCGTTGGCTATACTGAACGGCAGGATTACTGTACCAACTAGGAGATCAGCGAGGGCGAGACTCAGAATCAGAAGACCTGTCGCCGATCGTAAACGTCGTCTTAGAAGCACTGCAGCGATGACAAGTGCGTTTCCGAGAACAACGACGACGACGAGCACGGTCAGAACGGAAATGATGGAGAAGATTCGGAAGAATTGAGCGTGTGAAGGGTTTCGCGACCATTCGTAGAACGAGCAGTTTGGGCTGTCTTCTGGAAACAGAAACACTTTTCTGGAGATTTTCTAGAGAATAAGGGCAAACCTATGATAGGGGTGAATCCAATTGTAGTCGTCGTGAGGTTGTCACCTCCTCCACCACCGTAATCTTCGTCTGGAAACTGCCCGTTCAACTTTTGTCGTACCCATTCCATTCCTCTTATTGGTTCACTTCTTTGCTCCCAGATCCGTCGATTTTCATTCCATATGAATGTGCTGATTTCTGTAAGAATGGAATTTTTGAGCAGGAAGAAAAAACAAGACGAGATTTCTACGAAGATCCAGACTTGGGGCTGAAAATGAATTCCGCCCGAGGGCACTTTTCCAGTTTCTCTTCCAAACGGAAATTAAGATTCTGGGCACACAATCCAAGACGAAGGAAAAAGAAGACGTCATGAAGAAAAATATCAAATGAAAAATGTACCTGTGACCAAAAATGAAGGAAGGAAGAAAAATGGACTATTATTTTTTCCATACCCCCATTCTATATATGATGGAATAGAATGGGTCTATGGATGTGTGTGTGTGGGTTTTTAATTAATTTATATGAAACTCCGCCCACTTTTCTCCCTCCCTCTTTCATTTCCCCCCTTTGTCGCCTGCCTTCTTCTTAGTAAGAGTGGCTCCAAAATGACGTGCCGCCACTAATAATAAAAAAAATGAACGAAGAAGGCAAAAGATGGACACAGAGGGGTGGGTGGCCTCCCGAAAAGTTGTAGTAGACACAAGAAGAAGAAGAAGAGGCAAAAAGGGGAGGAGGAAACAAATCTGAAGATGTCGCGAGAGCAAACGAAGAGAGGAGCACAAGCAACACACACACAAACAGCTAGAGCCCTCTGGCCTCTGGCCTTGGCTCTTAACTCTGATGGATACAGATAGAGTGAAGAGACGCAGAGAGGCAGAGAAAAATGATATTTGGGAGGAGGAAGAGGACATCTATGAGACATCCCGGAACGTTACAAAATATTTATCACTTTTGGGGGAAGGAAAAATCTGGAAATGCACACCGGAAATATTTATGGCCCAGCAGGAATCCGCCAACCCACTGGATGAGTCAGGTTTTCCAAATGGAGTCGACTTGGAATTCTCAATACTGTAACTCTGTAGAAGACGTGGTTCATGAGTTAGGCTCGTTAAGCCCACAGCAGATCACGACTAGATTTTGGAGAAGTTCATAAACCCGGCTTCTAGAGGAGATGCTCAAGGATCGGAGCAAAACCAGATCCAATTGGAAACAAAGGTTCTTTAACTGTACATCGGACAGCAGGTGCTCAATTAACTGAGCTCATTGACTCCAGAGTGAGTTTCTAGAGCAGATTTGAGAACTCTACCTGAAGAAAGACTAGCTCAATCAGCTCATAGTCAATCTCGAAGAAATTCTACACAGAGTTTTTGTATCATCAATACCAGATGGTCAAAAACGGAGATTTTCAAAAATCGAGGTTTTTTCCTGATCAGTTTCAGAACACGGATTCTATACGAAATTCGGATGTCACATGAAAAGGCTAAGAAGCCCTCCAAAAAACAACAGAAACATCAAAATCCACTTTGTCGGATTGGAACATTGGCTAAAATCCGCTGAAAGTGGGCTCATCCTCCTCCCGCAAGACCTGTGACCACGTCATTGCTACACAACCACCAACACAACGATTCGACGACTGTCATCGTTCCGCTTTGTTTTGAGACAGATGCTCTCTTGCTCTGTGTGTCGCCTTGAAGTTTTGACTTTTTGTTATTGTTTTCTCCTCCTGTCTCCAATTCTTTCGCTGGAGTTTTGGCGGTGGGAATGAATTCGGTGGACAGGGAAAGAGACTGAGGAGTATCAATATTAGGAACTGGACATTTGTATAGAAAGCGAGCTAATATCGAGCTCTAATCTATTCGAACTTTTCCACTTTCAAAAGTTCTCCTAATCACATGTTATCGAACTTTTCGATAATTGTGTATGTGGACGTCAAAGGGAAAGGTCTACAGTATACCCTCCCTCGCACACAGAATACTAGAATCAATGAAGGGAAATTGCTTTTTTCTTATTAAAAAACGCAAAGGAATTGAGGCAGAACAGACGAACTGAAACGGCTGAAAATATGACGAGCGATGAAATTCCAGAGAATAGGGGAGAGAAGAGAAGAGTGATGAATAGAATAGGGTGACTATGATTAGCTAATCTCTCTCCTTGCACATACATTTTTTTTTCGTCGCAGTTTAGGGCGAAGAAGTGAGAAGGGAAGAACGACCCAGAATAAGAAAGGGGCGGAGCCTATCCGAAGGCGAGAGAGCCGCTGGCTCCTGGGGTGGGACCAATGTGTGATTTTAATTCGTCGCTTCGTCTCCGCCAAAGAAGGAAGAATAGGGCACGGCAGAACAACAGGATGTACTAAACGGGGGCGATACAAATTGCTGCTCCTCCTTCTCCAGTTTTTGGTTTCTGACCTCAACTGAAAAATGAGGAATGAGTCAGTTTTTGAAATTGGAAGGAGCGAAATAATGATGGAAAGGGAACGGAGAAGAAGAGTTTTCTGCAATCTCTCCAAGGGGTTGTCTGCACAGTGACAAGAGGCATTCAGAAAATTTTTTGGAGCTCATTTTGAGCCATATGACTGATTTTGAGTTGTGGAGCTCATTTTGAGTAACTTCAAAATTGAGTGATCCAAGTTTCAGCCATCTGAACCTAATGTTTGGTCACCCCTTTTTTCTCGAACTTTAAAAAGCTCCAAGTCAAAACAATTCAATATTCGAGAAAATGTGGCAAACATCCAGAGATCTCAGGACACAAACTCCGACCGCCGAAGACATGTAAATTTTACATGCCTCCAAATCGTTGCTCGATGTCCCAAAAGGACATAATGACGTGGCAGCGTGGCACCTCACCACACAACCTCCAGACCTTAAAATGGGGGAGATAATGACAGGGGAGAGCCTAGTTCTGTGCTCTTTTCTCCTTGCTCCATCCGTAATAACGGGGAAGAGAAGCGTGGAGCAAGAACAGCGAAAGGTGTAAGATTAAGAGGAGGAGGAGGAGCCGTATGATTGGATCAAGCTGATTCAATACATTTTTAGCCCTGGTGACGTTTCGAATCGAATTCAAGAGGTCTAAATTCGGACCAGGGAAGAAGCCAAAGAATCATCACACTTTGGAAATACGTTGAAAAAATGACACGCTTCCGTTTTGTTACAGAGCGTATCTTTAAACCGACGACACTCGACAGCTGACCTCTAGTCTCCTCTTCTTCTTCTTGAAATATGAGAAGGTCCGGAGAACTTTTCAGCCCACACGAAAAAGGTGTCTGTTAGGCTATCTCTCGTTGGCCTCTCTCCTCGGTTCATTTCACTTCTACCAACACAGAAGACCCCCAGAATTTCGAATTAGTTCTCTCTCTCTCTCTTCGATGTCGTTTATGAAGGTTCTGATCGATGAACCTCTCTTCCATCCGAAGGCTCCACAGCCACCAAAAAACGAGATGATGGAAATGTTTAGTTTTTTTTTGCTTCGTTTTGTTCCAAAATAATGCGAAGGGGGGATTTGCTTGTTGACAGTTTTGGCCAATTGAACAAAAAACGAAGGAGAGGAAGATGTTCTCGAAAGGAAAACACTGAGGCTCCCTTCAGAAGACTCCGAGTATTCGGAACGCAAAACAAGGAGAATTATGGATAGGTGTGGTGGATTATAAGCGAAAAGGAACGCGCGAAAAACAATGGGATTTCTTGGGAAAAAAGTTTTCTCTCCTCGCGACTTTTCCTTCACATAATTTTTCTCATTTCCTCATTCTCATTTTTCTAGGTTTCTGTTTTTTTTCGAAACCGAAGCATAGAGAAGGGAAAAAGGGTCTCAATGATTAAATCAACCTTCGATAGGGGAGTGAGAAGAAGGAGAATGTGTACAGTAGTCATTATCATCCTGGATTATCAAAAGATGAGAGGGGAGACCGCAAAATGAGAGCGCAAGGTTGGAGAAGAAGGACATTCATGAAAGTTTCTACCACCTACATCAAGGATCTTCATGGATTTAGATGTTCAAAATAAGTGAGAGAACGTCTAAGCGGACAAATACGGCTTTCATGACAATCCTCAGGAGCTTAGCTATGAATATTGCTCAAAGTTTCAGTCCTGATTCCACAAGGAATCGATCTATCTGGGCTCCCAAGAAGTTCCAAACTTCTATATCAAACTCACCAGTAACTTGGAAACGAAGACATCGGTAGATTTGGAATCTCATGAACGAGAATCCTCATAAGCTCAGCTATGAAAACCGCTCAGAACTATCTGAATCGACAAGAATTATCTAGATCAAAGCCTCGCCTGTTCCAGTTCGAGCACGAAATATTTCATATGATAAATTTGGACTTGGAAATGGATTTGTGGCAGCAAGCGCACTATTCCCCATTGTCGCTCTCTCTTTCTGTCTATCTGTCTGCGAAGACAGTGTGTGGATATTTTGAGAATTCAAGATAGTGACGTGTCCCCCCTCCCTTCACTGACTCATACAGTTTGTGATCTGCTGATCCCGGAGGACATGGAGAGCGGTTTGAAAACGAAGAACGTCTCCTGATGACGAGTCATCTCCTATTTTTACACCTCTTGAATTCTCAACAGCTGGGACAGAAACCTAATAACTTATAGATTAGTTTACTACTACCTTCTACTTCCTCTCTCTCAAGACAAAGTTCGAGATATTTTCGATCCTCTCCGCGGCTATTTTTAGCCTTGTAGAGGATCTTAAACATCTTCTCAAGTATCCGGTGGAACTAACCGGATTAGGAAGGAGCGAAAACGGAAAAGTTTAAACTTTCCGAAAGGGAAAAGAAGGGATGAGCTGTACTCTAAAGAACCCTTTTCGAATCGACGATTGATGAGGTCATGAATAAATTGATCACTGCCCAAAAATTCTGAATAGTTTAGGTTCTGTCGGCGAAGTTGTCGCTGAAAACGAGACCTTCGAAAGTTGGATACATAGATCAGGAGACCCAGGGGTTTCCCCACTTTGATCTGTCAGCCGAACATTTCGATTCTTGCAAGAAGAAGAAATCGAAAAACAAAACAAGTATCATTATGGTCTTAAAAAGAAGAGGGGTATTTATAGATGACGTCCGGTTTCTTCGATTCAAATTGCAATGATTTTTCAGCTGCCCACCACGAAAAAAGACACTGAATATTCAGTGGTTTATGGTTCTCCGCATCGCTCGATGAGATGCTTGATTCACCAAAGTTCATCGTAGTAAACGAGTGTTCTGAACCTAACACATTTGAGGTGAAGAATGAGAGAAAAACCTCTTCTGAAATGTGTGCTTGGAAGGTGTCGGCGGCTCCTTTTGTTGCTCATATCATATTCCATAAGTGGTGGGTGGTTGAAGAGAATAACGAGAGCTCCTGGAGCACACGGGACGAGGGAAAGTGCGATCAAGCGTGAGGAAATATGAAGGGAAAGGGTCCCCCCCCCCCCCCCCCCCCCCCCCCCCCCCCCCCCCCCCCC
>LR543381.1:105408-160584 GCA_900536305.3 Caenorhabditis sp. 40 LS-2015
CCCCCCCCCCCCCCCCCCCAACTTGATGAGATGCTAGAGGTCGTGCTGCTGGTGTTGACCAGGAGAGGCTCAGTATTCAGGATCATTCTGAAGGCGTATGTATTCTAGGAACAGATTTACGGACTTCTGAGATTCCGAAAGTTCCGAGATCTCGAAGTTCCGAACATTCCGAAGCCCCGAGGAAACCTATTCCACGCACTCTTCCCAGGGAACTCGTTTTTTTTGGTGGTACTTAAGAACATCAATATTTTCTAGTCTTTCTTGGCCCAAAAACGGAAATGAATGACGCAAATCGGCTAGGAAAATTAATTGTATTTGCGTCGACTAGAAAGATTCAATTTTTCCCTTTCCAGAGGTTATCGTATTTAATAGTTACAGACATAAACACACACATTTCTATATATTATGACTATTCTGATACAATTACGACGAGCTAATGAAACCTAATATATCCATGGAGTAGTGATGTGAAAGAGAGGAGATTTTTGATAGCCTCGGGAAACCTTAGAATCAGAAGTTTGCAAATTCGATTTCATGGAAATGGCGAAGATCAGAGGACACTGGTGGAGGGAGGAAAGTGTGAATTTTTTGTGTCTTTGAAAATTCAGAGCCATTTTCCCAAGCGGAGAAAAAGACAATTGAATCTAGTTCGTCAAGAAAAAAGCGAACACATTTGATCGAATTTGCATCGACCGGTCGGGCGGATGTCCTAGGAATCTGATGGAGAAGAGGAACTGGAGGAAGACCCGGAGTTTGACTTGAAAAAAAAAACGTCGAGGCAAACAAGACGGGAGGGTCCTTAACCCATCATTTTTCAGCCGTGTTTTTGGGCCCCTTCTCACACAGCTAAGAGAGGGGTCTTGGTTTAATGAAGATGAAAAAATAGGGAGAGAGAAAAGAGTCTTTGTGTTCGTCTCCTCCTCCGGAAGAAGACACGTGGTGTTTGGTGGAAGATGTTTTGGAAGGGACAAGGTCCTCCTTGTTCTTGGTGTTGGGCCCAGTTGACTCTGTTCCTATTATTTGGTTCGTGTTCATCTTCCTGTCTACTCGACCTGCTCATATTTTCGATCGCCGTGTTAACACGAGAGCATAAGGAACTAGAGGAACACGATGAATCCAAGATCTTTGAGTTTTTCCTACTTGTTGGTTATTGTTACACTTTGACGAGGAGAAAACGATGATGAAGACACGTTTTTCAAAAATCATGACAAATGACCATAGAGCATTGGGAAACACTTGGAGCACAGATGGAGGCAGGGGTTGAGGAAGAAGATTAATGAGGAGTAGCATTCAGGATTGAGCAATCTTTGCTCATTGTGTCAGACTCAGATGAAACCTCTACCAAGCTCAATTGCTACTTGAGATATCTATCTTTGGTACTAATAATCAGATTCGGAATAGACTAGAACCAGTTGCAATCATATGTGGAAAATCCTTGATTCCTAATCTCTGTAATCCTCCAAAATCTCGAGTGATGTTGCCTCCGAGGTGTCTACCCATTGAAAAACGGAAAAGATGTACCAGGTTGAATAGCGAGAGACATTTAGTCCTTCTCCTCTACTATGTTCTTCTTTTTCGACTGAAACTGATCAAATGATACGAAGACTCCATAGTTCCTAATCCATCCAGATTATATCATAATCCATCCTAAACCTCGGAGAATGTTGCCGTTTAGGTCATCCAGCTTAAGCAAAACTAACTGAGTTCTAAGCTCCTCTCGCTGCCGGGATCTTTGATTTCATGAAGAGCTCTTCTTAGCTGGAGAGCACATTAGCGAACTACCCGGAAGTACTTGAAGAGAGACCAACTAGTAAGCAAAAGTTTCTACTCTAGCCTTGGTGTGCAGCTGAAAAAGAGTCTGATTCTTGACCGAAAAATCCGCAGATGTAGACTGGTTTATTCTCGTGAATTGTTTATCATGGGTCTCCTATTTTTGGAGGGAAGTCTGAAAACGCTCAGTAAATGGACGACGAGTTCAGATGAGGAGGAAGAGAAGGGATTCTCTCTGTCTAGTCTCCACTTGATTCAATTGCTTCTTGTACTTATCATCAATGAATGTGGAAAAAAAGCTGAAGAAGATGTGGGGGAACAACAGGAAGAAGTTCAAGCACTTTTTGAGAAGCTAATGAAAAGATTTGATTGAATTATACACTATGATGAAGTGGGAGTTTTCATACTCAAAAAGGAAGCGACAAAGAATATCGGGGTTCCAAAACGAAGACTACTTGTACGGACTACCAGTAGATGAAAGAAACAATGGAACGACATTTCCAGAGGCACCGAAAAAACCATCGGCTTAAAATGAAAAGCAGATAACAAATTTCAAAAAGTGGACACCCTCTCCTGCCAAATCTATTTGCTCTTTCTCTCTCTCTCTCTCTCTCTGTTCTGTTTATCCCAAAAATCCAGGTAGTCGGAAGTCTATTGAAAAGTTCGAGTCTGTCTGTGGTGGTGGCTTTGGCGCAGCATGTTTTTCATGTCGAAAATCGAAAGTTTTGAGTTTTGGAAGGAAGATAGAGGTGTAGCTGGGATTAGAGCAACAACATGTGGATTTCGGGGTGTTTGGGAGCTGGAGACATGGCAGAAACGAGATGGTCACCGAAGAAAAACCTCAGAATCCATAACTCTAGACCTGAGTCGGTTTAGTTGTCATTAGCTTGTTCTTGACCTGTCCAGTTCTTCTAGACTTCGGGAATCTATTGGGGTCATTTTGAGCAAGCGATAGTTGCAGTGGCATAACCCATTTCAGAGTTTAGACCAGATTCTATATGGTCATCTTTCTCCTCCGCTCGATCATGACTGACCAGAGCATTGTCCAGTTCCTCTAATTCTCGGATGGCTCACTCGTTGAAAAATAGAAAGATCACCGAAAGTGACTTTGTTCTCTCTTCTGAGAACTTATTTTTGTTTGTGTAAGTCAACTTGTACACTTGTTTTTGTTATTCTCACTATATCTCTTTCTTCTCCGCCTCCACTACAATCATCTCCAAAAGGACCCGTGAACTGTCTGTGTGTGCATCTCATTACTTTTTCATTGCTCTCCTTTCACAAAAAAATACAGCATGAAAACTGCACAGACGGGTACTGATGGTCAGGAGGTGAATGTGTGTGTGCTGGGGAAAAAGAAACAAGTATAATCCCTCGGTGGGTTGTCTGGGACGAAAAGGAACTGAATGGCGAGGTGGACAATGAGAGCATTTTTTGTTGGGGAGAGGAACTGGAAAGAGATATTGGATGAGCTGAAATAAGAATGAGCTGACTCCAAAATCCAGAAACCAGAACCCAGAACCCACACCAAGAAAAAAAACGAAAAACTTTATAGACTCTAGGAGCTCCAGAACACGAAAAGTTTGAGCTCAATTTCCGAAAATCTAAGCTCAGAATCTGGAGACTCAAACTTGATCTTTTGCTCCTAGAACCCAGGGAATCTAGCGGAGATTCATAAATATTCATGCTATGCATTCAAAAGTTCGGAATCTAGAATCCATAACTCATGCCTAGAACCTCAGAGCTCGACGAACCAAAGCTCCAGAATCCCAATTTTCGGACCTCAGAATATCTTCTCTCCGGAGAAATCGAGCGTTCTTTGCTACACTTCTTGAAATTTCCTCTAGAAAAACGAGGTGAAAAATTTGCATCCAATGAACGATTGGCTCTTTATTCCAGCTGTTCGCCTCCTCCTTCTCCCCATTTTTCCATCTTTTCATTCCAAGAAGTCTCCTTTTTCTCTCTCTCTAAAAATAAGGCAACCACCGGAAAACGTCTCGGGAATATTTTATTTTTAGCTATCCAGAGAGGTAGTCAAGAAGTACCAACCTGATTTGCATTCATCATCACTCTGCTTCCTTAACTCTTGTTTTTTTTTCCACAAACACACGACACCATTTTTTCACTCAGTTTTTGAGTGCTCAATGTTCAGGAGCAAAAGGGAGAGAGTAAATGTATTCGTTCGGTTGGTTGGTTGACTACTAGTAGTCGAAGGTGATGACTGAGATTTTCAGCTAGTAGTAGTTGGTGGGGGGAGGGGGTAATCAGAATAATGAGATCCTTGAAATGGAAGGGTTCAGGAGCTTGAAGGGGTCGGAAATCACTAGTAGGGGGTTTTGGGAAATGTCTCAAAACATGGAGAAAGTTATAAGGCTCCGGTAGAGGTCCAATCATTCCAGAATGTTCTGATAAGCTCAGGAGGACTACAAAGTTAGTACGAGAGCTCAGAAACGCTACAAACGTTCCCTGGGATTGAGAAGACTCAAAAATCATCGTTATTCTGCCTCTCCAAGCGCCAGAGGAGGATTCGGAAATCACGATTCAGGGATGTCCTCTGAATCGGATTCAGAAGTCTCTCCGGAATCATCAAAAATGAAAGTCCACCAAAAAACGTGACTAATCATCAGATGCTCTCTCGTCTTCAGAAGACGCGGAATTGAATGAATTGAACAAAGAAGAAGCATTTAGACGTCCTCGTCGTCGCTTAAAGCAGGCCTGTTTTGGAATAAAGAGGAGAGGGAGGACAAGATTTGAAGAAGAAGAGGACCCTCCCGATAAAAAGAGGAGAAGAGAAAACATATAACTACCTTTATTGTGGAAGAAGCACCCACGAGTCGAAGAATCCTACTCGTAAATTCTCACGTCTACAATCGACAACTTCTTTAAAAGTTGCTGAATCCTCCGAGACCTCCGCAAAAAAGACCTTTCTTTGCTCTTTATGCGTCCGCATGAAGGAGGGAAGAAAGTTTAATTGTTCAGTAGGGGAAAGAGCACAAGAATCTTGTTGCTCTATGGAAAAGAAAGAAAATGTCGAAATTGCAGGCAGGAGAGGGACAGGATACGACGTCTTCCGGTCCGTTTTTTGTTCGCCACGGGCTTCTCGGTTTTCTAGATTTTCGATTTTTTGTCAAGGGGAAACATTCCTCGACTCTTCCGAAATCTGATCTGATGAAAAATCGACTGTGAAGATTCAGAATCTGAATTGAAAATCGGTGAAATTCTCACCTGATTCAAGTGATGCACTCGCAAAGACCGCGTTCCTTCTACATTTCTACGACAGTATATCCTTGAAATTCGACTATATAACTTGCGAGGTCATAACTCGAACCGGGCGGGCCAAGTCATCAAGTCAGATTCTGAATCTCTGTAGTCGATTTTACCTCAAATAAACTGACACTCCTTTTGTAAGAAATTGGCGACCTGGGGACGAAACTTGAGATGCTTCCCCTTCCTGAATGTATTTATTCCGTTTACCGGCGACCCATTGGACCTCCCAAGGGAGTCCTCGGAATAGGTGAAGTGATGTGAAAACGAACCGGAACTAGAATTGAAATGTAATCAAGTAAAAATACGGGAGGAAAAGAGGGTGGAATCGGAGGGAAAATTTGGAAGGGAGAGGGGATATTTTAACCATATTTCTTGGATTCTTGACCTTGAAAGTTAATTCAGTTGATAATTTTCAGAACTTCCCAGTCGCCATCGTCAATATCCAATCGACAGGACAGCGTATCATCGTATCGGACAGTCAGGAGTCGATTCACTTTTTGAGATATCGCAAAGGGGTGAGTTTCTATTGGAGAGTTGAAAAATTGACATCAGATCTGAATGGTGGGTTGCTGGAATCTCAAATGCCGAAAATGAACCTCACAGATTCAGAATCTGGTATTTAAGTCGGCGAAATGATGAAGGTCTGACATCGAAAAGTTATCCTTACCATAGGGACACCTATATGAGGTCATAGCTCGAGAATTTTGCCGATTCTTATTCCAGAATCTCAATCTGTAGGGTTGATTTTACCGTGACCTAGAATATGGAAAACTGGAGGATCCGAGAAACTTCACATACTCTGAAACCCCAAATCTTCCATTTTTTCAGGACAACCAACTCGTCGTCTTCGCCGACGACACCACACCTCGCTACGTCTCGTGTGTGTGCGTCCTCGACTATCACACCGTCGCCGTCGCCGACAAATTCGGCAACCTCGCCGTCGTCCGTCTCCCCGACCGCGTCAACGAGGACGTTCAGGACGATCCGACCGTTTCGAAGAGTGTCTGGGATCGAGGATGGTTGAATGGAGCGTCGCAGAAAGTGGAGCTCGTCGCCAACTTCTTCATTGGAGACACCGTCACAAGTCTTCAGAAGACGTCGTTGATGCCGGGAGCTAATGAGGCATTGGTTTATACTACAATTGGTGGAGCCATCGGATGTCTGGTTTCGTTCATGTCGAAAGATGAAGTCGACTTCTTCACGAATCTGGAAATGCACGTGCGCAGTGAATACCCGCCACTCTGTGGTCGCGACCATCTCGCCTACAGATCATACTATGCGCCATGCAAGGTAACAGTCTATAGATCATTCATATGCAAATCAGTGTCTGGTCGAAAATCGTCAAAAATCATCGATCAATTCTTTGCAGAGCGTGATCGACGGAGACATCTGCGAGCAGTTCAGTCTGATGGATTTGCCGAAACAAAAAGAGGTCGCCGAGGAATTGGGAAAAACAGTCAGCGAGGTATATCGAAACAAGATTCTTCTTCAGATATCGAGAGAGATAGAATCGAACAATCTAGATTTTTCGCAGACCAAAAATTCAAATGTTTTCAATTTCAGATCTCCAAGAAACTGGAAGACATCCGCACCCGGTACGCCTTCTAAGAGCCACCAACAATTGTTGAATTTTCAAATTTCGCTCCCAAAGTATATATTTTGTATTACTTTTCGTTCGCTTTCATCAGATTCTCTCTTTCGTTGATCCTCCATAATTTATCCCGTTTTTAAGATTATTCTAACTTATTCTTCTTCCTCGATTGTGTCCTCTCCGATATCTTTTTACTATTCCTATTCTCCTTTTTTTTCTCGTGCCGACTGATAACAAGATCATGATGATATAATTGAGAGTGAGATAAGAAGAAGAAGAATCACAGAATAATGTGGACCGTGAGAAGAATGGCGTGATGTCGTTGTAGCAGACCAGACGAGATTTTCAGATGGATGACTTTTCAGATGATCAGAGGACACTGGGGATTCTAGATTCTAAAGAAAGCTTGCTCAACTTGACTGAATGGGAATCTTGAAAACAAGAAGATCTTGTCATTTCAAAGAACACTTTCACATCGAGTTGATCGAAAAGGCAAAAGTGATCAGTTCAAGAAATCAGTGTCTCTGCAAAAATTATAAAACGAAACTTTTTTAATTGTCTACGAAATCGGCGGCGGTGGTAACAATTTCGAAAAAAATCTGCGATAAGAAAAGGAGGACAAAATGACCTTCAGACAAGAAAGGAAACAGAGACACAGAGATCGCCAATGGATTCTTCGAGAACTTTCGAAAATCTCTTCTTTTTGCAGGATTCGATGGAAAATTTAGGATTTTTGGTGATTCAAACACAGCTAAGCCTATTATCAAAGCTTCAAAGATGAATTTCCGACTCGAAAGCCTTTTTCAAAGCCCAGGATTTCAAATTTTAGGACATTCCTGATTTTCAAAACCTTCCATACTTTCAGATAACTATCTACTTCCAGACACCCCACCATTTTTGAATTCCCTCCGTCTGACTTTGCTCTGTCATCTTTTCTAATCAGCACCTGCACATCAAACAGAGACCCAGACAAAAGTACACAGAAGAGGCGAGAGAGTACGGAGACGCAGAACATCCACGCCGAAAAAGTGGGCGGAGTCGAAATGTGGCACCAGCGGCGGGGCGGCTATAAAAGGGGAGCGCAGCGCCAGAAACATCGCCGTAGGAATACGGGCTAATCAAAGAAAAAAGGAAAAATGCCTCCTTTTTCCACTGTCTGAAACAGAGATGGAAGGGAAATATAGGGGAAACTATGCCCGACTGAAAATAGAAAAGCTTTTAGATGTCAAAAAAGGTGATTAATCTAGGATGCCGACTAGATTTGGATCTTCAGATCGTCAATGGCGGTGGATAGCACGAAGGTCGTTCCTAAAGAGAGCTTATCTAAGATTTACATGGTCATCGAGATGTTATCCGTCTCTATCGGTCAAACAAAGCATCGAGTTGTTATAAATAACGTCGTCTGACGGTCTCATCATCATTTTAAATGAAGAAGGCGTCTTTTTTTATTATGTTTCCGTTGACGGATCCTTCTTGTTTCTTCAACTTTTTCCATGAAAACTCCTCGAAAAAATTGTGCTTCGCGCCGAAAAAGTTTGAAATTTAGGCCAAAAAAACGAAATCGTGGCGAGACCCGGCGCCCCGGACCTACGTGCCTTTAAATTTAACAGTGGAAGTTTCGAATTTAGTTTCCAGGATTTTTGGGTTTCCACTTTTTTTTGCTTGTTTCTAGTCAACTTTTTGCCGAAAACCACAAAAAAGTGGAAAAAAGTGAATTGCAACCAGGAAAAACCAAAAAGTGTTCCAAAAGTAGGGGTTTCCTTTTCTTTTTTTCGAACTTTTTCCGTTCTTTTTCTCTCACTTATCCTCTTTGCTTCATCTCAGTCCCATTTTTCAAATCTGCATTCTTTTCAGGTAATACACGTTCACAATGGCCCAGTCCAAGCCCGCTTACAAGGTTGCCGACATCTCGCTCGCCGAGTTCGGACGCAAGGAGATCACCCTTGCCGAGAACGAGATGCCAGGACTCATGGCCATGCGTGCCAAGTACGGACCAACTCAGCCATTGAAGGGAGCCAGAATCGCTGGATGCCTCCACATGACCATCCAGACCGCCGTTCTTATCGAGACCCTCACCGCCCTCGGAGCTGAGGTTGGTTTTTTTCTTCAAATTCAAGCGTTACATTTACATTAAAAGTTGAGTACATTGATTTCTGAAATTTCACTTTCCAGGTCCAATGGTCGTCGTGCAACATCTTCTCCACCCAAGACCACGCCGCCGCCGCCATCGCCAAAACCGGAGTCCCAGTGTACGCCTGGAAGGGAGAGACCGACGAGGAGTACGAGTGGTGCATTGAGCAGACCATCGTCTTCAAGGACGGACAGCCACTCAACATGATCCTCGACGACGGAGGTGATCTTACCAACTTGGTTCACGCCAAGTACTCCCAATACCTCGCTGGAATCCGCGGACTCTCCGAGGAGACCACCACCGGAGTCCACAACTTGGCTAAGATGCTCGCCAAGGGAGACCTCAAGATCCCAGCAATCAACGTCAACGACTCTGTCACCAAGTCCAAGTTCGACAACTTGTACGGAATCCGCGAGTCGCTCCCAGACGGAATCAAGCGCGCCACTGACGTTATGCTCGCCGGAAAGGTCGCCGTTGTCGCTGGATACGGAGACGTCGGAAAGGGATCTGCTGCTTCCCTCAAGGCTTTCGGTTCCCGTGTCATCGTCACCGAGATCGACCCAATCAACGCTCTCCAAGCCGCCATGGAGGGATACGAAGTGACCACCCTTGAGGAGGCTGCTCCAAAGGCCAACATCATTGTCACCACCACCGGATGCAAGGACATCGTCACCGGAAAGCACTTCGAGCTTCTTCCAAATGACTCCATCGTCTGCAACGTCGGACACTTCGATTGCGAGATTGACGTCAAGTGGCTCAACGCCAACGCCACCAAGAAGGACACCATCAAGCCACAGGTAAATTTAACTCAAAAAGGTTCATTCATTAATCCAACTCTTTCCAGGTTGACCGCTACACCCTCAAGAACGGACGCCACGTCATCCTTCTCGCCGAGGGACGTCTCGTCAACCTTGGATGCGCCACCGGACATCCATCGTTCGTCATGTCCAACTCCTTCACCAACCAAGTTCTCGCTCAAGTTGAGCTCTGGACCAAGTTCGGAACCCCACAAGAGTACAAGCTCGGTCTCTACGTTCTTCCAAAGTCGCTCGACGAGGAGGTCGCCGCTCTTCACTTGGAGAAGTTGGGAGTCAAGCTCACCAAGCTTTCCGACGACCAAGCCGCCTACCTTGGAGTTCCAATCGCCGGACCATACAAGCCAGATCACTACAGATATTAAATTCGCGCTGATATATTTCTACTTTACGGATCTTCTTTTGCCTTGTTAAGAGTTTTATTCCCCCATCATTTTCATATGATCTTAAACTGGTTGTATTGTTTCTACCCCCACCTTCATAATTGCAGTAGCATTTATTTAGTTCCATTTTTACTTGTTGGTTTGCATTTGGTTTTTCCTGGTTTTTTGGACTCATAAAGTTTTCGCGGGATTTTCTACAGGACATCATGAAATGTCGAAACAAATGTGAATTAGGCGTAATTTATCGTAGTTTGTGATCTATTTTTTTCCCCGCAAAACTTGAGATGTTTGTGTGTCGAAGTGGCGCTCCAATGAGAAGCGTTCATTTCTCTCCACCGCTGTTTCTCGCTTCAGTTCATTCATGCTTTGGAGAAGGAAAACTACAAAAAGCGTGCTGATTTTTCGTTTTCTTTTATCAGTTTTTTTCCGCCCCACTTTTCTTTAACTTCTCACTCGATACCTTCCGCAATTTATCGATTTTTCCAGTATCAAAGAGAAAATGAGGAAGCTCGAAGAGGCGAAATTCCATAATTGCTCTTTCCAAGAGCTTATTGCACACTCTAAGAAATGGAAGTCAGAGGTTCGAAAATAATTGAAAATCTTTTGAAGAATTAAAACATTTTTCAGGTTCGTTCCATGAATTCCCAAGCATTCCAGAAAATGGGTTTGGTGCGTCCAGAGGATAATCGTCTCAGTCTGTAGGTTTTTGACAGCGAAAACTGATTACTGACAAGAAAAATTGGTGTAAATGAATTTTTTGGACAGAAAAATAAAGCTTTTGACTGAAGAAAATTGATTTTTTGGCAGAAAACAACGGGGAAATTTTCGAAAAATGGATTGTTTTCCCGGAAAATTCGAATTTCCACCGAATCAAGCCGTCTAATCCTTCCAGATACTGCATCGCGTCCGGATCCTCCAACGGCTCTCAATCTATTTTCGTGGCTGATATGCCTTTGGAACTGATGGAGAAATACGTTCCTGGCAATCCGAAAATTGAAGTCAAACTCAAACTCGCTCACAATGTCGATAATTTGATCAAGTAGGATCCCAAAAAAGAACTGTCGATTAATATTTCGCTTTTAGAAAAGGAGAAGCTCCATCGGCCGAATTCGCGCTGATGTGCGAGCGACAGAGATCTCAGGTGGCTCAGGGAATCAACGACTATGAGATTTGTCATAAGGAGATGACGTTGCTGGCTGGTGATCACGTTTTTAGGTAGGCGTTGATTTACACGGAAATCCTCCGGGATCAGAGTCAAGGTGAAGATCAAATGAAGTGTCATATACCATCGGAAAGCTAACCAAATTTCTATTTCTTTGATGTATTTTGTTTTTTCAATTGATTATTGAGAAGCTTTCGGCAGCATTTTTCATTCTGGAGACAAACCGTCTTCATCGAATTTCCGCCAATCACTGATCCGGAACCTCCCAGATGAATAAATCTCACTTTTCAGATGCCACGTCGGGAAGCAGAACCTCACTCCCATCACCGTTGGATTCGGAACCGATTCTTCCAAAAACGAGGGAGAACCAATGGACATCTCCGAACTCAGTTCGATGGTGGCGGGGACCAAGGGGTGCTCTGTAGAGCCCGAGCATTCTGCCACTGCCAACACGTCCTCCACTTCAACTCCCGAAAAGAAACCACCATCGTCGAATTTCGTCTCGTCCGCCAAACTGTGCCCCTCAAATTCTGACTATTGTGCTTATGTGCTCAACAAGCAAGTGTACATTGAGAAAAAGGGACAGATTCTGTATCACACCACCGCCGCATCGAAGTACATCACGAACGGAGTCCCCTCCTACATTGTTCAAGAAGAGATGGAGAGATTCGACGGAATCTGGTGGAGCGACACTCACACGAGACTCTTGTACGAGCAGGTTGACGAGGAAGGCGTTACGGAGGCTCATTTCGGAGTCAACGGAGAGCGTCCGGCGATGCCGATGAAGTATCCGAGAGTGGGCACCAAGAATCCATCGTCTCAGTTGAGAATGGTGGTGATTGAGAATGAAAAGGTGTACGATGTGGCACTGGATAATCGGATTCTGCAGAATCTCTTCCCGGGTTTCGAATACATCACTCGCGCCGGATTCTTCTCCGACGGAACTACGTAAGAATCACAGGGAGATTTCTGGGATCTTTCAATAGGGAATGTTGTGAGCTTCGGTGTACAATGGGTCTCGCTGAGTCGAGTGACCCAGTTTATAGAACAACATTTCAGCTTGATAATACTAATCGAACCATTTCAGTGTCTGGCTGCAAGCAATGAGCCGTACTCAACAAGAAGCCTGGATCGCCCTGATCCCCTTCGCCGACTTCGACCTTCCACCGGCACTTCGCAAAGAGTACCCAGAAAGCAGTAAGTATCAGGATACTCTACCCCAAATAACCCCGTTTGTATGAGAAACAGAATTCGAACTCGCCGACAATCTCAACATGAGCCACTTCGATCCGAATGTCATCGACGAGAGACCACGTCACAAGTTGCAAAAGTCGATCGTTATCAACAGACAGTGGAGTGAACATTGGATTAATGTGGAGGCTAATTCTTCAAATTCCCCGTAATGTATACGTTTTGCTTTTAGACTCACAATGTTACGTGCCCACTGAAGATTGAGGATCCCGAGAACCCGGTGTACGAGTTCATCTACTGTGTGGAGAAGTCGCAAGGAACAATTTTGACTCTGATTACAGCATATTTGGACAAAAAGTGGGTTCTTAGTAGTAATGAAAAATGCTCGAAGAATGGTGTCAACAGACGAAATGTAGCTCTTGAGATGAGATGTCATCTTCAGTAACTTGTTGTCACTCAGAAAAGTAACCCTTTTCCCTACAGCGGCCACAACTACCACACCGAGGAGAAGAGTCTGATGGCTGAAACCTACTCCGTCAACAAATCGATGGGAATCGTGATCGACGAGAACCGCCACCTCGTCTACTACGTCGCCAACGAATCGCACCCAACCGAATGGAACGTGTGTGTCTCCAGCTACCGTACCGATGCTCATGCTCAACTCACTGAGAGTGGCATATGCTACAAGGCGGAGAGATCGAACGGGAAGCTCGCTTTGGATCTGGATCATGGATTCTCGGGATGGATGACATCTGTCGGCTCTCCTTCCGAGTGCAGATTCTACTCGTTTAGATGGATGGATGGAAAGGAGCTTCCGAAGGCAGTCTATGCTGGAGTCGTGAGTTGTTGACTTCTGTTCGTCGCATCTATCCTATCCTTCAGGTCTTTCTTCCCGGCTCACCACCTACCCCCGAAGCTATTCATGATGTGCCAGAGATGATTGAGTATCAATCCCGGAGAACCGGACTCATGCACTACGGAATGATCATTCGTCCAGCGAACTTTGACCCCAACAAGAAGTATCCAGTGTTCCACTATGTCTACGGAGGTCCTGGGATACAAATCGTTCACAACGACTTCACGTAAGCACCCTCATCTTGCTTCAATACCTTTGAATCTTTCAGATGGATCCAATTCATACGATTCGCACGTCTCGGCTACGTCGTCGCCGTCCTCGATAATCGCGGATCCGCTCATCGTGGAATCGATTTCGAAGGATTCCTATCGAGAAAGATGGGAACGGTGGAGGTCGAGGATCAAGTCGAGGGCCTTCAGATGATGTCCGAACAAACCGGGGGTTTCATGGATATGAATCGTGTCGTGGTGCACGGATGGAGTTATGGAGGATACATGGCTCTTCAGTTGATTGCCAAGCATCCAAAGGTGAGACATTCTTTGATCCTTTTGATCGCTGCGAGACCATACATCTGTAAAAGGTTTCGAGAGATCCATTTTTTCATTCAACTTTGTCAGACTCCGCCCACTCAATCACTTTCAGGTCTACAGCGCCGCCATCGCTGGAGGAGCAGTGACCGATTGGCGTCTCTACGATACGGCCTACACTGAGAGATACATGGGATATCCGGTCATTGCGGAGCAATACGAGCAGAGCTCCATTCTTGGATTGGTTGACCAGCTGCCGAATGAGTGGGTTTTGGATCGGATTCTGATGCGAAAATGATGATAACTTTCAGACCGAATCGTCTGATGCTGATTCACGGATTGATGGATGAGAATGTGCACTTCTCGCACTTGACTAGTCTGATTGATGAGTGTGTCAAGAAGGGAAAGTGGCACGAGTTGGTGGTGAGTTTTGGGAAGAAAGGGGGATTCCTCAGTTTCCAAGGAAATCTGTCATTTAGATTTAAATTTTTAAAGTTGAAGTTCAGAATATTCCGAGAGTCCGAAACCCCGGAAGTTCCTCACCCTGCACCAGTCTAGAAGCCTCGTCCCAACCCATTCCTTTTTTTTCCAGATCTTCCCAAAAGAACGCCACGGAATCCGCTCCAACGACGCATCCGTCTACCTCGATGCCCGAATGATGTTCTTTGCCCAGACGGCCATCCAGAACAGTGTGCTGAAGAACGAGCCTGGAGTGTCCTCCTAAACCTGCTAACACCCCCTGTTTCCAACACCCGTCTAATCGTTTTCTAACTCGGTGTGACCCCCCTCTCAAAAGCTCCCATTCTTTTAATCGTTCTTTAGTATAACTCTACTGTCCCATACATTGTGTAACATCGTTTTATTTATGCCGCTGTGCGCGTTGCTATGTGTTTTTTTCAATCGAAAAATGAAAGGTTTTCCACATGAATTGGATTTTGGCAATATTCGAATTAGGCGACCATCGCCCGGTTTTCGATGGATCCTACGATGACCTAGATCTGTGCGTTGTTATTAATAGAATATTCATATATGCATATAAGAATATAATGTGTATCGTCTGTTCTGTCCTTTATCAGCCAACCGGATCACGGGGGAGATAAGAGGGCAAGGACGAGCGGATCTGGCGGGCGGATCAGAATACGGTAGGGGAAAAGTGCACGCCCACTTAGGACGGTGTATAAAAGATGCACTAATAGAGAGGACGGGTAAGATTCCTTCTTCAACAATGGACGGAAAGGATCAACATTGGTGAGTTCGCTTTTCTGCAAACGAGGACGTTGGAGAAGCCACAAATGGCTGATCCTTCGTGAGAGAAAAGTCACGAAAAATCTGTGATGTTGGCGCCGTACGCGGGTTCGAGTCCGAGTGCAATCCCCTTTTTTCCTTTTCTCATTTTTCCCTGACAAAAACCCCCATTCGTTTCCAGCCATGCCCGCCGTTTGGCCGTGGCCGCGATCGTCGTGTCGACATGCGCCGTGATCAGCTCGATCGTCGCCCTTCCGATGATGTACAACATGGTGATGAACATCCAGAGCGAGATCTCCCAGGAGACCGGATTCTGCATGATGCGCTCCCGCGACATGCTCATGAACATGTACGCCACCGCCGGCAAGAGCAACTACCGTGCCAAGCGTGCGTGGCAATTCGGATCGTGGGTTCAGGACTCGGGAGTCGGCGGAGGAGCCGGAGGGTACGGAAGCGGACCAGCTGACTCTGGATACGGAGCACAGGGAACCAACAACGGATACGGACCAGTTGTTAATGCCGAGCCAGAGCCACAGTGCTGCACATGCCAACAAGGAAAGGCCGGACCACCAGGACCACCAGGAGACGACGGTCACGATGGTAAGGACGGAAGCGCCGGAGCCGACGCGAAGAACGGAAAGGACGGAGGCGTCGGACCATCCGACGGACTTCAATCCGAGCCATGCGTCATCTGCCCACCAGGAGCCCAGGGACTCGGAGGAGCGCCAGGAGCCAAGGGACCACAAGGACCACGCGGATCGCCAGGACTCTCCGGAGTCGACGGAAGACGCGGAGAGCCAGGAATGTCGGGACCAGCTGGAACCCAGGGAGAGCCAGGACCACAGGGACCACCAGGGAAGAAGGGAGACGACGGACGTGTCATCAATGTGAGTCTCTTTTTCATTGAAGTATGGGATACCAGATGAGAATAGTCCACTGTTTCAGAACCCAGTGCTAAGCTTTCTAGCTTTCTAGTTCACCATTTCTCCATCATTTTCAAAGTTTTCACAGTATCAAACCAAGATCCTTTCATTCCCCATTTGAACACTCAACTAATCTTTTCAGGTCAACGGCCCACCAGGACCACCAGGAGCTCCAGGACCACAAGGACGCAAGGGAGAGCGCGGACCAAAGGGAGTGCCAGGATCCGTCCACCCGGGAGTCCAAGGACCAACTGGAGACCAGGGAAGAAAGGGAAGAGCCGGAAGAAAGGGAGAGACCGGAGGACAGGGACCAATCGGATCCAAGGGACCAAACGGAGACTGCTTCCACTGCCCAACTCCAAGAACTCCACCAGGCTATTAGTTTGGAGAGGACTCTTCTCGGATTGGCCATTTTATTTTGTTCCAATAAATTATTTATTTATTTTTCATGCGAGTTGATAGGGAGATCTAGAAGCTGCTGTTCAGTGGTTTGGATAGTTTGAAATCCTTAAAAGTCTTCAATCTTCTTCTTCTTTAAACTTGATAGATTAATCGCAATTCCAGTGAAAATCTGGCGTTGCGCTGGTGCTTCAGAAGCAAGTGATGGGTAGCTGGGAACCTGGAAATGCTGAAAATATGCATTATTTCGACTGACAACACGATCCAGCTAGAAGAAGCAGGAGAGCCTTACAGTCTGCGCCAGTTTCAGATCCGCTTTTTCCATGGTTCCAGATCAAATATTCATTGTTGCTTAAGGAGTTTTCGATCAAAAATCAAGCTAACGAAACTTGACATTGTTTGGTCTTTAAAACACTCTGAATAGATGACTACAACCCTAGTTAAGCTCCGTCAAAGTCTGACAAATGAAGTATCACATTTGACTATTTTCAGACGACAATTTGAGAAGTTGAGAAATCGTTCCCAATTGTTCGATTTTTTTTGAAATTTGGAGGGTGTTTGAAGCAATTTCAGATCTTTATCTTTGTAGTTTATAACTCATTACAAAAGTGAATCCAGTTATGACTTGAATAGGGACACAATCTCAAACTTCGGTTCAATCCACTACAAATTTCGAACTTTTTTGGTCCCATAATCTTTCACGCGTCATAACTGACTCAATTTTGTTTGTAGAAAAAAGTTGTCAACTACAAAAACGATGATTTAGAGTTGCTTAATACACCCACCAATTTTCAGAACCATCAGTTATTCGGAGCATACTTTTTCATCTGCTCAAAGTTGACCAATTTGCATTGAAAATCACAAAAATTAATGTTTTTTTGGTCAATGACTTACCTGCAATTTTCGATGAAAGTTATCGATTGTACACAAAGGAAGATTGAGAATTGTGTAATACACCCATGAATTTTCAGAAAAATCGAATTAGTGGAAGGTTTTTCGACTTTTCAAAGTTTACAGATTTGAAGAGACAGTGAAAGAGCAAGAGGCGGCGAGAAAAACGCAAATTATGAACCGAATGGAGCGGCGGAGCACATGATTCAAATAAGAAACGCTGTGTGCAAGCAGACGGACAGGCGTTGATAAGCCTTTTTTGGAAAAAATGTCAATCAAAGTTTTGAGTTTGACCTAATTTTTCCTTTTTCCAGATGAGATATCAAGCGGTGGTTGTGGCAATTTTTGCAATTGGTGAGTATGGATTTTTTGGGTTTCTCAGACGAAGAGAATTTTCGTTTCGCAACAAAATGGTAGTAAAGTATTAAAGGGCTGATACCATTTGAGAGGCTTACGAACCATCTTTTTTTTCCCTCATAACGAGAACTATTATTGTAGCTGCTGCCAGTTTCTTCGTGGCCAAAGCCGTGAAAGCGGAAATGTTCGACGATCTGTTGGATTGCTTGAAACCAAGAGAGAAGGAGTCAAACGAGAGTGAATACAATTGCGGCATGAAAAAGCGTCTCTCCCAACTAGGTCTTCCCATCAATTCAAACGAGGTCATCTCGAAGTTTCCAACACTCCGTGCGATGTTTTGTCCCTGCAAGGAGGAGCCAGTTAAGGGTTTGAACAGAAAAAGTCGGATGGGAACATCGATTCAAATGCATTCGGGAGGACTCAGCAGTCGTCAGGGTTGGAGAGAAATGGACATGTACTTGATGGAGACACTCTGCGGCAGTCAATCCCCATCTATCAACCTCGCATGGGCCAAGTTCTTGGATTGTGACGAAGACCCAAAGAAGTTCGAATGTGAGCAAATGATGTTTGAAGCAATGCTGGTAAGCACTTCTAAACGCTCCACTGCAGTCAATGCCGTTTTTCAAGATAGACTACCGTATTTAATCCAATAGATCGCCACCCCCTTGTCGGCACTTTGAGACAATTTATCTCAGTTCCTGCAACAGTTATGAAAAGGTAATCAGCCCACAAAGTGCTTCTGATATCATGAGGAACATTTTATTAGTTTACCACTTTTCGATATCTGTTACAGAAACCGATATAAGGAAAGTGATGGGAATAGAGTGATTAGAGAGAATACGGTAGCTGTCTCAGTAGGGAACCGTGTTGTTTTTTGACTTATGAGGTTGAAACTGAAAAAGACGGTTTCTCCGAAAAAAGTCGGAGAAATCGGAGAAAATTTATGGGACTCGTAGAACAAAAGTTGACAAATTCGACTCATTTGCAATTTTCCGTTGTTATTATTTGTCTTCTGTTGTTGTTAATTTGTTATTGTCATAAATTAAGTGTTTTTATCCTTTCACATTGCTCGAAAAGACTAAAAATTGGATTTCTCCTAAATTCTCCGAATTCTCCGATTCTCCGAGCAAAAATTTCGGAGAAAAATTCAGTTCTCCGATTCTCCGAATACTTTTCTCCGACCAAGCCTGGTTCTGATGCTATTCTCAATATCACAATATTTCCAGATCCTAGCCAAGGAAAGTCCTTCCCCAGACAACTGTCTCCAATACGTCGAAGCACTGCGACATTTGTTTCCTGCGCGGAACATTTCTCATGGTCAGTTAGAATCTCAGCAAACTACTCACATTGAAAACGTTCAGACTACCAAATCGACTACGTGAATATTAACCACATTCAATACCTGCAACCCGAAGACTATCGTCATGATCGCTTGTATCTTCTCGACATCTTCAGGAAAGACTCATCGAATCCCTGTTTCTCAAGGAAAAGTGGGTTGTCTTTGAGACTCTCGGAATTGAAATTTCAACTTCAGGAGAGCTGAGTTCCGTTCAGTACATGTACGAACGGTGTACAACCGGAAGGGATGACTCTGACTGTGAGGCTATCCTCGACAAAGTGAAAGATTCCAATTGCAAATCACTTCTGCTTCGAAGAAAGGTTGTCTGCCGAGAAGAAGGGAAATACGGGACGTCTGTATACAATACTATCACAGCAATCACGATTCTTGCATTTTGGTGGTGTTGTGGAGAGCAGTGGCATCAGAAAATCTGCCGAAGCTGTTTGAAAATAGTGAGTTTTTTGTTCTTCTATTACATGAGGAAGGTGGCAGAATTCAGATTGAAAACCCCCGTTCCTTTACGTTAATCAAATTTACCTCCATTCCGATAAGAGATATCAAAAAGTGATCAACTAACGAAACGTTTCTCGGGTTGTGCTTAATATTTTGTTAATTGGCCACTTTTCCATAATCGTTACAGGAACTGAGATAAATTTGATGAAAGGGATGGGAGCGAGGTGTCGGTCAATTAGATACCTATTTGAGTATCCGGTGCCGAGAAATGACAACTTTTCCACTTTCCAGAGTGTTGCCTGCGATGATACAGTCAAAGGCTGGCAATTTCAAGTTGCTCGACAAAACGGGGATCCCAATAACGCGGATGTCGTTCAAGACCGCGTTAATCGTCAAGATGCCCACCCTGACCTCCCACCTGGTCCATTGGAACCCCTTCTTCTTGCTAATGATCTTCCTGGCGCTCAAATACATATCCCAATATATCATAATGCATATCCGAATGCTGCAAACGAGGGCGTCGGAAACGACGACAATGAAGCGGGTGATGACAACGATGGACAACTGGAGAACATGGGACGAGCCATTAACGAGATCGAGACTGTCAATCTCAAGTTGGGAGACTGCTTCATGAGAATGTGCCGATCCTTAAAGAACATGCTAACGGTTCTTCCTATGAGTTATTGGATTCAACGCATTCGTTCATTCTTCTTGTCCGTTTTTCAAAGTATTCGATCATTCTTCTTGATGGTTGCTCAATGGATTCTATCTTTCTACCGGTCTATTCTTGAACTTTTCCTTTCTTTCCACCTGTTTGATCGTCACGGAGGGCATAATAATGGCGGTGACAATATTATCGATATCTAATTTTTTCGGTAATTCTTCAATCATGTTTTTCTATCTAGATAAAGTGCTGCTTTCTCTTCAGTTCAAACAAATAGTGATTGTTCAGAGACAGTGTTGAACTATCATGTAGTAAGTCTTTTGGTGAAACAACTTCAAATGCTTTTTCCTCATTAATCACTGTTTCAGAAACACAACATGTTCCCACCAAAATATTTTCAAACAACGGAGAAAAACATAACATTATTCAGAAGCCATTTGAGCTTTCGAAGGTTTTCGACTTGAAAAGGAGCTAATGATTCCGTCTGAAAACATGTGCTAGTTTTTAACCTACTTCTACTCAGAGGTCAGCGTCCGTTTATCGTTCCCAAATTGCGGATCTCTTTCGCTTCCCATCAGGTTAGTTTTTTGACTCAGAACTCACTAATTGATCAAAAATCATCAACTGGACATGCGCTTTGCTTATTCAATTATCGGGGTTCAAAATGATTCTGTGAAGTTTTGCAAGTTTTCGTTCATTTTCTATGATCGCCTTTCGCATAGAGTATACTTTGCCCATCCAAGTTCCGGTCATTCCCTTTTTTGCCCCCCAAGACTGATTCATAGGTAAAGATTGCGTCTTTTCCTTAACAAACAACAATGTGAGGAAGTTATCTTTTGTTTCAGGGTTACTCGTAGCAATGATCGAAGATTTCATGAAGACGTTGCAGCAGAAGCGGATATCACATGTATTTCACAATAATCTACAAATCATATGTTTTGTTCCGAAAAGTGACAGTGTTCTAAAAAAAATCATGCGGTCATCAGAAGAGAAGAAACTGATCTTTTGCATTTTCTCCTCACTCGTCATAAATAAACTGGGTACACTTTTTGATATCACTCGGGACTTCTTCTCGACCGCCCATATCTTCTTTTTAACCGATTCTCTTTTTCGATCAGAAGTCACTTTTCGATCAAGATGAGGTTGCATGCGATTCTGGGGATCGTGATAATTGGTGAGTTTGTAAACCTTCTAGATCTACAGTCACTTTAAAGAACTGAAAAAAAACTTCTCCCAATCATCCGTTTTTTCTAAACTTCGTGAATGTATGAAGCAGTTTTGAATCTTCATCTGTGTAGTTGACAACGTTTTTTGAAAGCCGCTAACTAGTCAGTTATGTCGCAAAAAAGCAAAGCAATCCAGAACTTTGTCTTTACGCCCTTATTAGCTTTATAGCTAGCTTAAGAGCGATTTTCGAAAAGAAAATGCAACTACAAAAATGAAGATCAAAAAATGCTCATTACACTCACAAAATTTTAAAAAAATCGGTCAGTTATGAACGATCTCTGATGCCGAATGAAAAAGCTCATTTTTAATTTTTAATCTCTGATCTCTGAAACAGTAAGAAATCTATCACATTTTCAGCAATAACCTGCTTCAAAAACGACGTTCGAAAACTGTGCTGGCAAGACTTCACGAAGAGCAAACTGTGTTTTCCAAAGTACGAGAATTGTCTGATTTCTGGAAAGGATCATTCTGGATGCAGGAATTCGTTTCAGATTTGTATCAAGGTTAGTGGATAAGACGCAATTGATTGTATCAAAACGTTTTCAAAAGAAGTTAGAGTCTCGATGAAACCGGAATATTTTTTCTAACGGAGATCAGTTTCCTCAGACTCCCCATACTGTCACTTCGATCACCTTTATCTTGGTTCCCGTGACAGATATCAAAAAAAGGTCAACTAACAATATGTTTCGGACATTATGAGAAACACTGTGTTGGTTGACAACTTTTTGATAGCTGTCCCCAATTGTTCAAAGTGACGGGTACCTTATTTTTGGTATCAACTGAAAATCACTGGTGGAACATCAATTCATATTCAGAGTGGTCCCATCTACAATCACACCAACTTCTGCAACAAGTACATGCCCAACATCACAAAATTCGAAGAAATCACCGCTCTCGAATGGCATCAAAACTTCCTCGACGAAACGCTGAATTTGGTCAGAAAAGAGAAGACAGAAACTGACAATTGCGGGATTCATGAGCGCCTCTTCAAGTCGAAAACAATCAAAATCTCGAATGAATTGATGAAAAGGATTCCTTCGTTGGCTGCTTCCTACTGTCCATGTACTGGGAAATCGGAGGGAGGAGAGGTGATTCGAACGAGCAAGATGAACATTCCGATTCAGATGTGGCACGGAGGGTTCAGTGCGAAAAGGTGTTGGAGGGAGTTGGACAGATTCTTGGTCGAGTATTTATGCGGAGTTTCAGTGGCATGTGAGTTTCAGGGCCTAAGATCTGACTTATGTCACTTACCACTGAAAACAACCGAGTTTTCATAGTCTTTTTCCGGGTGTCGGAGCCTAAGCTAGACTCTTGGGACCCAAAGAACTAAAATGGAGATTTCAGTGGAGATCAACCATGTCTGGGCGAGAAACTTAGACTGTCATGAGGACTCGAAGAAACGACCTGAAGGCTGCAATCGGATGTTTGGTTTGGCTTTGAAGGTGAGCGCGGTTTTCTCGGTTTCAGAATAGTTCTAAATATTTTGATAAGAAACACCGTCTGCTTTGTGAGAAAAAACTAGACATTGGCTTTGATCAGAAATATACGGAATTCCGTCTTCCGATTTCCCATCGGAAGTTCCATTGCCTGATTCCGAGAAAATGTGTTAAACTCAAAATCTGAAATCGAATTTCAAAATAAGATTTCGAATGGTATACACCTCATGACAGGATTCCACAGAAGTCACCAATCATTTTCTATTGAAGTCAAAAATAACAAACTGTCCTGTTTCTAAGCAACTAGATTAATTCTCAAACATGACATCATCCAGTTGTCTGTATTTCATTTTTAGAGAAGCTCCAACTCGAGTGCCGTCCAATCGACTTGCCGACTCTACCACGAGATGGTCGTTGCATATCTTCCACAGGCTCCGCCTCTTTCGTTGGGTAGGTCGCCTAATTTCAGATATGGGAATTTCATGTCTTGATTTCTCTTAGTCTGGGTCAAGGGGAAATCGAGGATACAGATTCGGAGTCTGAAATAGAAATCGGCAAGGTTCGCATAGAACCTCGCAAAGTTGAAAACTGGACCAAGTTTGAGGAATCCGTATTAGAGTATGATAGTACCCTTAGCCGGGGGATTGCGGAATCTGAATGTGTGCATTATCGATTCTACCTTGATTCAGATTATGAAGGATGATTCCAAGAAACTGAAGAATCTTATTACTTTCCAGACTACAAAGTGACATATATCAATGCCACTGATATCATCTACATGCAACCATTCGAATATCAAGACGACCGATTGTACCTTCTGAACAGTTTCGACGAGGACACGTATTTCACTTGTTTCCCGGTCAAAAGTATGTTGTTCAATCAGGGTTATTTTCGGGTGTTTTTCTAGTTCTGGTAGATCAAATCGATCATTGATCTACCAATGCTAGAAAGCCCGAAAAAAGTCTTACACGGAAGGTTGAAGTAGATCAAAACTGGCGGAAGAATTGTAACGAGCAATGTTGTTACAGTTTCAAGAAAAACATTTCAAAAGTTTTTGGAAGTTCTAATAACTTTTTCGGTTTCAAAAACTTTTCGAAATTCACTGAAACGGAAATATTTCATTGGAGCTTCGTCTGTTATCAATCTTGAATCAGCTCAAGTTGTTTAAAAAAAAACTTTTATAGTTTTCAAGACATATAGAGAGATTTGCAGGAGAAGTGAGCTCTTGCAACTACATGTACGAACACTGCAAACTGAACGGCGACGTCGAGAAGTGCGGAGAGAATCTGATCGACTGTCTGAGTCGGACTGTCCCGGTGGAACCGAGCTGCAAGACTCTCCTGATTCAAAGAAATGACAATCTGTGGACTCTTGAGAAGATCTTTCGATACGTGAGAAACAACAAACTCCAGCTGGCGTATCCAGTGCTCCTCTACATTTTCTGGCTGCTCTCGAAGAGCATTCTCAATTGGGCGCTGCTCAAGATAGCTGTGAAGATTTGCTTGAGAATCGTGAGTTTCCTTCAACTTCTTAATTACCAAATGGCCCCTAGCACCACTTGACATGTGTGGTTCAGTTGGTAGCGCTCTTGTCGGCGGTTAGTGTTCGATTTTGAGGGCAAGAAACGAATTTTTAAAAGGGTAGTACGCTAATAGTAAATGCTTTCAGAAAGACGTCTTGGACCATTGCCGTGAATTCATCGACTTGAAAACCGATGAAGCAAGGAGAAAAAAAAGAGAGCCGGGTCCTCTGGAACCTGTCCAAGAAATCCCTGTACACACGATTACGGTCAATGGATATGTGGATATTCCATTGGACGAGATTCCATTCGAAGGAGTCAGTGACAATAACAATGATAACAATGGAAATAACGAAGAGGAGCAACAAGTTTCAGCAGAAGAAGAAGAAGAGGAAAAGCCAAAAAAGAAAGAAGAAAAGGACTGGAGTTTTGGGGATAGTTTCAAGGCGATGCTCACCTCGTTTTGTAGACTTGTTCGCTCGATTTATCACTTTTTGAATGTCTCCGTCAGAAATTATTTGTAGAGGTGGAAAGGTGCTCCCATGATCTCAATCTTGTTTTGGTATATATTTTAAATCCTGTTTCAATGCTACCTTCACTTTTATCAATCATATCTCGGTTCTCGTAGCGGATAACAAAAAGTGTTCAACTAACACAATGTTTCTGTTCCTGTTCTAAATATTTTACTGGTTAAACCGAAATAAATTTGGTCAAAGTTTAAGATGGAGAGTATGCTTCTATTACAGGACTTATATTGTAAAAAGTTATTGTTCCGCATAAATTTGATCTCTCTTTATTGTAAATTTTAACTGTATATATTGCACTTCCTTGTATATAAATGTAAATGTGTAAATATGTAAATAGTTGTTAATTTGTACATACACCGAACGTTTTTTATTCTTGAATTCTGAAACTTCCAGTTTTCAGGTGGCTTAACTTCAAATTGTTCTAGTTAGATCAATCTCGGAATCGAGCTGTTATCCACCGTTTACCGCCAATCATAAAATTCATTTCCGTTCATCTCTGATTCCGATGAATGAGTTGAAAGATTCTTTCCAGTTTCCAAGAGTCAGATGAGCCATGATGCCTTCCAATTTCTCCGAGTTTTCCACTTTATTGTTTTTTGGATATGTTTCATGACGGACTAACCAGTTTCATGACCGAGCACTAATCCAAGCGTCCTCTCGTTTTGTCTCGAAGAATATTAGAATATTCGAAACAGAAATAATTTTTAGATTCACATATTTTTTGTTTCTTACAACTTTCATAAGTTCTGAATGTTGTGTGCTTTGTAGAAAGTCGGAAACAGAAAACATTTACCTGAATCAAACTTCAAAAGAGGCTTTTTTCATCTTCTAAATTTGCTGAATTCTCTCTCGAAGACCCATCATTATTTGTATACCCTGACCATATGAATGTTGTGGTTTTGCTTTGATGCTCATGTGCTCTTAGAAACCAACAAGTCGTATACTTCAACATAAAAAAGGACGTCAAAAATTATCCGTTTTTTTTTTTGAAATAGTCCAGACACTGAACTTTTCTTTTTGATTTACTTCTGTGCCTACTGACTCTAAGAAAAACCCCCTTTTCAAAGTTTTTGACATGGAAATTTACAGGAAACTAATTTGGAGAGATGTTGCAACTTTCAGATTGAGCACTTCGAGAAGGCTTTTCTCAAAGTTGCGATTCTACATATTTGCTAGCATAATTTGGTCTCTCGGTTCGCTTCCTTCTGGTATGAGACGGAATTGTGATAGAGTTTGTATGGTCTCAATTATTCTAACTCGTCAGTGTATTTGTAAATGACTAGAGACCGGAAAAGATCCGAGCAATCAACTAATTTCAAATAATGATGATACATCAGACAATTGAAACCGAGAATTTTCAAGAGAACCTTCAAATGTCTTATTTAAACAGTTCTTCTGCTTCTTTCCTCCTCGTCATTCTCATCAAGTCTACATCATCGTCTGGCTCCTTTTAGCCCCTTGACTGAAAAAAGTTGGCATTTTGAGAATCCCATAAAAGTGTCAATTCTTGTTGCTGAACTTAACAAACTTCTCTGTCCCAAGTTGGCTTTAAAAACCTCAAGGTCTTCAACAATCCAAAATCCAAAACCCTATTTCAAAGCATTCATTCAAAAGTCCGTAATCCGAAAATTCGAGATCCTCAACGAAAACCCAAAACCAAAAAAGGTTTGGGCCGAACCTTCGGCCCATTTCCTACTCGCATTCTCCATCCAATTAAGTACCCCTATTCTGCCCGATTCCTTCTCATTTTTCTCATTTTGAATTCTCTTCTTCAAGAGAGAGACTATTCTCCTTCATTAGTGCCTCATGACACCCCTGTCTCAAAATTTCGTAACTATCTGAATACTCGGAAATTGTGCTGGGATGACGTCAGAATCTTTCTCTCTCTCTCTCTCTCTCTGTTTTCAACTGACCACACAGAAAGGGGGGAGAGTAATGGGCCCCTTCTCTCTCTTTCTCTGCCGTCTCTCTGCTCCACACACAATTTCTCCGTGTGCATTTTCTCTCACTCTCTCTGCGTCTCTCGGGATATAAGTCGAGATGAGACACATACGTATTTATGTCAATTTCATGTTTCTAAAAATACTGGGCTCTATTTTTTTTGGGTAAGAATTGAAAATTTCGACTTCCGATTTCCGCATATTTTTGAAACAAAACCCTTTCTGACTGCCTTTATATTCCCTCATGTGGTCTTGAACAGTTCTTGAAACAGAACAAATCTGAATTTATTCGGTTCCAGAAGTTTCAATCTGTCAAAAACGTTCTAAACTTCTGGTGATATTTTGCTCTCCAATTTCTACTGAAACAGAACTACAGGACTCCAAGTCTACACTTTCGGAAAAGATAATAGAGTTTTCCATCTCCAAAAATTGCTCAATTCTTTTTCGGAGACCCAGAATTTCCCATATTAATGTGGATTTGAATCTCGTGGTTTCTTTTGATGCTCATGTGCTCTTAGAAGTCGAAAATACCACATCAACCACTAAGTTTACGAAAGTTTCTCAATTTCGATCTCAAGTGCTTTTAGTCTCCATAGAAATCGTTGTTAGGAGTGTCTAGGAACTTTACTGACGCCGATTTCTTTTAGTTTCATTCAGCTTGACGAGAGCTTCAAGACACCAAGATGAACGTTTGGGTCTGCTATTGCGAGTTCTGTAGTTTGTAGTCTAGCAGACCAATTTTCGATTAGAAGACCCGGTAACATGGGTCTGCTAAACCACAAACTAGAAAACTTGCGATTGCAGACCCAAACTTCGCAATAACTCACTTTGGTCTGCTAGCTCCGATTTTGAAGTTTGTAGTCTTGCAGACCCAACTATTCTAGTTTCCTCATTTGTCATTATTTTTAGTCCTCATTTATTTCTTTTCGAGGGGAACTTTCGAGGGATTTTGACAGTGATAAAACACTCTTTGATAAAACTTTTTTGAGTTAGAAAATACAAAGTTTTTGAACATAACTACACAATGATGCAGACTAGGTGAGAATGTCTGGGATGACGAGAAAAGCAGAAGAAGTACAACATTTGAAGTTTCAGATAAAAAATCTCGGGTTCATTTGTGAGATGTTACTGATCAAAATGTTTTACATTATTCTGTGGGTGATCTGTTGTCTAGTGTGTCGTCCCGTGAGAATTGATTCTCGCCAAAAGCGAGAAATTCTGGCGAGAAATGCGAGACCCGCAGAATTCCCGTCCCGCATTTTCCCGAATCATTCCCGTCCCGTCCCGTTCCCGCAATTTCTCAAATTTTCCCGTCCCGCAGTTTCCCGTTCCCGCGATTTCACGCAAATTTCATTTCCCGCAATTTCTCGCGAGTTCCCGCTGAGAATTGCGAGTATTAAAAAAGGTTAGTTTTGATTTTTTACTGCATAAAAACGTGATCCTATTTCACAGTTCGAAGGTATTTTTCTTTCCAAATAGAAGATTATTGACACGTGGAGATTTTATGTGATCCATTTCTTGAACACTTCAGCCAGTGGGAAAGGAAAAAAACCTTCTAACTGGGAAATAGGATCACGTTTTTATGCAGTAAAATTTTATTTTTTACTGTAAAAAATCAAAACTAACCTTTTTTAATACTCGCAATTCTCAGCGGGAACTCGCGAGAAATTGCGGGAAATGAAATTTGCGTGAAATCGCGGGAACGGGAAACTGCGGGACGGGAAAATTTGAGAAATTGCGGGAACGGGACGGGACGGGAATGATTCGGGAAAATGCGGGACGGGAATTTGCGAGAAAGAAGCGGGAAAAGTCAAAAATGCGAGAAATTTCTCACGGGACGACACACTACTGTTGTCCATCTCAATAAGAACACTATTATTGACACTGAACGAGAACGAGTCAAAAAGGGTTTTCTGTTTCTACTGATTCTCGATCAAGTTGACATGTTTAAAGTTTTAGTATACAACTTGTTCGAAACGTTATCGATGCAACGGTAGTCGAGTTGTCTCTAGGAGTGCAACTTTTAAAAAGATGGTGCATATTTCGGGTCACAGAAACAGAAGATTTTTTTAAATACAACTTTAAATAACAGTTCACAGGTTCTTTCGTTATGCGTTGAAAACTCCGCTGATTCAATTTCGCGATCTAAAAACTGCATGTCAAAACTTTATTCGAAAAAGCTCACTGAAAATTCAAAATTTCTAACTTATTCGAAAAGCAGGAGAAACAGAAAAAAAAAGAAATACTTTTCGTCTCTCTTTTCCCTTTGTCAGTGCCACTGAAACTTTTTATTTGTCCATTTCTTCTTCTGAGATTCACAATTAGCTTCATTATCTTTCGGTTCACAAGCGAAAAATTTTCAACCCGAAACCTCAAATGCCTCATTTGATGTACTTATTCTGCTCATTTTGTCATCTTATCAGACAATCTCATCTAGTTTTCTCAATCTTCTAGTTTTTTTCCTCAAAAAATTCCAGAAAAAATGAGCCGAAAATCAAAAAATTCGACTGGAAATGATGAAAAATGAGGCAACTAAAAAACTTGGGTCTGCTAGACTACAAACTACAAAATCGTAGATAACAGACCAAAGTAGGTTGTTGCGAAGGTCGGGTCTGGTATCGCAAGTTTTGTCGTTTGTAGTTTAGCAGACCCATGTTGCCGCGTCTTCTAATCGAGAATTGGTCTGCTAGACTATAAACTACAAAAATCGCAATAGCAGACCCAAGCATCGTGAAAACCCATTTTGGTCTGGTAGCACCCATTTTGTAGTTTGTAGTCTAGCAGACCCATGCAGTCATTTTGGCGTCTGCTAGACAATATGATGCTCATTTTGAAGCTCTCTACAGGCGGAATCTGAATTTCACAACGAACAACAACAACGAAAACCAATAAAATCGAGAATAGTTTATTCCAGAAGAGCGAAAGGCAGTTGAGAAAAACGTCTCCTCATTGACTAATGTTCGCAATCGATTTGTTGATTGACGTTCTCTCCTTCGATATTCAGATTCTGAAAAGACAATTTCGTTGGATTCATCACTTTCTGAAAAAGTAAAACTTACGTCGTGAGGAAGTGCTTCATCCATTTGTCCAAATGTACAGACATTGAAATCAGAAGTTGAGGAGGAGGAAGAGATGTTTGGATTGATGGGAACTGATTGTGACTTCTGGATTTTGCATCCTTCTTATAGAAAACTCGTGGAGATCAAGATCAGATAAGAGATAAGGGGTGACCGGGGGGTCACTTAAAAAACACTTTAAAAGTTTTTATTTAAATTTGACGTGAAAATTGAATAAAAAGGTTTGAATTTGGAGATTTTCGGTAATATGTCCTCTGGCTCATTACTGACGTTAAAAGTGGAATTCTGATTTTGTAAAACTGAAACAGAGAAATTATTTTCCAAGTTCTGGGCACTTTCTTATTTAAAACTTTTGCCATCATTGTATTTTCATCTTATCGTTCCCAAGTTTTCAACAAAAATCTAGATCCTTTTTCGAATCCCAGACGTTTTTTGCAAGGTCCCCGATGTCAGTAGCGGGAGCGCAACTGAAAACGTGGTTAGTCCACCCCTCTCCCCTTTATCACTGCCGTTAAAAAAGCGCGCCTTCCCGTCTCACTATGGCACAACTGGTAACTCAGGTGTCGCGCTGCAACTTTTGGCCGAAAGTTGAGGGTGATTCGGCTTTTGACCGGAACTTGGTCGGCTTCAGAGCAGAAGTTGACTGTCGGTCGACTTCAGGTCGGACTTTGGTCAACTTTTGGTCAGAAGTTTCAACTTCCGACCTAGTGGAGATCGGAAGTTAGTCGTACTTTGGCCGGCTTCCGCAACGGTCTTGTCCGGAATCCGACCAACTTCCGGCCAAAAGTTGCCGGCGACAACCGAGAACACCGCTGACCACTGAAATTGATACGCAGGTTCGATTCTTTTCGAGGCTTTTTCTCTTTTGATCTCTTTTTTGCGTTTTTTCCACGAGTCCCCTACTGATTTTCAAGCCTAAAAGTCACATTTCTGTTCTTGACTATTTGGCTCTTCCTCTTTTCATAACTACTTTCCCAAAACCTATGCAATTTTTTGACATTTTCAGAATCCCATTTGCTAGAAATCTCTGAAAGTTCTCATAATCACGCCGCCTTTCCAATTTCCCACTGAACACTGAACTTTCTCGAAACTTCTGCAACCGTCTGTTAATCACAAGTTTCACTCCAAATTTCCACCCATTCCTCGAACTGTTATTATCCTTTTTTTGACGTCTCCACCCATTTTTTGATTAGTTTTATTGGTTTTCGTCGTCTCCTATTCGTCCACTGACTAATTTTCTCTTCATCTTTTTCCCGAGACCATTCTGATTCTAAATGCCTTTGCTATTCAGATTCGCTCTTCTCGACATGAAAAATGACGATGAGAAGAAGGTGGAGGATACTTCTTATTTGGCCATGTATTTGGCTTTCATAGGACTACCGATCTTCATTATGGTGAGTTCTTCGGGATTCTTGGCATTCTTCAATGTTGAAAAGCAACTTTTCGATTGAAAAATACTAGGGCAAACGCCAGATCAAAAAGATTCAATAAAATCAACTTTCGGAGAGTTTTGAAACAGATTTTTAAGATGGATTTTGGCTCAGAATTTCAGATTCTGAGAATCCGAGGTTATAGGGATTCTAGGTCTTGAGATTTTTAATTTAAATCTTGAAACCAAAAAAAGGCGAAAAGAAAAATGTTCAAGCGTATAGTTTTAAGGAACTGTAGATTCCAATCGTAAAATTTCAAAAATTGTTGATTTTTGGAAAGTTTTGAAACAGGACACTTTTTTCGTTACATGTCATCACAATTTTCAATAATTTCTAACTAGTCAGTTCTGGCCTAGAACCCGACAACTCGGCCATCGCGGTATCACAAACCGAAAGCTTTAAAAGCTTCCCCCCTTCGATTTTTAGTTTTCCACAAAGATTACGGTAACACTTGTTTTCAAAGTGTCAAGATATCGTGATTGAGATGATCGTGATAATAGGGATTGAGCTACATACCGCGTAGCATGAAGAAACAACGGAGAAACATAAAATTTGAGAGAAGTTTGATTTTCTGAAAATTTTGAAACAGAAATAGTTGTGCTTTTGGGATTTGATGAGTGCCTTTCTTCATTTCATTAGAATATTCGCTCTGTATTCTATCTCTCCGCGTTTTAATTACACTATCTCTCCGGGGGATTTGTTTATAAGATGAGGGGGAGAGGAGACACAATCCACAAGACGTCATTTTAAATTCACTCTTTCGCGTACCTCCGAGAGGTCGGTCGGTCAGGATCTCTCTCTTCTATTCAATACAAGAACTTTGCATCCAAATTCTGTATTTCCTCTGTTTTCACGAAAGAAAGAGACACAGTATCCTGTAATGTTCAAGTAAGCAGGTAGACATAGTATTAGTACTATTCAGCTTTTTTCGAGTTTCCCAAAAATTTTTGAAACTGAAATTTTATTCAAAGTTTTTGTGCAGTAAGCCCAGTTTTCAAAAGTTGAGACTGGCCTGCAAGATATTACTGAAGTTGAGATACCCAGAAAGTTTCAAAATTTTGAATATTCAGCTCACCTGCATCCTGCTCTCCAAATTCTACCGTCGCAAACGCAAGGAGACTCTGAAACCGGCTAGATTTCGATTCGTGGAACATCTGAATCCCCGCAACGTCTACACACTCGAACACAATGCAAGCGTGGTCGTCAGATGTGAAAAGTCAAGAGGATTCTGGAGACTTGTTCGGAAACTCACTCCATTTCCGGAACTGGGGATGTGGAGACTCAGGGATACCATGTTGGATTGTTTCGGAACCAACTACTGTGGGAAACCAAAGATGAGGATTCCAGATGACGTCGTGTCGATTGCAATCCCACGGGACAATTTCAGAGTGAAAGGAGAGTTTTCGAATGAATTCGAACCGAAGGACGGAGTCCAGGGGGAATACTCTTATGAGTTGTATTCATCAAGTGTTCAAGTCACCTGGTTTCACTACGACAACCACAAGTACATGGCTGGAGTCGTCATCTACATGGCCAATCGATACAATCCATTTCTGATCCACAAGGATAGTGTCAAACGAGCCCTAGACGACCGCAGAATCTACCGTCCGAATCCAGCAAATTTCAAGGAAAAACTGATGAGGAAAACATGGTGTTCTGTCAGAAACGAGTGGATTATCATGACGAGAAACGAGTTTGGAGAAGTTGACAAATTCGCCTTCAATGGACAGGAGAATCAAATGGAATCTGTCAAATGTCCCGATTGCTCATTTGAGCTCAATGCTCAGCTAATAGAGAACGAGTGCTCTAAGATGAATGCCAAGCCACTTCCGAGCCTTGATTTTTCGAAATTTCTGAAAGTGGAATTCTGCGAGAAATGGAATGATTTGGTGATGATCGGGAAGGATTCAACAGGGAAGATTGCTCATTTTAATTGGGACTCGGATATCGGAAAGTTCAAAGTGCAAAGTTGCTGGGATTGCGATCGGAATGCTGCATCCAGATTCGAAGTAAACGAAGGAGCAGAGGATGCTCCGCCTTCTTATGAATTCTTGGAGTTGATCGAGTTGACGCAGACGCAAAAGTAGCTGGTGAGTTTGTTGGTCATTTAACACCAAACGGCTTCTGAAACGGGTGTTGGCGGTTTCCAAATCTGCTGAAATCTTGTTAGGGTTATTAGCATGTCATTAGTGCACTCGATGCCATAGTGTGCCTGTATCCTGTGCTAAAGTGGGACAAAATCAAAAAAGTCTTCTGATGCATCACATAATTATTGAGGTCCCGATGGACGGATCTCTCGAGGTCTGCATAAACAGAAAGAGAGAGAGAGAGAGAGGGAGAGAGAGAGAGAGAGAGAGAGAGAGAGAGAGAGAGAGAGAGAGAGAGAGAGAGAGAGAGAGAGAGAGAGAGAGAGAGAGAGAGAGAAGGATAAGAAAGAGTTCTGATACTAGTACCCTTCGTCAATAAACTACTTTCTTCAGAGAAAGAGTACATCTCTGTGTCTCCTCTTTCTCTTTGTTTCATACCCACCCGAGTGGACACATAAATCAAAAGTAGAGAGATGAAACCCATGGAGACGCAGAGACTGACAGTTTAATGCATACTGAGAATGAAATTAGTGACGAATTCTCAATCTTTCTATTAAGCCCATCTTCCAGAACAGTGGATTTTTTCGAACTATGTAACAAAGATCCGCAAATTTCGTAGACCCCCATCAACAATCGGCCATTTTTGTCGAACATTGGAATTTCAATTCGAAATTTTCTTGAAACTGAAAAACTCATCTGTTCTTCCAAATTCGCCTGGGAAAGTGGAAATCGATTAATAATATACCCAAGAATCAGAACTTTTACTGAGAAAAAACTATTTGAAATATCAATTTTCGTACTGGAAAGTGGGCGGAGCTTGAAATCTCAAGTTACAAATATCCAATCTGTGATGACTTTTAAGGTTTGCACTCCCAAAACAAAGAAATTTGGAAACTGGTTTTATCCTTCTTTTTTTCAGGAAAATCCTTCAATCTTCTAAACTCTGGAAGCTTCTTCCCTCATAATCTTCAATTTGATTTTTTTCTTCGAGTTTCCTGATCATTTTCAAAAAATTTCCCCAGCCATTCCACCGATTCTTCTCGTTTCTTTCCTATAAATAAATCTCTTTCGAATTCAATTTAAAAATGTTTGATTTTCCAATGGTTCTGTTCCATTTGTTATCTATCCTTCTTTTGTATTCTGAACTTTCTGTCTAAGCCATATTTTCAGCATGGACTTCTTCCTCCTCGCCACGATGAATAACGTAAGACGGTGTTCGTTTCGAGATTTCCACAGAACACGCCCAACCTTGACCCAATCTCCGCCCAAATTCTGTATTACGTTCGCTCAGAAACCGAACAGATTTTCGGCTTGAAAGCTCCTCAATTGATACTGTAGCACAACGCTTGCCATGAAGTTCCGATTTTAATTAACAGCGAGAGTTGGGCTAAAGTTTGACGACAGCCCGGTAGCTTTTGAGCGATACTTGAGCAGGATTTCTTACAAAGTTAACCCTTGTCGGCTGGTGACTGGAAGGTACGACGAACTTTGGGTGGTTTCTGTGGAAATCTCAAGCGAATCTCGTGAAAACATCTCTGCCATAAACTTGCTTGCTTCAAAGTCATCATTCAGAATCGAAATGAGAGAAGCGGAAGGACGTCGAAGGCTGATCCATACATGGCTCTGGCTCTACTTGCATTTGTGAGTTTTCTGAACTTTTGGTGTTTCTATCCGAAAGAATACACCCTAGGCGACAAAAAACAGGCACCACTCGGTGACATTACCATCCAATCATAACTTTTTCCCAGTTCCTCATTCTCTTTTGTCTCCTTCGCCGTCTGCAATGGATATTGAACACACTCCAAACTGCGTTTTCCCGCGTCAGCAACTGGCTCACCGAAAAGAAGAACAGTATTCTGTGCCGCAGACGTGCCGAGTCTCATGAACCGACTAGATTCCGATTCGTGGAGAATCTGAATCCCCGCGACGCCTACACATTCAAACACGATGGAAGTGTGGTCGTGAGATGCGAAGAATCGAGAGGATTCTGGAGACTTGTTCGGAAACTCACTCCATTTCCGGAACTGGGAATGTGGAGACTCAGAGATACCATGCTGGATTCATTCGGAACAAACGGAAAACCGAATTTGAGGATTCCAGATGACGTCGTGTCGATTGCAATCCCACGGGACAGTTTCAGAGTGAAAGGAGAGTTTTCGAATGAATTCGAACCGAAGGATGGAGTCCAGGGGGAATACTCTTATGAGTTGTATTCATCAAGTGTTCAAGTCACCTGGTTTCACTACGACAACCACAAGTACATGGCTGGAGTCGTCATCTACATGGCCAATCGATACAATCCATTTCTGATCGATAAGGATAGCGTCAAACAGGCACTGGACGACCACAGAATCTATCGTCCAAATCCAGCAAATTTTAGTTGAACAGCCGTAACTTGGTCCATTCTTGAACTATCAAAAATCTAAGCACACGGACATCAACGTGGCCACAGTTCCCCTATTCTGGTCCAAGATTCATGAAGACCGGTTCATTAGGAGGTGAGATTCAGAGCTGTAAAGCCGGACAAACATGCGAAAGTTTCCAAGTGTTATAATTAAAAATCTGTTTTTTTCTTCCAGTTTCCTAATCTTTTATTACCGTTATTTTTTCTTTGTTCTACATTTTCCCCAAGCCATTCCCACCGATTCTTTTCGTTTCTTCCCTATGAATAAATACCTTCCGAATTCAATCATATTTCGTTAAAAACTTTTTGATTTTCCAATGGTTCTATTCCATTTGTTATCTATCCTACTTTTGAATTCCTTACTTTCCGTCAAATCCATATTTTCAGAATGGCTACCGTTGTCTTCGTCGTCGCCGCCGCCAGCTCTGCTGCTGCAGCCACCGTCGCCGCAAACAACGTAAGACGGTGTTCGCTTCGAGATTCCCACAGAAACTACCCCCAACCTTGGCCCAATCTCCACCCGAATTATGTCTCACCTTCGCTCAGAAGCCGAACAGATTTCAATTTTCGGCTCAAAAGCTCCCGAACTGATATTGTAGCTCAACCCTTGCCGTTAAGCTCCAATTTTAATTCAATGAGAGCTGGGCTAAAGTTTGACGCCAGTCAGTCAGGCAGCTTTCCAGCAAAACTTGAGCTGGTTTTGTTAGAACTTTAACCATTGTAGGCTTCTAAGCAAAGATAAAACGAACTTTGGGTGGAGATTGGACGGTTTCTGTGGAAATCTCAGCCGACTCTCGCTTAATCTGCGACATAAGTTGCTGGCTTCACAGTCATCATTCAGAATCGAAATAGGAAACGCAGGGAGGCGTCGAAGGATGATCCATACCTGACTCTGGTTTACCTTTCAGTTATTATTATTGTGAGTTTTCTGAACTTTTGCGTCGCGGTACTTCAAATAATATTTCGGAGGAACGGGAAAAAACAACTCTCGTGCTCAGTACTATACATTTTGGGTATGCAACGCTCCATAGGCGACAAAAATCAAGACATCACTCAGTGACATCATCATCCAACAATAACTTTTTCCAGATCGCCATTCTATTCTGTCTCGTTCGTTGTGTGCAATGGATATGGCCCAAAATTCGTACTGTACTTTCCCGCGTCCGCCGATGGTTTATAGAGAAGAAGATTGACTACATTCGGCGCCGCAGACGTCCCGAGACTCGCGAACCGACTCGCTTCCGATTCGTGGAGAATCTGAATCCCCGCGACGTCTACACATTCAAACACAACGGAAGTGTGATCTTGAGATGCGAAGAGTCAAGAGTATTCTGGAGACTTGTTCGGAAACTCACTCCATTTCCGGAGCTGGGATTGTGGAGGCTCAGAGAAACCATGTTGGATTCATTCGGAACAAACGGAAAACCGAATTTGAGGATTCCAGATGACGTCGTGTCGATTGCAATCCCACGGGACAATTTCAGAGTGAAAGGAGAGTTTTCGAATGAATTCGAAGCGAAGGATGGAGTCCAGGGGGAATACTCTTATGAGTTGTTTTCATCAAGTGTTCAAGTCACCTGGTTTCACTACGACAACCACAAGTACATGGCTGGAGTCGTCATCTACATGGCCAATCGATACAATCCATTTCTGATCGATAAGGATAGCGTCAAACAGGCACTGGACGACCACAGAATCTATCGTCCGAATCCGGCAAATCGTAACGAAAAACTGATTCGAAAAACATGGTGTTCTGTCCGAAAAGAGTGGATTATCATGACGAGAAACGAGTTTGGAGAGGTTGACAAATTCGCCTTCAACGGACAGGAGAACCAAATGGAATCGGTCAAATGTCCCGATTGCTCATTTGAGGTCAATGCTCAGATGAATGCGAGACTTCCCCCGAACCGTGACATTACAAAGTTCTTGAAATTGGAATTCTGCGAAAAATCGAATGATTTGGTGATGATCGGGAAGGATTCAACGGGAAAGATTGCTCACTTCAATTGGGACTCGAATATCGGAAAGTTCAGGGTTCAAAGTTGCTCGGATTGTGATCGGAATGTTAGAACAAGATTCGAAGTGTTAAACGAGGAAGAAGAAGATGCTCCGCCCTCTTATGAATTCTTGGAATCGGTCGAGTTGAACAGCCGTAACTTGGTCCATTCTTGAGACAGTTCCAGTACTCTGGTTCAAAATTCATGAAGACCGGTTCCGTAGGAGGTGAGATCCAGAGCTGTACATCCGGACAAACATAGGGAAGTTTCCAAATGTTATTAGTGAAGATCTGTTTTTCTTCGAGATTCCTTCGAGATTCCCCAGCCATTCCCACCTATTCTTTCAATGTCTTTCCTATGAATAAATACCTTCCGAATTCAATCATTTTCGGTTTTAAACTTTTTGATTTTCCAATGGTTCTATTCCATTTGTTATCTATCCTACTTTTGAATTCCTTACTTTTCGTCAAATCCATATTTTCAGAATGTCTGCCATCCTCCTCCTCAATAATGTAAGATGGGATTCGCTTCAAGATTCCCACAGAAACTGCCCCCAACCTTGGCCCAATCTTCGCCCAAATTGTGTTTCACCTTTGCTCAGGAGTCGAAGAACAGAAGTTGATTTTTGTCTCAAAAGCTGCCGAACTGAACATTTTGGTCAACCCTTGCCATGAAGTTCCGATTTTCATTCGCAGCGAGGGTTGGGCTGAAGTTTGACGACAGTCCGGCAGCTTCTAAGCGATACTTGAGCAGGTTTTGTTACAAAGTTAACCCTTGTCGGCTGGTAACTGGAAGGTACGACGACCTTTGGGCGGTTTCTGTGGAAATCTCAAGCGAATCTCGAGAAAAACTTTCGACCTAAAGTTGCCGGTTTCACAGTCATCATTCAGAATCGAAATAGGAACCGCGGCGATCGAGTGTCAGAAGGCCATCGAATGTATGAAACTCGTCAAATGTCGGATGAAGAAATAAAATCTGTCTTTACGGTTATATTCATTGTGAGTTTTCTGAACTTTCGCGTCGCGGTATTTTAAAAGAGGCAATTTCAATTAGACATATTGTTTGCTGTAAAATATGTAATCAAGAATGCTGATTCCGAATATCATAGTGAAACCGGTTAAAAACTGCTCTAAACACCCAAAAACCGACTAAAAGAGACCCATTTTGAAGGAACTGCTTTTGCCCATTTTTCGCCGTTTTTTTTAAACTTTTTTAAATTTGTGTATGAAAAAGAAAAAAAAACTGCATGAAAAAGCAATACATTGTCAATTTTAACAGACAAAATTGGAACAAGGGTATGAAATGGCCTCTTGTAGTCTAAAGCTTTCGGCGGTTTTCGGGTGTTTAGGGCAATTTCTGAGCGTTTCAATTGTGATATTCGCAATCAGCACACTTGATTACATTGAAGCAATGAAAAAATTTGGCCGCAATCCTCCTTTAAAGGGATTTCGTGTTTAACATCTAGACTTTATTGAGCTTGGACACGCACCCAGATCATACAAGACAAAGCGGGAGGAGCTTAGTACGATCAAACAACATGATAGATAAGAAGAATGCTTTCAAGCACTCAATCATACTAAAAAGGGGTTAGTCACCCGGACAAAGAGTACGATCCTTAGATCCAGCGCATTTTGAGAGAAACAAATTCTCGCACCAGAATCCGAATCCACCACTTGCAGTTTGCTAATAGTTTTGCAACCAACTTCTTCACTTTTGTATTTGAAGAAGGGGTCTACCACTTTGGTGATAAGAAATTGGGAAACAATGCACCCTAGCCGACAAAAAAAAGACATCATTCAGTGACATCACCATCCAATCATAAATTTTTTCCAGATCCTCATTCTCCTTTGTCTCGTTCGTTTTCTGCAATGGATATGGCCCAAAATCCGAACTGCACTTTCCCCCTGGTTCATCGAAATGAATATCCGCAGACGTTCCCGCGACGCCTACACATTCAAACACGATGGAAGTGTGGTCGTGAGATGCGAAGAATCAAAAGGATTCGGGAGACTTGTTCGGAAACTCACTCCATTTCCGGAACTGGGAATGTGGAGACTCAGAGATACCATGTTGGATTCATTCGGAACAAACGGAAAACCGAATTTGAGGATTCCAGATGACGTCGTGTCGATTGCAATCCCACGGAACAATTTCAGAGTGAAAGGAGAGTTTTCGAATGAATTCGAACCGAAGGATGGAGTCCAGGGGGAATACTCTTATGAGTTGTATTCATCAAGTGTTCAAGTCACCTGGTTTCACTACGACAACCACAAGTACATGGCTGGAGTCGTCATCTACATGGCCAATCGATACAATCCATTCTTGATCAATAAGGATAGTGTCAAACGGGCACTGGATGACCGCAGAGTCTACCGTCCGAATCCAGCAAATTTCAAGGAAAAATTGATGAGAAAGACATGGTGTTCTGTCCTAAACGAGTGGACTATCATGACGAGAAACGAGTTTGGAGAAGTTGACAAATTCGCCTTCAATGGACAGGAGAATCAAATGGAATCGGTCAAATGTCCCGATTGCTCATTTGAGCTCTGTGCTCAGATGAATGGATGCTCCCAGATGAATGCAAGACTTCTCCCGAACCGTGACTTTGCAAAGTTCTTGAAAGTGGAATTCTGCGAGAAATGGAATGATTTGGTGATGATTGGGAAGGATTCAACAGGGAAGATTGCTCATTTTGATTGGGACTTGGATATCGAAAAGTTCAATGTTCAAAGTTGCTCTGAATGTAATCGGAATGCTGCAGCCAGGTTCGAAGTGTTGAACGAAGAAGAAGAAGATGCTCCGCCCTCTTATGAATTCTTGGAACTGATCGAGTTGACGTCGGTGCAGAAATAGACGGTGGGTTTGAAATCCAACAAAGTTGTGCAACTGGCCGAAACTTTGAATTTGACTAGTGAACTCGTTTCAATAGGGAACAATTAGGCATCGCTGCTCCAAAACAAACTTCTTTCGAAACCGAAATTTCACTACTTTTACGAAAATCTCTCGATCTTCCAAACTTCGAAAGCTCCGCCCACTTTTTCAATAATCTCCTGTCTGCGATATTGTAATCAAGTTTTCATATCATTGTCTACCTCTAATTCTGTTTTTTACCTCACTTTCCCCTTGCCATTCACTCGAACTCTTTTTGCATCTTCCCTATGAATAAAAACCTTGCGAATTCAATCATTTTTCGTTTCATATTTTGCCGATTTTCCAGTGGTTCCATTCCATTCGTTACCTACTCTTTTTCCTTTTTTTTCTGTGTCTTCATTTTACCTAAACTATATTCTCAGAATGGCCGCCGCCGCCGCCGCAGCGGTCTTCATGATCAACAATTCTTCAACCAACAATCACCGCGACATCCGTATTGTATGTTTTTCCTAAAGTGACATTCAGTGTTTACGGTAACGGTATCTTTACTATTAGCAAACGCAAAATTCTGTGTGTGTGTCTGTCTGTGTCGTGTCTCCCGCCCTAGCGAAGTCCCCACTGGACCAAATCTTCTCAAATTTTCACAGGTTATCAGGAATGGGGCCTGAATAATGCCCGTCTTTTTCGATTTTCGATTCGACCAAAAATGAGCTCATGCAGGCTCAAAAACCTCATTTTTTCTCCAGGGAAAGAATTTCGCGCGATAGTTTTGCACCGGTAGATCAAATATTTTAGGCATGCCCGACGGGCCCCAGAGGGGCGCAGCCCTCTGGTGTTTGATTCTCCAAATTAAGCCCCGCCCAATTTCCAGCAACTGCGGCACTTGGTTTTTGCAATTGCGCGCGAACTAAACAAGGGGTTACTGCTGGTTAAAAAGTCGGCTTAAAATCTTGCCTGGTGAACTATGCACACTTGCAAAAACCAAGTGCCGCAGAGTTTGACGACAGTCCGGCAGCTTTTGAGCGAAATTTGTGCACTTTTTGTTACGTTAACCATTGTCGGATTCTGAGGCGAAATAAAGGTGAACTATGGGCCAGGTTGAGAGAAGATTGGACGGTTTCTGTGGAGTAAGGTTCCGTTTCGATAATATCAATTTCGATAATTGCGTCAATTCAGTAGTTATCGATATACCGTCATTATCAGTCGGATTCGGATCCTTACTGTGGAAATGTTAAGCGAGTTCCGCTTCATCTTTGACCATAAGTTTTCGACTTCATAATCATCATTCAGAATCACAATGGGAGAAGCCGGGAGATGTCGGCGGCGGATGTATTATGGGTGCTGGCTGCAGCTGCACTAGCTACAATTGTGAGTTTTTGCACTATTCAGTCACGGTTTTTCAAACGATATTTCGCAAAAGATATAAAAAAATAGTTTCGCACTCGAAAACGGAACCCACCACTTGCACAACCATTCAGTGACATTACCGATCCAAATTCATTTTTTTCAAGAGCTTCTTCCTTGCTCTCTGTCTACAAGAGATACATCTGTTTCTGCTTTGGCTTCTGATTGGTCTCGCCCTCATTCTTTATAAGAATTGGTCCAAAATCCGCGCTGCACCTTCCCGCGTCCGCAACTGGTTCACCGAAAAGAATATCAACTGCATTCTGTGCCGCAGAAGTTCCGAGACTCGCGAGCCGACTAGATTCCGCTTCGTGGAGAATCTGAATCCCCGCGACGTCTACACATTCAAACACGTTGGAAGTGTGGTCGTCAGATGCGAAGAATCGAGAGGATTCTGGAGACTTGTTCGGAAACTCACTCCATTTCCGGAATTGGGAATGTGGAAACTCAGAAATACCATGTTGGAATCATTCGGAACAAACGGAAAACCGAATTTGAGGATTCCAGATGACGTCGTGTCGATTGCAATCCCACGGGACAATTTCAGAGTAAAGGGAGAGTTATCGAATGAATTCGAACCGAAGGATGGAGTCCAGGGGGAATACTCTTATGAGTTGTATTCATCAAGTGTTCAAGTCACCTGGTTTCACTACGACAACCACAAGTACATGGCTGGAGTCGTCATCTACATGGCCAATCGATACAATCCATTTCTGATCCATAAGGATAGTGTCAAACGAGCCCTAGACGACCGCAGAGTCTACCGTCCGAATCCAGCAAATTTCAACGAAAAACTGATGAGGAAGACATGGTGTTCTGTCAGAAACGAGTGGATTATCATGACGAGAAACAAGTCTGGAGAAGTTGACAAATTCGTTTTCAACGGACAGGAGAATCAAATGGAATCGGTCAAATGCTCCGATTGCTCATTTGAGCTCTGTGCTCAGATGAATGCAAGACTTCTCCCGAACCGTGATTTTGCAATGTTCTTGAAAGTGGAATTTTGCGAGAAATTGAATGATTTGGTGATGATCGGGAAGGATTCAACGGGGAAGATTGCTCACTTCAATTGGGACTCGGAAATCGGAAAGTTCAATGTTCAAAGTTGCTCGGAATGTGATCGGAATGTTCGAACAAGATTCGAAGTGGTGAACGAGGAAGAAGAAGATGCTCCGCCCTCTTACGAATTCTTAAAATCGGTCGAGTCGACATCGGTGCAGAAGTAGACGGTGGGCTTTAGGTTTCGAGAATTAGAGACTATATATCAGTCTCTAATTCTGAACCTTGACCATGTGTTATCCTTAAACACTGGGGTTTTCGAATATTTTATCAAGAACCATAATTTTACACATTTGACCTCCGCAAACACTGCCTAGCAATTTCGAAACGAAAATTCCTATACAAAGATCATTCAATCTTCTAACTCCTGAAGTTGTGTGCTATTTACATCAAGTTCCCATATCATTGTCTGCCATGTTTCCCTTCTTTGTCCCCAGTCATTCCCGCCCATTTTTTTCCTCTACAGGGTGGCTGAAAAGTATTGAGACACTTGTTGTGACGGCTCTTTGCACCGGCCAAGAGCGATTTTTTAAAATTTTTGAAATATTTCAAGAATATAAGAGTTATGTTAGAGGCCCTAAGTGAAATTTGTTTGCCGTGGGCAGTACCTTCGACATCAACCCGAAAAAATCGGCTCAAAAAAACCAGCTTCGTTTCTCAACGACACCTATGTGCGCCGCCTATACGTTTTCGTTTGGAACGCCGGGGGATGTTCGCTAGTGAGGCGCTTCAAAGAGGTCGAAACACTTGGAAATGGTTTTCAAATGATTACTCGATACCTCCAAAGCACGGCTTCAAAATCTCCAAATGGGCCCTCATAGGGAATTTCGCACCATACGAGGTGGAGGCCTTCTGACCTTCCTCATCAGAAGTCCGTATTTCGAAGGGGTGTTTCGCCAATGAGTATTTAAAGACAAAGGTTTTAGCTCGCACCTACAAACAATTTGGACTGTTTTGATAAATCTCTTCTCGAGTTATGAGATGACAAAGGTGGATATCCCCTGCGGCGCGCGGTCAAATTTTCACCGACTCATTTGAAGACGTGCAGCAAGACCAAAGCTTGAAACTTCGAAAATCTTTTTTGATAACTGTTACATTACTTCCATTTGTTGAAAAGATTAAGTTGGTTTTGTTGCTGAAGCTCTGCTTTTGAAAATGTACCATAAAACATGTGTCTCAATACTTTTCAGCCACCCTGTATTTCAATATGAATAAATACCTTCCGAACTCAATCATTTTCCGCTTAAAACTTTTTGATTTTTCAATGGTTCCATTCCATTTGTATCTTTTAAGTATCCTTTATAATTTTACATAATTCATATTTTCAGAATGTATCTCCAAAGTTACTTCCTCATGAACCAACAGTACATGGCCAGGGCTGCAGCCGACAATCATCGCGACGTCCGCATTGTATGTTTTTCTAAAGTGACATCCAGTGTTTGCGGTTAACATGTTCAATTCTTCAAAATGACGCCCCGCCCAATTTCCAGCAACTGCGGCACTTACTTTTTGCAATTGCGCTCGAACTAAACAAGGGGTTACTTCCGGTTGAAAGATCGGCTTAGAATGTTACCTGGTGAACTATGCATACTTGGAAAAAAGTGCCGCAGTTGCCGGAAAATAGGAGGAGCGTCAGTTCGAAGAAATAAACATGTTTAACGCAAACACTGGATGTCCCTTTAGGAAAAAAATAATAGATGGGAGGTTAGGCGGTGTTCGCTTGAGATTTCTACATAAGCCAGCTTCGCCCAAACTTCGCCTTTAAATTGGCTTCGATGGATCAGTGGAGTTGGTAGATATCGGTAGATTAGATTCGGTAGGTTGGTTAGATCAGTAGATTGGTTGTTGATATGTAGACACCTCAAACTTGGGTAATTAAACCTTTATTAAAAGGAAAGAAATAACGATAATGATTAACAATGAAAGTATAAAATGAGGAAAAGAAAAGATTGAATGTTTCCTCTTGGCTTGTGCCTCCCTCCAAGAGGGAGGCTTTTATGTGGGGACTGTGGGTGGAGTCTAACAGTCTGATAGAAGGGATAGGAATGTGCGGGGGAAAGAATCTGTGGGGGCAGATGAATCATATAGTTTAATAATAAAGTGACGAATGGTGGGGAGAAAGTACAACAGATATCAAAAGATTAAAGAAAGGAACTCGGAATCGAGTACAGCCTTACCTTCGCTCAGAAGTCGAAGAACAAAAGTTTACTTTCACCTCAAAAGCTGCCAACGCCGTTAAGCTCCAATTTTTATTCACAACGAGAGTTGGGCTGAAGTTTGACGACAGTCCGGCAGCTTTTGAGAGATACTTGAGCAGGATTTGTTACGTTAACCATTGTCGGCTTCTGAGGCGATCGTAAGGTGAACTATGGGCCAGATTGAGAGAAGATTGGACGGTTTCTGTGGAGTAAGGACCCGTATCGATAATAACAATTTCGATAATCGCGTCAATTCAGTAGTTATCGATATACCGTCGTTATCAGTCGGATTCGGAACCTTACTGTCGAAATCTTAAGCGAGTTCCGCTTCATCTTTGACCATAAGTTTTCGACTTCATAATCATCATTCAGAATCACAATGGGAGAAGCCGGGAGATGTCGGCGGCGGATGTATTATGGATGCTGGCTGCAGCTTCACTAGTTACAATTGTGAGTTTTCTGCACTATTTAGTCACGGTTTTTCGAACGATATTTTGCAAAAGATAGGAAAAATAGTGTCTCACTCGAAAACCGAACCCACCACTTGCACAACCATTCAGTGACATTACCGATCCAAATTCATTTTTTTCAAGAGCTTATTCCTTGCCCTCTGTCAGCAATGGATACATCTGTTTCTGCTTTGTCTTCTGATTGGTCTCGCCCTCATTCTTCATAAGAATTGGTCCAAAATCCGAACTGCAGCTTCCCACGTCCGCCGCTGGTTCACCGAAAAGAATATCAACTGCATTCTGTGCCGCAGAAGTTCCGAGACTCGCGAGCCGACTAGATTCCGCTTCGTGGAGAATCTGAATCCCCGCGACGTCTACACATTCAAACACAATGGAAGTGTGGTCGTCAGATGCGAAGAATCGAGAGGATTCTGGAGACTTGTTCGGAAACTCACTCCATTTCCGGAATTGGGAATGTGGAGACTCAGAAATACCATGCTGGATTCATTCGGAACGAACGGAACTCCGAATTTGAGGATTCCAGATGACGTCGTGTCGATTGCAATCCCACGGGACAATTTCAGAGTGAAAGGAGAGTTTTCGAATGAATTCGAACCGAAGGATGGAGTCCAGGGGGAATACTCTTATGAGTTGTATTCATCAAGTGTTCAAGTCACCTGGTTTCACTACGACAACCACAAGTACATGGCTGGAGTCGTCATCTACATGGCCAATCGATACAATCCGTTTCTGATCCATAAGGATAGTGTCAAACGAGCCCTAGACGACCGCAGAATCTACCGTCCGAATCCAGCAAATTTCAAGGAAAAATTGATGAGGAAAACTTGGTGTTCTGTCCGAAACGAATGGATTATCATGACGAGAAACGAGTCTGGAGAAGTTGAAAAATTCGTTTTCAATGGACAGGAGAATCAAATGGAATCTGTTAAATGCTCCGATTGCTCATTTGAGCTCAGTGCTCAGCTGAATGGATGCTCCCAGATGAATGCGAGACTTCTCCCGAACCGTGACTTTGCAAAGTTCTTGAAATTGGAATTCTGCGAGAAATGGAATGATTTGGTGATGATTGGGAAGGATTCAACTGGGAAGATTGCTCACTTCAATTGGGACTCGAATATCGGAAAGTTCAACGTTCAAAGTTGCTCGGAATGTGACCAGAAGGTTAGAGCAAAATTCGAAGTGGTACATGGGGAGGAAGAAGAAGATGCTCCGCCCTCTTACGAATTCTTGGAATCGGTCGATTTGAACAGCCGTAACTCGGTCCATTATTAAGATATCAAAAATCTAAGCACACGGACATCCACGTGGTCACAGTTCCAGTATTCTGGTCCAAGATTCATGAAGACCGGTTCATTAGGAGGTGAGAACCAGAGCTGTACATCCGGACAAACAAACGAAAGTTTTCAAATGTTATTAGTAAAGATCTGTTTTTCTTCGAGATTCCTTCGAGATTCCCCAGCCATTCCCACCTATTCTTTCAATGTCTTTCCTATGAATAAAACACTTCCGAATTCAATCATATTCCGTTTAAACCGTTTTGATTTTCCAAAGGTTCCATTCCATTTGTTACCTATAATTCTTTTGTATTCTTACTTTTTTTATATAATCCATATTTTCAGAATGGCCGCCGCCGCCGGCGCTGCTGCTGCAGCCGCTATTGCGATTAATGTAAGACGGGGATCGCTTCGAGATTACCACAAACCTTGGCCCAATCTCCGCCCAAAGTTCGCCATAGGTTCGCTCAGAAGTCGAACAGATTTTAATTTTCGGCTCAAATGCTTCCGAACTGAACATTTAGGCCAACCCTCGCCCTGAAGTTCCGATTTTCATTTGCAGCGAGAGTTGGGTTGAAGTTTGACGACAGTCCGGCAGCTTTTGAGCGATACTTGAGCAGGATTTGTTACAAAGTTAACCCTTGTAGGCTTCTAAGCGAAGATAAAACGAACTTTGGGTAGAGATTGGGCGGCTTCTGTGGAAACCTCAAGCGAATCTCGAGAAAACATCTCTGCCATAGATTTACTGATTTCACAGTCATCATTCAGAATCGAAATAGGAACCGCGGGGATCGAATGTCGGAATATCGTCCAATATCGGAAGATGAAAAAAAAGCTCTCTTCACGATTATATTCGCTGTGAGTTTTCTGAACTTTGGCGTCGCGGTATTTTAAAAGAGGCAATTCCGGGCAAACATATTGTTTGCTGTAAAATATGTAATCAAGAGTGCTGTTTTCGAATATCATAGTGAAATCGCTCAAAAACTGCACTAAACACCCAGAAACCGACTAAAAGAGACCAATTTTGAAGGAACTGCTTTTGCCCTTTTTTAAACAAAATTTGTGTAGGAAAAAAGAAAAAAAACTGCATGAAAAAGCAATACATTGTCAATTTTAACAGAAAAATTGAAAGAAAGGTATAAAATGGCCTGTTTTAGCTAGTTTTCGGCGGTTTTTCGGGTGTTTAGGGCAATTTCTGACCAGGGAATGTTTTAAGTCGTGAAGCTAACCAGTAGTAATGACCTATGTAGTTCGAAACAGGGTTGTCTAAAACCTACATTTCTGCGTTCAAAACCTGCTAATAAGAATTCTGAAGACCAGTTAAAGGCTCTCAAAGTGCCTCGAACAGGCTTGCAAAGCCCATTTTCTGAAGAAAAAGAACGTTGGAGAGTTCTACTACTGCTACTGGTTAGCTTCAAGACTTAAAAGGTTCCCTTGTGAGCGTTTTCATTATGATATTCGGAATCAGCACACTTGATTACACCTTTTAAGGCAATAAAAATTTTTTCCGGAATCCTCCTTTAAAGGGTATTTCATGTTTAACATCCAGACTTTATTGAGCTTCGACACGCACCCATACAAGACAAAGGGGGAGGGGCTTAATACAATCAACTAATATGATAGATAAGAAGAATGCTTTCAAGCGCTCAATCATATTAAAAAGGGGTTAGTCACCCGGACAAAGAGTGCGATCCTCAGATTCAGCACATTTCGAGAGAAACAAATTCTCGCACCAGAAGCCGAATCCACCACTTGCAGTTTTGCAACCAAATTCTCCACTTTTGTATTTGAAGAGAGGCTATAAACTTTGGGGATAGGGAATTGGGAAACAATGCACCCTAGGCGACAAAACCCAAGACACCATTCAATGACATATTCGAATCCACCTTTTTCCAGGTCTGCTTTCTCCTTTGTCTCGTTCGTTGTCTGCAATGGATATGGCCCAAAATTCGTACTGTGCCTTCCCGCGTCCGCCGCTGGTTCACAGAGAATAATATCCGTAGACGTTCCCGCGACGTCTACACATTCAAACACAATGGAAGTGTGGTCGTCAGATGCGAAGAATCGAGAGGATTCTGGAGACTTGCTCGGAAACTCACTCCATTTCCGGAACTGGGAATGTGGAGACTCAGAGATACCATGTTGGATTCATTCGGAACAAACGGAAAACCGAATTTGAGGATTCCAGATGACGTCGTGTCGATTGCAATCCCACGGGACAATTTCAGAGTGAAAGGAGAGTTTTCGAATGAATTCGAACCGAAGGATGGAGTCCAGGGGGAATACTCTTATGAGTTGTATTCATCAAGTGTTCAAGTCACCTGGTTTCACTACGACAACCACAAGTACATGGCTGGAGTCGTCATCTACATGGCCAATCGATACAATCCATTTCTGATCCATAAGGATAGTGTCAAACGAGCCCTAGACGACCGCAGAGTCTACCGTCCGAATCCAGCAAATTTCAAGGAAAAACTGATGAGGAAAACATGGTGTTCTGTCCGAAACGAGTGGACTATAATGACAAGAAACGAGTTTGGAGAGGTTGACAAATTCGTTTTCAACGGGCAGGAGAATCAAATGGAATCGGTCGAATGCTCCGATTGCTCATTTGAGCTCAATGCTCAGCTGAATGGATGCTCCAGAATAAATTCGAGACTTCTCCCGAACCGTGACTTTGTAAAGTTTTTGAAGTTGGAATTCTGCGAGAAATTGAATGATTTGGTGATGATCGGGAAGGATTCAACAGGGAAGATTGCTCATTTTGATTGGGACTTGGATATCGAAAAGTTCAATGTTCAAAGTTGCTCTGAATGTAATCGGAATGCTGCAGCCAGGTTTGAAGTGTTGAACGAAGAAGAAGAAGATGCTCCGCCCTCTTATGAATTCTTGGAACTGATCGAGTTGACGTCGGTGCAGAAGTAGACGGTGGGTTTGAGAATCCAACAAAGTTGTGCAACTGGCCGAAACTTTGAATTTGACTAGTGAACCCGTTTCAGTAGGCAACAATCACTTTCTAGGCCTCGCTGCTCCAAAACAAACTTCTTTCGAAACAAAAATTTCACTACTTTTCCGAAAATCTTTCGATCAAACTTCGAAATCTCCGCCCACTTTTTCAATAATCTCCTGTCTGCGATATTCTCATCAAGTTTCCATATCATTGACAACCTCTAATTCTGTTTTTTACCTCACTTTCCCCTTGCCATTCACACGAACTCTTTTTTCAACTTCTCTATGAATAAAAACCTTCCGAATTCAATCAATTTTTTGTTTCATTTTTTGCCAATTTTCCAGTGGTTCCATTCCATTCGTTACCTACTCTTTTTCCCTTTTTTTCTGTGTCCTTCATTATACCTAAACTGTAGTCTCAGAATGGCCGCCGCCGCAGCGGTCATCATCATCAACAGTTCTTCAAGCAACCATCATCGCCACCGCCATAGTGTATGTTTTTCTAAAGTGACATCCAGTGTTTGCAGTAAACATGTTCAATTCTTCGAAATGTCGCCCGCCCACTTTCCACCAACTGCGGCACTTGGTTTTTGACTAAACAAGAGGCTACTGCTGGTTCAAAGGTCGTCTGAAAAGGTTGCCTGGTGAACTATGCACACTTGCAAAAGTGCCGCAGTTGCCGGAAAGTGGGCGGGGCTTCATTTCGAAGAAGTTAACATGTTTAACGCAAACTCCCGGTCTCACTTTAGAAAAGAAACTAATATATGGGAGGTTAGGCGGTGTTCGCTTGAGATTTCCACATAAGCCAGGCACTCAACGCCCAAAGTTCGTCTAACGTTCGCTCAGAAGCCGAAGAACAAAAGTTGAGCTCATAAGCTGCCAATGCCGTTAAGCTCAAATATCTATTTACAGTGAGGGTCGGGCTGAAATTTGACGACAGTCCGGCAGCTTTTGAGCGATACTTGAGCAGATTTTTGGTGCAAAGTTAACCCTTGTCGGCCTCTGAGGCGAACGTAAGGTGAACGCCAGATTGAGAGAAGGTCGGACGGTTTCTGTGGAGTAAGGTTCCGTATCGATAATAACAATTTCTATAATCGCTTCAATTCAAAAGTCATCGATATACCGTCATTATCAGTCGGATTCGGAACCTCACTGTGGAAGTCTTGAGCGAGTTCCGCTTCATCTTTGACCATAAGTTTTTGACTTCATAATCATCATTCAGAATCACAATGGGAGAAGCGGGGATTCGTCGAATGCTAAATTGTTATGTGTGCTGGGTACAGTTGCACTATTTTCACTTGTGAGTTTTTGTACTATTTGGTCACGGTATTTCAAAGAGTATTTCGGAAAGGATAGGAAAAATAGCCTCGCACTCGAAAACCGACCCACCACTTGCACAACCATTCAGTGACATCACCAATCCAAATTCATATTTTTCTAGAGCTCCCTCCTTGTTCTCTGTCAGGAATGGATACATCTGTTTATGCTTTACCTTCTGCTCGGTCTCGCCCTCATTCTTCATAAGAATTGGTCCAAAATCCGAACTGCAGCTTCCCACGTCCACCGCTGGTTCACCGAAAAGAATAACAGCTGCATTCTGTGCTGCAGACGTGCCGAGACTCGCGAACCGACTAGATTCCGATTCGTGGAGAATCTGAATCCCCGCGACGCCTACACATTCAAACACAATGGAAGTGTGGTCGTCAGATGCGAAGAGTCAAGAGCATTCTGGAGACTTGTTCGGAAACTCACTCCATTTCCGGAACTGGGAATGTGGAGGCTCAGAGATACCGTGTTGAATTCATTCGGAACAAACGGAAAACCAAAGATGAGGATTCCAGATGACGTCGTGTCGATTGCAATCCCACGGGACAATTTCAGAGTGAAAGGAGAGTTTTCGAATGAATTCGAACCGAAGGATGGAGTCCAGGGGGAATACTCTTATGAGTTGTATTCATCAAGTGTTCAAGTCACCTGGTTTCACTACGACAACCACAAGTACATGGCTGGAGTCGTCATCTACATGGCCAATCGATACAATCCATTTCCGATCCACAAGGATAGTGTCAAACGGGCACTGGACGACCGCAGAATCTACCGTCCGAATCCAGCGAATTTCAAGGAAAAATTGATGAGAAAGACTTGGTGTTCTGTCCGAAAAGAGTGGATTATCATGACGAGAAAAAAGTCTGGAGAGGTTGACAAATTCGTTTTCAATGGACAGGAGAATCAAATGGAATCTTTTAAGTGTTCCGATTGCTCATTCGAACTCAATGCTCAGCTGAATGCGAGACTTCTCCCGAACCGTGAATTTGTAAAGTTCTTGAAATTGGAATTTTGCGAGAGATTGAATGATTTGGTGATGATCGGAAAGGATTCAACGGGGAAGATTGCTCACTTCAATTGGGACTCGGATATCGGAAAGTTCAGGGTTCAAAGTTGCTCGGAATGTGATCGAAATGTTCGAACAAGATTCGAAGTGGTGAACGAGGAAGAAGAAGATGCTCCGCCCTCTTACGAATTCTTGGAATCGGTGGAGTTGAACAGCTGTAACTCTTTCCATTCTTGAGATATCAATAGCCACAGTTCCAGTCTTCTGGTCCAAGATTCATGGAGACCGGTCTATTAGGAGGTGAGAACCAGTACATCCGGACAAACATATGGAAGTTTTCAACTGTTATTAGTAAAGATCTGTTTTTCTTCGAGTTTCCTTAATAGTTTGTTTTCCTCATTTCCTCTTTCTTCTACATTTTCCCCAGCCATTCCCACCTACAGTACTGGCCATAAAGAATGCGACAACTTTCTTTTTGTCCATATTTTCGTTCAAAGTGCGTGGATTGGGCTGAAAATTTTAACGATTGATTTTCTCGTACATACTCATGCTTCTGTCAAATTTCATTCAAAAACTCCGAAAGAAAAAAAAGTTAGGTCGTTTTTTCAAAATCTCAAAATTTTTGATTTTTGTGACTTTATTTCAAACGATCTTCAAAAGCTAGAAAAGCGTGCTTTTTACAGAGTGTTATATATGATTCGATAGGAAAATAGTTGTTCTTTCCGAAAATGCTAAAAACTCAACATCAGATTGTTGCTCATGAGAGAAACAACCGGTCAAAGTGCAGACGACTTGCTTCGCACTGTGACACTTTTTCCTTTTCAGTTTTCTAAATATTTCGGCATTTTTATTGTTCGAAATAGGTTTCTAATTGATAACCCAACGTGTTCCTATTAAAACATAACAAATTTTACCTCGTTGGACAGCTGCATCTTCTGATAGTTGTGGAAACTCAAAACTTGGATATCTGAAATTTCCGAAGTTCCAAAGTTGAGAGCGAATTGCAAAGTCTAGGCAGCTCGTTTTTCAAACTTTATTGCTCTATTATCTTTTCAGAGTATGTGACTTTACAGAAAATATGATTTCTGCCACTCATGAAGTCCCAGCCAATTCTCAGAATCAATTGAAAAGTGCGCTCTCGCGGTAAGTTCACTGCCACATCGGCCCATGATTACCTAGTCCATGAAATATGAGTTCGCAAGTCTGAAACCCAATAAACGTAATTTCAGTGATCTGTCTAACTCATTTAGACAAAAATACAGGCTGGGAAAGGTTGAAAGATATTTCTGGAACCGAGCATGGAAATATAGTTCAGTATGGGGATGTTAGGCGTGTTACAACTAGCTAGAAAATTTCAGCGATTCAATCAGGATATAATTTTTGTATGATACTACATAGCCACGTACTCTGAAAAAATAATAGAGCAATAAAGTTTGAAAAACGAGCTGCCTAGACTTTGCAATTCGCTCTCAACTTTGGAACTTCGGAAATTTCAGATATCCAAGTTTTGAGTTTCCACAACTATCAGAAGATGCAGCTGTCCAACGAGGTAAAATTTGTTATGTTTTAATAGGAACACGTTGGGTTATCAATTAGAAACCTATTTCGAACAATAAAAATGCCGAAATTTTCAGAAAACTGAAAAGGAAAAAAAGTCACAGTGCGAAGCAAGTCGCATGCACTTTGACCAGTTGTTTCTCTCATGAGCAACAATCTGATGTTGAGTTTTTAGCATTTTCGGAAAGAACAACTATTTTCCTATCGAATCATATATAACACTCTGTAAAAAGCACGCTTTTCTAGCTTTTGAAGATCGTTTGAAATAAAGTCACAAAAATCAAAAATTTTGAGATTTTGAAAAAACGACCTAACTTTTTTTTCTTTCGGAGTTTTTGAATGAAATTTGACAGAAGCATGAGTATGTACGAGAAAATCAATCGTTAAAATTTTCAGCCCAATCCACGCACTTTGAACGAAAATATGGACAAAAAGAAAGTTGTCGCATTCTTTATGGCCAGTACTGTATTCTTTCAATGTCTTTCCTATGAATAAATACCTTCCGAATTCTATCATTTTCCGTTTAAATTTTTTTGATTTTCCAATGGTTCTGTTCCATTTGTTATCTATCCTACTTTTGAATTCCTTACTTTTCGTCAAATCCCTATTTTCAGAATGGTTGCCGTCGTCGTCATCGTCGCCAGCTCTGCTGCTGCAGCCGCCGCCAATAATGTAAGACGGTATTCGCTTCAAGATTTCCACAGAAGCAGCCCCCAATCTCCGCCCAAATTTTGCCTCACCTTCGCTCAGAAGCCGAAGAGACGTTAATTTTCGGCTCAAAAGCTCTCGAACTGAACTTTTTGGTCAACCCTTGCGGTGAAGTTACTTTCTGTAGAAATCTCAAGCGATCTCGCTAAAACATCTCTGCCATAAAATTGTTGGCTTCATAGTCTTCATTCAGAATCGAAATAGGAAACGCTGGAAGTCGTCGGCGGCTGACGCATACGTTCCTCTGGCTATACTTGGAGTTTTTATTATTGTGAGTTTTCTGAACTTTTGCGTCGCGGTGTTTCGGCAAAAAATTCGGAGGGTACAATGATGAGGGGGTACAAAACTCTTGTGATTTTGGGGTACAACATTTCTGATTTGAGAGGACAAATATTGTGATTCGATGGTAAACTATTTAAAACTGAAAGTAACTATCAGAATTGAATATCCCAAACGTTTTTTTGGAAAGGTAACAACTAAACTCAGTTTCCTTAGGCTTAGTGAAGGTTCTGACAAGGAGATTGCACAAGTTCTTGGGTTGTCCTATGAGATGATTATTCTTCATCAAACTTTTAGAGACTTTACTAAGCCCAGAAGTATGAAACTGAGAGAAAAAAAAACAATATTAGCCATTCGCGCCATGTTATCTTACTTATATATAATTCGCTAAGGGGTTTGTCCATCGGTGACTTGGTCAGGATGTCCGCTTTTGTTTTCCAAATTTTTTGAGGAGTTTTTGAGAAATTTGT
>LR543382.1:0-36501 GCA_900536305.3 Caenorhabditis sp. 40 LS-2015
GTGAGAAGAGAAAGTGACAGGTCACACCGGACCTTTTTATGGAAAATGTTCAAAATGCGTGGGACGACTTGTCCGAATTCCTGAACTCCTCCCATTTGGCGAAGGTGATTGGAAACTATAGTATGGGGGTGGTGGACTGTCAGAGATTTATTAGTGATGGTGTCTGCGCCCAACGTCTCACACATTTTTCGCCTTGCTTCGTTGCTCGAGAGACCCTGGAGAAACATGAACAAAAACACACCTCTAAGGTACATGATAATCATCGAGTCAATCCTCGGTCATTCTACCGTTTACCTGAAACTATCTATCATGTATTAAACATGCAATATGTGACATACATAAATATAAAAAGAGAATTGAAAAAAATCCTTAATTGAACAATGCGCGATAAAGCGAAGTAAAAGTGGCAAAGACTTTTCGGACAACCTAATACACTAACAGATATCAGCTGTTCAAAAATGGTTGCTCTGAAGTGGATGAAAAAAGTTAGAGTCCTGCAAACCTTTCTCATTTGCAATCCTCGCATCATTTCCGTCCTGTCCTTTTCAAATTTTTTTTTGTTTTGACATGATTTTGTTGTCTGCTGATTTAAGGAAGGTTGACAATAATTTTTTTTTTCAGCTAATCATTCGAGTTTTCTGGGTGCATCGAGAAATGTACTGAAGATATCAAGAATGTATTGTTATTCTTCCTGTTCAATAAAGAGAAGATAAAAAGTTTTAAACTTCAATTTTGTCTCTTTTTTTTTATTTTTACGTTTGTTGTAACTTTCTGCTGCAATAATACTTAGTAAACAATGGTTGAATAAGAATCATGTGTTTAGTCTAGATCGAATGAAAAACTTTTAACACTTATCAGTAAAATAGTTTAACACTCGAAACTGTGACTATTTAGGAGCTTCAATTTGGAACTCTTGAAGGTATTCTCAGAGAAGTATGTTTGTATGCTACATTTTTTCCATATTGTGAACTATAGTGTGAAAGTCCATCTTTTCTGTTCAGAACAGATGCGAGTATTTGTGTGAAAATACGTAAATCTCTGCGTTCTCCTCTCTTGTTTATTTCGTTTTCCCTCATACTTTCGCAGCTGTTTCCCTCTTTCTTCACTCACAACTGAGGGCGACCACCTCAGTTTTTTTCTTCTGGTGACATGTGTCAAGCCACGGAAAAAATTGAAAGAAGGAAAGAAAGGACACAAAGCGTAAACGATGTTCTCAATGAGTTCGAGGGCGAATATAGACCACTTTCTTGATAAGAATCGAAACAAATGAAGATTTTATTTTTAGATGGGATCAAAAAAACAATATTGCCAGCTTCTCAAGAAACAGTACTTTCTGGTGGGCCAATAAAAAAGCAATTTCCAGAAGTTTGATTCAGTTCCTGTATCAGTGACATCCAAGGTGACGCCGACATGAATGAATCTGAAAAAACAAATAGAAAGTTTCCATTCTTCTTTAAATCTTGTCTCACTCTTTTCCTGCTTCGAATTCCGGAACGCTCGTTGTGAAGTGAACTGTTTTAGAGTTGTTGGTACAGTTGTGATGTATGACAAATCCCGGTTCCAGTTGTTTCTGAAAGCAATTTTTGTTAACCAGTATTTATGAAGATTCTCTGATAAAAACTAACATCGAATATTCCATCATCAGTGATAGGCAGAGTTGTGTGAATTCTTCTAAAATAGGTGAGGTTCTTGGAACAGAAAACTGGCGTATCGAAAATAGTATCATCAAATCTGAAATTAAACTTAAGTTTGGAAGAATAAACATGATTCTTACATATCATCAAACTCCACAATTTTGAAGAAGAAACACCAATTGAAGTTGCCGGTTGCGTAATGACAAGTGATATTGGCGTCGTAGGAGGTATGGTACACTTTGCGTCCACCATAAGCAAGGACCGTGCCCAACAATATAACTAGCACAAGAAATCGCATTTCAAATGGTTCAGTAACTAGCAGAATATGAAAGAAAAACCAAAAACACGAGTTTCCACTGAAGTAGGTTTATTGCTTTGAACTTTCTCTGTTTTAAAGACTCCCTGACTTCTCCCATCGGTGCCAGTTGTTCAAAACGCGCAAAAGTGCAAGAACCAAAAAGATTTATTGCCCCTGTCAGAATCCAGCACTTCCGTTGAAATTGAAGAGGAGCTAGACGTCAGACTGTGTGCAGAGAGTAGTTTCGTTCCGGCCACTTCGAGATTGATGAGTATGGACTAAAAGTTCATCGAAAAAGTCTGGTTGAGTTTGTTTCAATGGTTCCCTTGAGATACTCGGAGGAGAAGATTTATGGACCTGAGGGGCGCTTTTCTGGGAACGGAAACACAATAACAAAAATTACTAGATTTGAATGAATAGAAGAACAAGAGGTTTCGCAACAGTGTTTTGGTTTTTAGAAGCAGTACATTCCGAAAAAAGTTTGAAAGATTTGAGAATCGGTGATCCAATCTTCAGTTCACCCAATTGATGTCTGTTTTTGAGATAATATCAGGATTCTATATTTCATAGTTTCAGATGTACATCATCTTGTTTTTCTGAAAAAAAACCAATAGGTTTGTTTGCCGCTCCAATTGAACTTTTAACTCCGCAAGACTGGGTTGAACAAGGACACCGGGCAATTTTTGATTTAAAGTCAAGTGTGTCGATCATATACATCCTGATGAAGCATCTCGAAAAGTCTCTGAACACCTGAAAATGGCTTCAAAAAAGCAGTGGTTTCATTCTGAATTTTTCTTCCGCTTGCTCCTCGTTTTTTTTGCACATTTTTTAATGTCTTTCGGTTTTTCTCACATGCATCAAGCGGAAACGTTGATTTCCGTTGGATTTTTGATGACTTCTCGAAGTTTTTTATTGCAAAAATGAGGATCCAGAGATGTTCGATAGCCAGCAAATGTTCAAATAATTCGAGTCACATGGAACCAGTTTTTTAACCTGATCACAAAATGTTATGGTTTTTTTTCCTTAACTGTAACCACAGCCACAATGATCACTTTAAGTGACCATAGTTGGATTATCATAAAAACATCCCGTCAATTGTTATTTCAGATTTAACAAGATTTGTAAGCGTCATTCAATGAAGACCATGAGGATTTTTTTGTAAAACAGAGAACTTCTTGGTCCAATCACACAAACGTTGGGACACTTGTATTTTGTGACTCGAACATCAAAAAACGGCGCCTTATGTCTTTGAGTCTCCCGGGGTGTGTTTGCGCCAAGAGTCCCCAAAGAGCAGGGGCTTAAACGCACTACGCCCTGCACTTTTAGTCTCTGACATTAATCTGAGAGCGTCAAGACACTGCAATGCAAAAAATTCGAAAAGAAACAATAAATTTTATCAGTATCTCTCTTCCTTCGTACACTTTTCTGATCTTTTGACTTTTTTTTTTGATAATAAATCATTCTGAAAACTACAAGATGGGTGTGGCCTAAGAACAGTGGAATTTCGAGACGCGTTCATTCGGAAACTAGAGTCGACATTTTTGCTCCTAGGACACTTTCTTTCCTAATATTCGGTGATTTCTTCCACTCAACCTGTGGAACAATGCGATTTTTAATGCTTGCCATATCAGCAACTTTATTTTATTCTTGTGATGGACGCCAATGGAAGCCTAAAATGTACATCCAATACTACCAATCCCGTCTTGCTTGTAATCACGCAACCGGTGACTTCAACTGGTGCTTCTTTTTCCAATTCGTGGAATTGGACAATCTGTAAGATTCGCCTTCTCCTCATAATACATAATATGAATTCTAAGTTTTAGGGAGAATGATAACCTTTTGGAAACGCCGGTCGCTTGCACCAATGATTCTATCTACCACACAGGCACTCGAATTAATAGTGATAAACACTTGGACGGAATTTATGATGTATGTTTGTGAACGTTTTTCAGACCACAGTTTCAAGAAAACACCACGAAATTGTTTTCAGCAATACATGGAGCCTGCTGTTGTGATACACCATAACTGTACGAGTACTCACAAAACTGTCCATTTTACAACGAGCCTTCCGGTTTTTCTCACAAGCGAAACGTAAACCATGTAATATTGATACTGAAGATAAGTTTATGATTTTTCAGACGTGTCGAAGCGGTTTTCTTTTCGGATGTTACTGACAAAGGTGTGGAGGCCAGCTTCTGGAAATTGCTCGCATATTTATTTTCCGACAAATACTGCATTTTGAAAAGTCGGAAGTATTGCTTCTTCGATTGATTCAATTTGTTAATGAATGTTTCTTCTCGCTTGAAAATTGATTTTCATTCAGCCTATTTGACTCCAGACGCGTGGGATCAAACAAAAGAGAAAAGACCTGTTCTTCAATTTTGAGTCAGATAATAAGCTCTATTGTCGGGAAAAAGGAGTCGCTAAAATATGAATATAGTTGTTTGTGAGTCCATGCGAAAAACACTATAATCCGCGTTTAAAACCGTTATTTGATCATAACCACGAAATGTAAGTTATTGGTCTGTATGGAAGTAATGCTATTCTAGTGTCGGATTATAAACAAAAAAAGGGACAAACGTTCATGAGAAGTAATTCTAAGAGTTTTGGGAGAGACTTCATTAGAGCCTAATTAACCGCATTTTCTTTGATAGACCGGCATCCCTAATGGACGGACAGTCTCTGTTTGCTGATTCTATAAACACATACTTGTCCTATTTCTATTCATTTTCAATGCTGCTAAATAATTGTTTCCTAAAAATTTAGTTTTTGATCTATTTGAAATTTTGATCTCCCGCGCGGGGAATTTGTTTTGGAAAATTGTGTTATTTTTTCCGTTTTTTCAATGTGTTGTGATTCAGTTTTTTTCCACATCCTTTCTATTGTTTTTTTCTTCTTTCAAAGTCTTTTTTGTGAAAAAAAATCTGAAAAAAATGAGAAGCAATTTTTGACAACCACCAAAATTTCGCACCCGATTTTTGTCTCGCTCCTTTGTAGGTGGATCGTTGAAGTACGTTTTTTTTTGATATTTGACGAATATTCTTTCAGAACTCCATCTTCAAAAAAAAAACAGTTTGCAAGTCGGTGAGGGAAAAGCAGACAGCCAAGTCATAAGAGTCTTCAACGAGCAAAAATGGATCACGGAAATAACTTTGGCGTTCGTCGGAGTTTTCGATGGGAGATGGTATCGACAAATTTCGACATGCATGGGATGATGGATAAGGAGTTCGAGGCGGAGAACCAAGAAGAAAATCAAGCAAATTTCAAGTGAATGTTTAATTACCAAAGTTCGAGAAGCCCACTCATTTGGGAATAACCTTGCTGGACAATGGTCTGAGTTGTTACCAGCGCAAGACGAAAAGCCTGCGCCAGACCAGTCAAGACAATTCGAGTCCTCTAGGTGGCTCTTGAGGTACGTTTTGAGAATTAAACTTTTTAAATAGATTCGGTATATACTTCAAGAGTGAAGAAAAGTTGAAACTATATGTTTGTTTTTCAGACAGCCAAGTCATAAGAGTCTTCAACGAGCGAAAATGGATAACCTAAATGATTAGGGCCGTCGACGGAGTTTTCGATGAGAAATGGTACCGACAAATCTTCACATGCATGGGATGATGGAAAAGGAGTTCGAGGCGCAGAATCCAGTTGAAATTGAAGCGATGAATGTTTAACTACCAAAGTTGGAGTTGAGAGATGGTACCGACAAATTTCGACATGCATGGGATGATGGATAAGGAGTTCGAGGCGGAGAACCAAGAAGAAAATCAAGCAAATTTCAAGTGAATGTTTAATTACCAAAGTTCGAGAAGCCCACTCATTTGGGAATAACCTTGCTGGACAATGGTCTGAGTTGTTACCAGCGCAAGACGAAAAGCCTGAGCCAGACCAGTCAAGACAATTCGAGTCCTCTAGGTGGCTCTTGAGGTACGTTTTGAGAATTAAACTTTTTAAATAGATTCGGTATATACTTCAAGAGTGAAGAAAAGTTGAAACTATATGTTTGTTTTTCAGACAGCCAAGTCATAAGAGTCTTCAACGAGCGAAAATGGATAACATAACTGATTATGGCTTTGGAGAAGGAGTTCGAGGCGCAGAATCCAGATGAAATTGAAGCGATGAGTGTTTAACTACCAAAGTTGGAGATGAGAGATGGAAGCACCCATGCTCGTTCACTCCACGTCAACGTGTAAACATCTTTTATCCAAATGCAAAACTGTGGATATAGTTTTCTTCGATTTTCAGAAAGCGTTCGACAAAGTTCCCTAATCTCGCTAACTTAATAGGTTTGCCTCCTTTAGGATTCCCCACTTCCTTCTACTGTTGGTTTAAAGCCCCCCCCCCCCTCTTTTTTTTGACTGATTCGTATTCACCTAATTTTCCCCAATTTCGATTGTCTCTTTCTATTACTCTCAATAAACCATTGTAGAATCACCGTTGACTGTTTTTACCCTAGCACCGCTTACCTTATACATTTATCTTCAGGGATGTTTGGGGATTCTCGAGTATTCCACACGTTCGTTTTTCCTGACTTTGGAGTGATCTCGGCTGACTTCCTATCCAATCGGACCTTCTCGGTAAAAGTAAACTCTCACATTGATACCACTCGTTCCCTCATTCCATCCGGTGTTCCTCAAGGATCGGTTTCCGGTCCTTTACTATTCCTAATTTTTCTCAACGACATCCTATTTTCTTTTCCTCCCTCGATCCAGTTTTCTGTCTTTGCCGATGATATTAAAATTTTCCATAATTCCCCTCTGCCATTCAAAAATCCATTGACATCACTTTTTTCTGCCACTTCTAAAACATCACTCCTGCGATTAGGCCCTCAAAATCCCAATCATAACCATCGACAGATCCTCTATTCTCACTTCCTCCCACGTCAGAGATAGCCTCACCACCGACCTTCTTCTCAAATTTGAACAACAGATTCTCAAGAAAATCGCATCGCCCTTGCTATGCTCCGATCTCACCAGCTACTTAGATCATTTAGCTCCACCAAACCATTCTTCTATGCCGCGTATTTTGAAACTTATGTTCTTCCAATCTTTGAATACTCCTCCGCAGTCTACTCCCCACCCCCTTGTTCTAAACTTTTTCTAAAATTAGAACGACCTCTCCGACACTTCTCCAAAACGTTTCACTAGACATTATATTTCTCATGAAAACTTGAAATTTTCTATTTTCTTCTGCTGAATGTCTCTTATTTAGTTGCCTTCTCAAGCAATTGCTATCCCGCTCATATTGCCACAAGAAAAAAGATGAATAATTGAAAAACATAATTCAGAACTCGATAGTTGCCTCCGCCTCCAGCTCTCCTCTCAGTGGAAACAGATTGTAACAGTATTGACAAATCAAACGTTTAAGTTTTAGTTTCTTGCACATCATTTTGTAACTATTTGCGATAATCTGAAAAACCGACTGAAAAAAAACGTATTTTTCAAAGATTTGTAGCGGAAAAATAAAGAAAAATGTTTTTGCCAATTTTTTCCGAAAAAAATTTCTTAACCCAAGAAAAAGTTATCGTTGCATGGTTTTAACCAACATTTTGGGCTTCAGTAATGTTTAAAGACTACAACACCCAACAAAAAAGGCAAAAAAAAAAGACAGGGAAGAGGTCAATTCTAGTTATCATCATTCTCCTCGCCGAGCCACTTAAAAGATTCGATTTTCGAACTTCTATCCATATCCTGAAACAAGCCAAGTTCTCTAAAGGGACCTTTCATGAAGCCAGGGTGCAACCTCAAACTCCACCATGACCATCCAAGTGTGCTCCTAAACACGAAAATGGATTTTCTGCGCGAAATCCCAAAAGCAAATTACAGTCAATTGCAGCATCCTCTTTGTCTTCTGTTCTAAGGAAGTCTTGCTCCAGAATTTTTACAATAACAGAGGATTCCCGTTAGAACTCGGTTCTTTGTTCTGGAAGCAGTTGATAGCTTCCATTGTTTTCTTATTTGATTTTCTTTGCTGAATGTAGAAATAGGAGTAATTCAGAAAGTTTTATGAATAACTTTTCAATGAGAAAAAATAAGAGCACCAAATATTCTTCCATGTTGTTCATTTTTTGAACTTTTATTTCGAAATATTGAGAATTGTTCATCACTTGTCAATTTTATGTGAAAGTACTTTCTACTTGTTCGTCAATTTATTGCCCCGTAGTTATTCTAATCCAGGGTATTAACTGCGTGGGTAATAAAATCAGGGATGCTCGCCGTGTGGCAGTTTGCGTTGGAATCCTCGCAAATTTGCTGCAACGCTTTTGCAGCCGCGAAACGCCACTCGGTGAGCAGCCCGGCACACGATAATCCAGCTCCTACAATCCAATACTCATCAGTAAAATCGTTGCAATCTCGTACGAGCATTGCTTCACGCGCCTTGGGGCCTGCAACGATTCTGCTGTCAAAATCCTCGCACTTTTGAGTGGCAGCGCCTGCCACACGCAGGCATCCCTGACCTGAATAAATCCCTAAATAAAATGTGGGTGTGAGAGTCATTCACCTAAAGACAGTCTATCTTCACATTCCGACATTGTGATCAGGTGTTCGCACCTCTCCGCGCGTAATTCTTAATCCCATTTTATGATCCTCTTTGTCCTCACTATTTTTGGCGGGAAAATCGATGTACCGACCCCAGTCTGACCATTCCTTCCTATCTGCTCACCTTGCTCCTCATTGTTCTCTTTTATCGAATCCTTCGTCTCTATACCGCCCTCATACCCCGTATGCATGTAGACCGTCCACTTGATAACTTTTATAAAACAAATAATTTTCAGGATAGCGTCAACGCCACGAAAACGTCGGAAGCAGAGGACGGTAGGACCAAACATAATTAGAACTAGGTACGTTTCCCTTGAAAGTTCAATTTTCTTCTAATCAGAGGAATCTGGAGTCAGCCATCCTAAATCTTGCGAAGACTTGAACTTTTGTTTTGAAAAATTGAGAATTGGTCGTAAGTCAAAAAAAAAAAGTTCATCAATTTTATTTGTAGAAGTTTTTACTACGTAGTGGGTAATTGTTTGCTCCGTAGTCATTCTAATCCGAGTGCATTGATTGCGTGGGTGTGAGAATCATTAACCGAAATATAATCTCTCTTCACATGCCTACTATATGATCAGCTGTTCGCACCTGTCCGCATTTCATTCTTAATCCCACTTTATGACTCTCTTTGTCCTCACTATTTTAGGCGGGAAAGTCGAGAGATTGACCGCAGTCTGATTCTTCCTTCCGGTCTGCCCACTTTCCTCCTCATCCTTCTTTTTTATCGACTCCTTCGTCTCTACACCGCCCTCTTACCCCGTATGTACGTAGACCGTCCACTCGTTAGCTTTGATTTTGTAGTTGTTTGAGACTCCCAAAAAACAAACGTCTTTCAGGATAACAACAACGCCAGAACGTCAAGAGCAGATGACGGTGGGACCGAGCATGATCAGAATAAGGTAGGTTTCCTCTGAAAATCAATTTTTTCGGAGAAATCTTGAGTCTGAGAAATCCTGAAACATGCAAAGACATAAACTGATTCGAATCCTTCGTAATAATATTTCTTGTTCACGGTTCAAAGGGTCGTACCACCAGAGAACAAGATGATCGCTACAATGGCTGTTGGACGCTTCGCAATGTCATTGAAGTGCAGTCGAAATCGATAAGCAAAGATGGTCGGAAAAATGTTCTGTAAGTAAGTTTATAGAAAATAGAGAAGTTAGTGAACAGACACGAACAGACATACACGTTAGTGAGCTGACATACGTTAGTGAACAGACAAATACAACCAGAGAAACCAACCAGAAAATCAAAATTGAAAATAGCACTACACAGACGGGAAACAAACCTGAAAACATTACAACTCAAAACATATACAGACTAGAAACTAAACTCGCAACCTCACAACACAATTTCTTAGATGGAATTCTGGACAACACTGTCCATCCGGGTGTCTTAAAACATGAACATACACAATACACAGAATAGAAACCAAACTCGAAACCTCACAACACTCACAAACATAATATTTTTATAATCTCCAATGTATTTTTCAATAAATGATTTTTTCGTAGTTGTGTTCTTTTTCGTGAAAATGGTTTTAAATTAAAAAAAAACAGTTAAATTTTATTTGAAAACGCGATATTAGAAAAGATCTGGTTCAAAAATTGAAAAGTTGACTCCGAACATTAGTGGCCTAGTAAGGTTAAAACTTTCAAAACTTTTGAATGTGGGAAGGTTTGTGAAAAGAGTGAACAATGCTGGAAAACCTGATAGTCAAAAATAGAGATCGTGAAATTCGTGCATTTGGGTTTGCAGTTAAAATGAATTTCAAGAATCAAGAAAATTTTGGATAGATGCTGAAAAAAATGAATGTTGAAAAATTCCTCAAGTTTCGTGTTTTTGGGAATGGTAAAACAATTAAAAAATTGTTCAGGTGGGTTGAATGAAAGGCAAGGTTTGGAGAAAGTGGAGAAAAAAAACATAATTGGTTAACATTGTTGGAAGAACATGTCTTTTTAAATCACAAAAAAACAAAATAGGTTAAGACTTCGAATGCATTCTCACATAAATGATTTTCTCTGAATTTGTGTTTTCTTTCGAAATCAAAATATTGAAAATTGAAAAAATAAGTTGAAACGTATTTCTGAATAATAGGTCTTATAAAGTTCCACGAAAATCAGGATGCCTCATGAAAGTTCTGAAGAAATGATACAGAAAACAGAAAACATTAGAGAATTACTGAAAATATGGCGGAGAAACTTAAACAGGAGTGAAGATTCGGAAATCTGAAAAAAAATGTTTTGGAGTGTGGAACGATAAATTGAAGTCATACCGATTAACTCACGTAGGATAAGAAGATTCAAAATGGTTTTGAGGAGTTCAGGGGTGAAAAAATGTTTAACGTTCATACGTTCAAAATGCTGATTCTGAGATTCTGGGATTTTCAAATTCTGAGAATCTCAACTGGTCATTCTGATATTCTGATAATTTTTGATTCCACAGTCTCCGATTCGGAAATTTCAAGAATTTCCAAACCTAAAACCAAAACACTCGTGGGATTGCTCACCCAATCTTAGTCCAGTCCATGCTGTCGTTGAACTCTGATTTAGCCCATTTCTCTCGAAATCCCGGTTTGATGAAGAATACTGTAATACCTCCGGTGTTTATCGATGAACCCCCGCAAAACACTTTTCTGTTCTACCGATTTTATGATTCTCCATTATTTTCAATCTTCTCGCCCACACTCCTCATAAAATTTCCGTTCTTCCCCCAACCCTCATAAAACTCGGGGTATATAAACGGAGGCTCCATTCAAGAAAGCCATATTCCACTTCGACTCGTCTGAGAACAGAGAATATGATCTTCGAAACTCCTGAAGCTCATTTTCCACCAAGCAGTGATGCCCCGAAGGAATTGAAAAAATCGGCTAACACCAGCCCGTTCGAGAAGTACCTTTCCAAGGAAATGTCTTCTATGAATAAGACTCTTGGAGCTTCCACCGACAAGGGTTTGTTCATTTCTCAATGACACTTTTTTGAAAACAGTTTTTCAGGACTCTTCTCTGCTTTCAAGGACAACACCACTTCCTCGTCGAGCAAGATTCTCCAATCTTCTTCGTCTGCTGGAGCCGGTTTCGCATCATCTGTCGCCAAGAAGTTCGGAGATATCTTGTCTTCTTCGATCAACTTGTCTATGTGAACTCTCCCATGACGTTCAATGAATTTTGAGTTATCCGCATTTCTAGAGAGATTTCCCTAACACAAAACTTCAAACCAACAAAAATACTTCGTTTTAAAATCAGAACATCAAATCTAATCACAATATTTAGTTTAATTTCTTGTTTTGCGGCTTTTCGGCACCATGAACCAATCTGTGGAGAATCGAGAGCCAGACGTATCCGAGGTAGACGATGAACATGCAGGCAGCAATGAAGACTAGACGGAATGGAGGGGCCAGCTCACCGAGAATTGGGTACGCCCAGAATCCGGCAGTGTAGAAGACATAGTGAAGACTGAAATTCGGGAACATGTGTGGAATTATCCAAAATATTGCTTTCATTTTATTTGAGTGCGTCATGTATCGTTACATCAAGAGCAGAAAAAAAAAGAACCTGAATCGGCTAGATCATGAGTCCTACCTAAAAACTTGTATAACCTGTATCCTTACTCTACAACTCGAACATTCTCACTTTTCTATGCCGATTCTTGAACATTTCAACATTTTAACTCACTCAATAAGATACAACGTGACGAAGACAGCGATCCCCTTCAAGATAGCACTTGTGGAGAACGATGTGTGTTTGTAGACAATCAGGTCCAAATGAGCGGTAATTGCCGGGAGTGTGTGCTGCAATTGAGAAAGGGCTAATACATCTTAATTATAAATTTCTTACCAAACCATGATTGAACCAGAACAGAGACAATATCTTCATGGCCATCTCATCGCGAGCTAAAGTGGCCGGGTCGAAGAGGAAGAGGCCCCAGAAAAGGACAGTGACCGCCTAAAAATTCAATTTTCTGTCGGGACTAATACTCATTTTTCTACAGAATGTTCGATTCCTGTTCGAAAATAGTTTCGAGTGATTCTCGAACACGTAAATTCGTCCCATCATCGGGGAGTAGCCAACAATTCAATTCACATATTTCAGTTTGAAATCTTACCACTCCGATAGGTCCGACAAGTGCACGAGCCCAGTAGTCGAAAATGACATGTCTCTTATTTGGGGAGACAATGGAGAGAATGAATCCAATCGAATGGTACAGCGTTTGCATGTACTGAAAAATAAAATTTATTAAGCTCTTGCATCTTTTACAGGACAAACAATTTTAACTGGACAAAAAATTTTTCACTTTGACAAAATGATTGATCTATTCTCACCAAGTCAATGATTGTGAGCCACACAAATCTGGACCATCCATTGAAAGGAATTGGCAATGCAGCTCCGGTCACAATTTGAGTGTCCTTGTAACACACAAACGCATAGAGCGCAGCACACGTCAAGTGAAAGGCGGTTTTCATCTGCAGAGAAAAGAGTAAGAAGAGACGCAGAAAGGCAAAGGGATAGAAAAAGAGAAACAAGTGGATCCCGAAAAAATAATGTACGTGTTTTGTTTCAACTTGGAATTCGAATAGAAACTCTACTGGCTCTTCTTTAATACGAAAAAGTTCTGACAAAGAACCAAAAACAGGTAGATAAGACATGGAGAACGACAACGTGTCGACATTCACAAGTAATATGTGTTTGTGTGTCGAAGAGTGTGCGTGTTTGTCTCTCTCGTTATCGAGGCAGCCATCGTGGTTGTGTCGGTCGAGTAATCTATCTCACACACCAGACTACACTGGGGTCAGTGGTCGGGAGAAGAAACACGGCACTGACCAATCTTTTAGGAAGGGAAACATAAGGCAAGTGTAGAAAGAATGCAACAAGAGTGTATTCTATTCTCGGCAAGATTTCTAGCGTTCACCTTTGATTTCGGCAAGAAACTGCAACGTTCGTTTCAGTGAAATTATGTCCTATTCTGTTTCAAAACATAAAAACCTATAAAATTTTCAGAAAAATTTGCATTCAAAACAAATTTCTGCACCTCAAACAGAAGGTTATAGAAAAACGATACAACAGTAATTCCCAATGCAGTTCTCGCTACTTCATCTGCGTTTCTGTTGCAGATAAGATCTGACCCAGACTACTCATAACAGGTCAGACTACATGTTAGGAAAGGACCTGATGCATGGGACGTGAGTTCTAATTGGTGGCTTTCATCAACTTTATAGCTCCATTTCTGTGGTTGACACAGACACTAGAAACTTGTTTCTAAGTAAGTGATGAAGATCAAGACAAAAGAAATGCAAAAAATGCTCCAAAAACAGAGGTTGTGTTTCTATTTGCATCATGCGTCATGCATCATTTTCAAAAGAGCCTTCGACAACTTAACTGGAGTTCCAAAGTTGTTTGATAAATGACTTTTTTCAGAAGAAACAGATATATGAAGACCACAATTTCATGCTTTGAAAAATGACAAATTTGTTTTTTTTTTCATTCCGAAACCGGAATTCGTTTGATTGACACCTATTCAAGACTTGTGATAAGAACCTTGACGATTTTATCGAGAGCTACGATACGGTGTATGCTCTCATTAGATTCACAATGTTTTTGGCACATCTCTTTGAAAGTTTGCGATGGATTCAATTCAGTTTTATGTTGATTGGCAAGAAGGTTGAGTTTGCCTCACCTATAATGATCAAAGTTCCGAATATAAACACTCTGCTCCACTGATAAGACATTTAGTTTTTGACATTTTTGAAACAAATTCCTTTGACACGACTACTTTATTTACCAGAAATTGAAAAGAAAAAGACTATATTCGGACCACCACACCACAATAAGCATATTTAGAACAAACATAGAATTCTGGGAGAGAAAAGTGTTTAAAGAAGACAATTGTTTGGTGAGAGAAGACATAAAAAGAAAAAGATGGTTACAGCAAAGCAGAGAAAGCAAAACCAGCGGGAAGGGAAAACTGAAAATTCCATTGGGATGGGTTGGAAGGAAAATCACAACTGACATTTTGCTGATGCGCAACTCCAAAAGACCGCAGAAAACGTTAGAAGGAGTATGAAAACTAAGCAAAGAAAAGAAACAAGGACGTTTGATTTACTACAAAGAAACGAGTAGTCAACTCAAGTTTTTGAAGGAATAAATATGAGCAGAGATCATGAACAGAAGAGAGGATCAATGCATGGGAAACGTTTAGAGGGATGAGATGTTCTTCTCATCTCCATCATCCACAAGAATTCCGCCTTCTGGAAGACCTCCAGATGTGATGGTACGGGTTGTGGTGGTGATGGTTTCACGGACTAGATTTCCGTTGGATCCATGTCTGAAAGAAAGATTCATACACACAATAATATTCATCCCGAGCACTTTTGGATTCATCGTCTGATAATTTCGCAGGGAATTCGAGGATTTTGTTGACATTCTGTAGGTTTCCTGCACATGTTTTCATGAAGATGAAGCTCAAATTATCCTCATGTAAACATTTTACAGTACATTACGACCCACTTTCCTGGTCCCCACTCCTCAAAACCAAACTCACTCCTCTTCTTCCTCAATGATCTTCTCCTTATCATCCTCCTCATCACTTCCACTCTCCTGATCCACCTCACCATTGTTGTTCTCCATATCGTCACCTGATTTGATAACCGTGGTAGTGGTAGTGACCTGGAAACATGATTTGATTAGTAATGCATACCCGTGAACTTCTAATCACTCACAGTTTCAGTGAAGTGTTTTCCGGACTGGTCAGTATGCTCCGAGCTGGAGATGACTTCGTGAACATGCTTGTTTCCCTCATCCCATTCGTTCTCCTCAGTTTTCTCGTGTGGCTGGTAGATGGATTGAGTCATTGGATCGGGTTGATTGTCGTGGATGATCAGAGAATCGGTAGAGATGTTGTCATGCTCTCCATCTCCATTATGAGCACGACCTTCTTGGGAGAGAACGGGTGACTTTGGAGAATGAGCTGCCTCTTCATAATCCTCTGAACTCGGCTGATAGATTGAAGTCATCATGGCATCAGCTCCAGAAGCTCCAGATTGATCATACTTCAACGCGTATGCTTCTGGGAACTTTTCCTTCTCCTCGTAAGCATTCACCATATCAATGATAGCTGGCGCTTCCGACATTGCCTCTTGTACCAAATGCGAAGCTTCCTCCTCCGCAGACTTGTGGATCAGCTCCTCAAAGTTGCTTCTCTGTTTTGGGCTATCGAGTTGCTCGGCGACCTGCTCAGCAGAAACATGAACCTCCATCGGGTTAACTGTAACTGGACTAGTGGACTCTTTTGTTGGAGAGTTGTGATAGGCCTCTAGATCGATACGATCTGCAATCGGGATGGCGGCTGGTGTTGGTGACTCGCTCATAACGGGGCTCTCCTGATTTTCACGTGATGGATTGTAGAGATCCATCTCAGTTGGGCTCTTTGGAGGAGCCTCACCCGTCAGGCCAGCATGGTGTTGGACAACAATGTGTTCCTCTTCAGCATCGCTGGTGTGAACAGACGGCGATCTTGGAACAAATGCATCCTTCTCGGAGGGAAGATCCGGACTTTTTGGTGCTGCTTCGTGCTCCAAGTTTTCTGGAGCATAAGAGTCGCTCATAGACAGAGCTGGACTTTTTGGCACATCGGTAAGGTCGATGTGATGGTTTGCTTGTTGATGAACATGCTCCGAGACGACTGGGCTTTGTGGAGCATGATCCTCCTGGTGCTCAGAAAGATGAACAGATCCAGCTGGACTCTGAGGAGCTGGAACGGAAGCTTCGTGATGCTCCGATTGATGAGAAAGAGTTGGGCTCTGTGAAATCGATTGATCATCCTTTTTTTGGTATTGAGATTGATGCATAGTGCTGTGAATTTCCTGTTGTTCAGCATCTACTGGACTTTGTGGAGCATTCACTGGACTTTGAGCATGATCAGAATCGACTGGACTGTGAGGAGCTGGCTCATGATAAGACGAGGTGTGCACATCGAGAAGCGGATTTTCAGCTTCTTTTTCGTCCGAGTCTCCAGCTGATGGTGAAGGAATTGGGCTGGATGGAACATCAAGGTGCTCAGAAGCGTGAGAGCTATGAACAGAGGAAGCTCTCTCAAAGACTCCATCTTTACCGGAAACAACAGGGCTCTGTGGAGCAGCATCTTCAACATGGTGATCAATTGGAGCATCCACATGCTCGAAGCCTTCGGATCCCTGCGAATGAACTGATGGAGCACGCTCGAAAGTAATATCCTTCTCAGAAGTAACCGGACTTTGTGGAGCGGCTTGAACTGGAGCAGGGGATTGCTCAGAAGCAAACGATTCTTGCATCATGGTCACAGATGATTCCATTGTAGTCGAACGGACACTTCTTGAGTGTTCTTCTTCGTCGTCTTGACGATGTTGCTCAGAATCGAGTTGTTCAGAAGCCTGAGAGCTGTAGATAGATGGAGAGAGTTCTACGACGTCTTTCTCGGAAGCCACTGGGCTTTGAGGTGGTGACATTTGATGAGCGAGATGCTCCGAATGATGCTCGGAGGCTGCTGGGCTCAGTGGAGCAGGATCATGGTGCTCAGAATGATGGGAGCTGTGCACAGAAAGAACTGGGCTGTGTGGAGCAGCATCATTTTGATCCTGGTGCTCAGAACGATGAAAAGATTCAACTGGGTTTGCGGAAACTGGAATTGAGGCTTCGTGATGCTCCGAAACGTGCTCAAAAGATAATGGACTTTGTGCACCAACTTGATCTTGATCCTGGCTCTCAGAATGATGAACAGATTCAGCTGAACTCTGAGGAACTGGAACGGAAGCGTCGTGATGCTCTGAGAAGTGATCCGAATGATGAGAAAGTTCTTGGCTCTCCGCTTCCGGCTGATCAGCAGTTTCATGATGAGATTGATGCATGGAGCTGTGAACCGAGGAGACAGGACTTTGAGGAGCTGCAGATTCTTGTTGCTCCGAGTGATGAGAGCTATGAATTGAGAGGACTGGACTTTGTGGAGCTGGCTCTGGGTCTGCATGTTCACTTGCAATTGGACTGTGACGATCGATCGGCTCCTCGTGATGTTCCGAATAATGAGAGCTTTGAATTGAGAGAACTGGACTCTGTGGAGCAGCATGGTCATGAGCGGTTTGAGAATCAATGTTCTCCGAGTGATGAGAGCTATGAACAGAGAGAACTGGACTTTGACGATCTGCATGCTCGGACGCCTCGTGATGCTCCGAATGATGAGAGCTATGAACTGAGAGCACAGGTGACTGTGGGGCTTCATCATGTTCCGCGCCGCCATGAACAGATACTACTGGACTTTGTGGTGTCGCATCATGAGTCTCGAAGTGCTCCACAACATGAGTACTGTGAACGTCGACAATTGGACTCTGCTGAGCGGAGTGCTCCGAGTGGCCAGAATCTGATGCCAGATCAGCATTCTCTTCAGTAGACTGCTCGGTGAAGATCAATGTTGGCGGAGTTCTGGCGGAAACCACTGGAGTCTCCTCTACAACATTGCTTGGTTCTTGCTCCTTGATGATTTCTTTCGGACTGTCTGGCGTCTTCACCGGTTCCGCATGAATATCAACAGGCTCGATTGGACTCGCAGCTTGTTGCCCAACTTCCTGCCTAACGATAGTTTCCTCCTCCACTGGAGTTTCTCTATCTTCCTCAGCATACTCTGGCTCCGAATCACTATCCTCATAGTCTCCGTGGTTGATGGGTGTGTTATCGAGGACCACTTGACGTGGAATGAACTCTTGCTCCTCTTGCTCCGCAACTTTCTCCGACTGATCAGCCAATGCGTCCAGAATTTCTGCTTGAACCTCCTCTTGATCTGCTGGAGTGTCACGATCGAAAGTTTTCTGGGTTTCCAGAACAGGCTCCTCGTGTTCATCCTGTCCGATAAGAGCATCCATGTTGAGAGCTGCAGTTCCGATTGCAGCAGCAGTAGCGGCTGCAGCAGCCCCCGTGAAAATTCCGTGGCCTGAAAAAGATTTGAAAATCAGAACACTAAATGTAAAACGACAGCAACGTACCAGTCACCGATGGGAGTTGTGGGAGCGTTGTATCCGCTATTGGCGGTGATTTCGAGACCGAAGTGATTGTAGTGGTAGTTGTAGTTGTTTGGCGTTTGTTCGACGGCCGACCACGGGTTGGCGCCGGTCTGAAAATTGTATCGTTGTTTATGCCTGATTTGATCTTTGACTCTTACTTCTTCGCTGCTGGTGGAAGTTTAGTGGTGATTTGTTGAAGAGACACCGGTGCTGGTGGTTTAGTCGGAACCCGATTTTTTGGTGGGTGAATAGGTGGAAGTCGAGTGTTGGAATCTGAAATGTACTCCTAAATATCTCGAGGTCGAAGTTCCCAACCCTACCCTTTCGCTTTCTGGTAGTTGGTGGACAGCTAGTCCGACTATCATGACTCGCATTCAGCTTGTTACCGGTAGTTGCTTTTCTTCCCCGCATATTGAGCACGCTTCTAAAAATTAGTCGTTTAGATTTGAACCTGAATAGATGGTTGGCTTGAACAATAATAAAATGCTACACTGGTGGGGTGTCAGAGAAAGAAAGGGTGTCGGAAAATGAAGGCCCGGCTCAAAACATGCGCAATGCTCGAAAATTCTCACAATCAGCGGGGACACATGAGGCGAAAAACGCGGTTTTGCCATATTTCGAGCCGTGGTGTTGATTAGTGGTACGGGTTTGGTGCTATTGTATCGTGCAATAAGTGATTCCATTTGACAGTTTTCGTTGAAAACGGTAAGAAGGCTATCACTTTTTACCAATTTTTCGAACCTATGGATAACGCTTTATCTTCATTTTTATAGGTGACTTTTTTTGAGAATCTTCTAAAGTTTTAAAGATTTTGTCCAAGAAGGTCTTCAAACCTTAGCACCAAAATTCGTAAAACTTCCATGTTGCGAAAAAACAGCTACTGTTTTAAACTGAACACTGTCGAATCAAATATCTTATCGCACGTTAGTGAATGTTTTTATTTTTTAGTTTTACATTTTGACAGGGACAGGGACAGAAGTTATATTGAAAAACTAATTGTTAATCGTGCATTTTTCCAACATCGAAATTTCAGTTTTAGCTAAAAGCGGAAGCTTTCGAAAAGCTAAAGAAAAAATGTGAAGGAAATGTAATTGAACCAAGGTATAGGTTTTATAGGAGCACACAATCACGATTAAAGGATAGAAAAGTAACAGTTTCGATTGGAAACTTGGTCATGGTATGGAATATGGAGTTTTTTCGAGCTTTCAAATAAGCTATTGCTCAATTTTCAACTCCAAATGACCAACACTCCAATCAAGACTGTCATCAAGGAAAAAAAGAAGGGGTCAACACTCCGAGTAAGAAGAAAGACATTCTCGTCACGAAGCGTTTCTTTCGAAAGACTGAGGACAAGGGACGTGTCGGTTTGATTAGTACCTCAACGGCTCTTTCAGGGTATTTCCGGGAGCTGAAGCAGTCAGGCTAGGTAGCGACCTGAATTATTGAGGAATGTTCGAGACCATACATGGTGAATGAATGGTGGATTCGACTACATGTATGGTATGCTGAATTGGGTAGATAGAACACATTGACAACGATTATTAGGTATTCTGAAGTTACAGTAACAGGCGAAATTTTTTATCATGTTTTGAAAAACTACAAAAACTGGGTACTTGGAAAAATGTTGATCGTGGTCTGAGTTCACAAGATTTGATTGTTCTCGATATGTCGAAAATGATAATTTTCATTTTTGATTCAATAATCCTTCCAAAATGTGTAGTAAACTAGAGCTAGACTTTCCACAGTACCTCTATAAGATTTCAGGATAAAAGTTTTTAGGATTCCGAGAATGCACAGAAAAATATTTGTCACAATTTTTTGTACACATACTGTTTTCAGCTGCTATAAATAGATTCATGAACTCTATTAGAAGTGAAAATAGAGGAACAAATCATAGAACGAAACCTGGCTAAAAGAGAAAAAGGAAATCAACTATTGTTTGAGTTTCTGAATTTTTGAGATTCGTAATTCCGACGTCACACGTGATGGTTCAAGCGTGGATAATTGTTAGCAGTGTTTTTTTCAAAATGTTAGAAGCAAAAATGTTAGTCTCAAGCCGAATTTTCTTCTAGAAAGGATAGTGTCTAGTATCTGAATATAGATTTTGTTGATTCTATAAAACAGGGTTATGCTACTCACCGTCGTCGGAAGAACCACGAAGCTTGTGGTGGTGGTGGCTGACGAGCCACCGAGTGTGGACCAAAGGAGATCTCACGGAAACGCTCAAGGCGTTGCAGTTGTTTCTTGAGATTGTCCTTGTATGCGACAAGAGTGTTGTCATCTAGCTGAAACTGATTCATGAAGAACATCAAGTCTTCAAGATAGTTCCTACTTTATGCAAATAGTTGAATCTCTTCGCGTTAGCCGACAATCTCTTGTACGGGTCTCTGGTGTTCTGCTCCACCGGATCAGCGTTGCGTTCTTCAATACGCTGAACAAAGTCGCGGTCCTCGAAACTGTTGGAGTAGCGACGTTGACGACCGCCACTTCCGCCTCCGTTCTTCTGTCCGGCACGGTCTGAAAATTACTGACGTTTTCTAGTCAGCGTAGCATCATTCCTACTTCTGCTCAGACTACGACTTGGTTTTCCCTGCCGATAGGACTCCGGACTGTGTCCAGTCCGGATGCGACGGCAACATTCGACCTTCTCGGCCGCGTCCAACTTCTTGCGCAACTCAGCCATTTTGACCAATTGAGCTTCTCTGCAACCAAAATTTGCGTTTCTGAAACACTTTGATAATCTGTACCTGTTCTTGAGCATCATGTCCATCATGGCGTGGTGACGCGCGTAGACTTGGTCATCGTTCAAGTTGAGCGTCGACTCCAGCTGCAAAGAGAGCAAGGTATTTGGTAAACTGACAAAATAATCATCCACTTCGATGTTTCAACAAATAAAATTATTTCGAAAAGTTCTCAATTTTCCGGATCAATCCTCTTTTCAAATTTCAATTCGAATCCTATTGTTTCCTTGAAGCCCTACTCATTTCTACCCCCTTAATTCTTCTCCCTCTCCTTCTCTCTCGTCACAATTGAATCATATAATCGAGGTTAGTCCAGCCGTGAAATGAAATGTGTGCGAGAACGAAATTATGACGCCTTCTTCCCCCTATATTCTTGGGGGTCGTATTTTTGCAATCTGGCGCACTCAATTACCTGTTTGCATGTGTATATCTGGCATAACCACAACGTGTAATCCTCTTAGCCCCCTGTCGTGTGAAATGACCTGGTCAGGGTGAGAACCGATTGGAGGATAGGAAAGGATTTAAATACCGTAACCGTTGAGAATCTTTAATTTTGATGATATTCAGTGTAAAATGGTAAACGTCAAGATTGTAATAAACATCCACAGATAAAGTTTCACTGAGTTTTTGTGAGTGTGTTGAGCAAATCTACATCTTCGTTTCGGAGACAGAGTTTTTTTTTCTCGATATCCTCTGTGAAGCTACACGTATAGAACCCTGCTTCGCACTAATCCTTCGGGTCACTTTTGAGCTACCCAACAAACTCGACTATTCTGAAAATAGTTGTGTGTCAACTACAAAAATATAGACATAAAACTGCTCGATGTACCCTTAAAAACATCATTCCCGAATCCGAACATACCCTCAGCAGTCCCTATGTATATTAGTCTCTTGTTCGAACCCAGGTGTCCTAATTTAGTACTGTGTACTCTATTACTATCCAACCTATTCCTATTAAACCATGTGCACAAACAATCCCTTGTTGTTCTACTGACCTCTCCCCATCCCTTTTTCCCTTTCCATTTTGTGCACCAAACCGCCTCCGAAAACGTTCAATTATGATGACATATTCCCAGGGGTGTCACAAAAACTTGTCCTCTTTTTCTGCTCCAAACTTCTTTTTTCTTGCTTTCCAGAAGAAAAAGGAATAGATGATAATGCTTTTTGAAAGTCTACTAAAAAGTGGGAAGAAGAAAATCGGGAAATCTAGGGTTCCCTAAGGAGAACAATCGGGAGGATGAGCCGCGGATGAGAATGAGAATGTGCCACACTCACCAAGCCCATCTTTTGCAGGTGTTTTTGCATATGCGGCAGAGCGAAGTATTGACGCAGATGGATATCATAGAGCGGATTGTAGTTGTCGAGAAGACTATCCGCCATGATTGCAGTACTGATGTCTTCCGACAATTACTTGAATTACCTGAAAGCATTGAAGTATTCAAAATGAAGTTGATTTTAAGGAAAGCTGGAAGAAAAATTAAGAAATGAGGAGACGTAAAGAACATAGAGATTGCAAAATCCCAACGCTCAACGAAACAGAGAGTATGAGTTCTGAGAGCTCCAAAAGCTCCGAGAGCTATGTGCGCTGTAAAAACGAAGAAGAGAGAGAGAGAGAGAAAGAGTCACAGCCAGAGCCGTTGCTCCAGTCCATATGGAATTATCACCATTAGCAACCGGAGGTGAAACGGAGCACACCGAATGCCCCGTCTCTTTTTCAGTGAGCTCATAAGCCCCCGGCAGTGCCAGGCGTGCCCGAGTAAAGCGGTGTTCATGGGAAAGAGGAGAGTCACAAAATCCAGCTGGAAAGGAAAGACGGGGGAAATCCATACACTCTTATCAGATTTTATATTCTTTCGTCGGTGACGAAGGCAGGACGTGGAAAGGGAGAGAGGGAAAGAAACAGTGGCTGGAAATGGGGATTTGAGAAAAAAGACGTTTTGTGATTGTTAGTTTGAGAATACCTAAAAAGTTATATACTTTATAAGTTATGCACCACAGTGAATCAAATCTGGTTTTCAAAAAATTTACTAGTTTCCGAACTTGCGAAAAGAAGTAGTCCCCGAATTTCAAAACATCAGCATTTCAGAGTCACATAATCTCAAAATCTTAGAATTCTGAGAATCTCCAGAATCATAGAACCAAATCAATAGACTTTTGTCAACGTTCCCAATGCTCTGACTTTTGAGGTAAGCCCAAAAAGAGCAAGGAGCAACGTAAAAGAGGCGGTGTGAAAGTGGAGAGAAAACGCAATTTTCGAGTTCACGGAAGTAACGAAACGTTTTGCATCTACATATTCATAGGCTTCTGAAGGCAAGGAGAAGGAAAAATTCGTTTTGAAAAATTCATAGGTACACATGATGGAGGCCCTAGGGCAAACGCGTAGGAGTGTTTAACGAGACATTTTAGTTGAAAAAATTGTCACACTTATTTGACATTACACAGATAAGGAACGCTGCAAAAATAGGCACTAAACCTCCCTAGAATTGAGAAAAATGATAAGAACTATGGAACGTGGAAATGTATATGGCAGAACAAACATGACATAATCGGATGAAAAAAATAGGGAAATTATGAGAGTTTTAGTCAACAAACCAAAGAGGGGAACATGTGTTAGCATAATTTTTGGTTCTGAGAGAATGGGAGAAAACAAAGCTTTTTTTTTTGGTAATTCAAGAAGATTTTCAGTGATTTCCTGAAATTTGAAATTCGAGTGCCAACTCTAAAAGTCGATTTTTCTACTTGCTCTTTTTTGTGAAATCCGATAGCCTTTTTCTCTCATACACAACCTTTCCTCTCATACTTTTTTTTCACTCACAAAAAGGACACGGAAAAGAACAATAAACACAATTCAGAATAGAGTGGTTAGAAGGGGGAAGAGGACGGGTGTCCGAGAAGAGTAACAGAAAAGTGAGTGTATGGAGAGAAAGAAGGACGGGGCTAGAGGAAACGGGCGGTTCAATTAACCCATAGGGGAGGAGCCGGATTTGGCAGAGAATGTGAGAGATGGTGAGAAAGAGAATATGAGGAGCGTGGTGAAGGAGAAAAAAAACCGGAGAGGAGAACGGATGAGATGGGAGACGACGTCATGACTGGAACTGAGTTTTGAAAGGATGTGCACACTTTTGCAAATTTTCCCAAAAGAAATAGAGGTCGCAGCTCGAGTTGATTCTACTGTTTTCCATTAAACAAGACCAAAACATTTTAAGGTTCTAAGACTCAAAGATTTGGAGGTGTTGGCCAAAGAAACATTTAAACATTTATAGGATTGAGAATCTTATCTCTGAAGTAACTTGGAAACCTGGATCATTTACCCCTCTCTTTTCACAAGTTCCTATCTTCCAAACGTGTTTTATGATATATCACTTATCCGCTTCAGATGATAACGTTGTGCTCATTCAAACCCTTTCTGAATTTTGGGGAAAATATTTGTTTCAAAGACATCATGAAGTGCTGATGTTCTCAGTATCCTGAACATTTTCTGGCATTTCTGAACTTTGACATTATCAACAGTGGTGTGTTTCCAATCCAACTGAACATTTTCGATTTTAGAAAAATAGGACCTGATTTGTAATTTTGAATATTGGAAAAAAATAGGAAACTCGCAATTTCCTACCACAGCCTAAACCAGGAAGCCCTTCATAATACGAAGCCGTTTCCATCTCATTTCCTCTCCGAAACGTATCATCAAGTTCATTTTTGTTTACTGCCTAGCCCAGGGGTACTTTGCGCGAGAAAAAGAAGAAGATGGTGGCGACCCGTCCATCTAATTAAAGCGGGGTGCTCCAAGGGCTAAAATTAGAGGTGCCTATTCCTATTCCCATTGGGGGCTTCTAGAAACCTGAAAGAAAATGACACAAACAAAAATGGTGAAAGCTGAAGAAAGGCAAATCGATAACTTAATTAGAGAAGTAGAGAAGAAAGAGGAGAAAAAAACGGGGGAAAGATGCTTAAAGCTTTTTCTAGTTTTTCTGCTAACTTTTCCAGGGAGCCATTTTCTGAGCAATAAAATTGTTTAAGTCCTGAAGTAGTTCTTGAAGAATGTTGCTAAAATTTGTAAAATGACCCATCTCATGCGAGTGGCTCCTAGAATCATAATTGAAAAGCGTTTTTTTCAGACTCCAGTTCCACTTCTGATTCTGGAAGTACTCAGAAATTTTTATGATTCTTGTTTTCCAAAACATGAATGTTGTGTTGAAAACAGTTTGGATTTACTTGGCAAGAAAATTTTAAATAATATGAGCAAACATGGATCATCGAACAATGTGACCGTCACAATTTCTCATCCTCTACTGCATTACAGACTAATTTCATATCCATAAACCTCTTCTTCCTCTTCTCCCTCTTCCACTCTGTTTTTCCATTTCCTCGGACTAATTGGCCTCCTCCCCCTCCTTCCCGTTCACCCACCAAAGAAAACGATAGAGGAAGGTTATTGCCATAAATGAGCTCATAAATGTGCACCCCCTCACCCCATTTCGTCTTTTTGCGCGAAAATGAGTGAAGGGGGATGCGTGGTGGTGAAGAGAGAGGGGGAAGTAGAGTCACTTCGAAACTGACCCAGCTGCCTTGACCAGCTTCAAAACCGGTTGACCGCGTGTGTGGTCAAATAGGCATATGAAGGGACATGCGGTCCCAATGGGAGAACGGAGGAATGAATGAATTTGAGGGACATGTTGAAGAGAGGGGACATAGTAAAGAAGATGTTTAAAATATGAAACTAAGAAATTTAAGAGTTAAAAGAGACTCGGTCCGCATAAGAATAACACGTTGGGTGATATCTGCTAGACTGGAAAATCAGATGATGATATAAACCAGAAAAAGAAAACTTTGTGCACGTCACCCGCTTTTCTATGTCAAAAAGATCATACAAAGAATGGAATTTGAGCCTTGGTCGGCGGGATCATTCCTTGTTCATCGTTTCAAGCTGTGAACAATGTTTTTGAAAGCTTTAGAAAATTCTGAAAGATTCTGAAGGACACATAGGGATTTTTCGACGGCTTTGGATTTTTTCTCAATTACGAGTCGCACAATGTTGACAAAAAAAGTGTCACGACAATAGTGAATTCTGAAACAATATACTGTATCTCATCACTTGAACTTCTGAACATTATTATTTTTCTCCTTTTCTGAATTCATTTTTGAGGATTCCGCATGGACGGTGAGAATAGTGATATGAAAGTGTGAAATGAAATCTCTCAAAATCCAAAGCTCCTCTCGAAAGCTGGTCAACATACACAAAATATAAGAACCCGAGATCAAACTAAAATCCGTGCAAAAGATTTAAAACTTGTGAAGCCGACCCGTATTTGTCTCTTCCTCCTCTACCAGTTAAGAAGACTGAAGGCTAAGCGATGGTGACACACACAAACATGTACATATATTTCATTTTTCGACGAAACCACACAACAAGAGATTCTGAGGGAAGGGAGGGAGGATGACCAGATGGACAAATTTTTATATATCCTCGAATGTCAGGCCATCTCCAGAGCCATCTCCGTGAAGACGGACATCTGGGTCATGGTGTATGAATGACTTTTTGATGGTGGAAGAGAGATATGAAGTACCTGTTGAGTTTAGGACTCTTTGAACTGTGAGTCTTCCAAAATGATCCATTGACACAACGTCAAAGAATAGGCAATCTTTGAAAACTTTCGTTTTTCAATTTCTGATTTCATATTTTTCATTTGAAAGAAGCCTACGTTTTCACAAATTTTATTTTTGATTCTTCTGAATCTCCCAAATCTGCAGAGTTTCAAGTTTTCAAAACACTAAAACCTTTAAAAAACCTATAATCAAAAATTTAAAGAATCCGAAAAATGTTCAAGAAACATTTGCTTTCTGAAAACTCTCCAAAATGTTGTTGATATGAAAAGGCCATTTCTAAAATTCAAGAGCAATAGCAGAAGTTTAGAAGAGTACCAATAGAACTTCCCCGAAGGAAATGGAATTTTTCTTACCAAAGCCTCAACGCGGACCTCAGTAAAAAAGACAACATTAATTAAGCGTTTGCGCCTGGTCTTGGCTCAAAAAAGCCTCAAAACCAGCGACAATAAGACTCAAACTAAGTAAGAAGAGACGAGAGAGAAAATGAAAAAATGAAATTGCTGAAAAAGGGACGACGACGACGGCAAAATCTTCCCTCGCTCATACACTAAATGAATTATACATAGTGTTGTTGATTCCTTGCATTGCGCGTCAAGATCTTTTCTCTTGAGAATGTGTTGGGAAGAAGAAAACGGAGGATGGATGGAGGTTGATTGCACTTGAGACCCTCCTTCCGGCCCTCTCTTTATTCTGTTGCTTTTTTTGGTTAAAAACTACGTCATATGGAGAATAAAACGGAATGCTGATTTTTGGAGGGTCAAACAATGAAAGCGAAGAATGTGAGGAGGGAATCAGCAATCAAGAAGAGCATGCTCCACGAACAACTTTTCAGATGTCACATTTTCAAAATGGCAGAATCTGAGAATTACGGAATCTTAGGAGATTCCCAAGCTGGAAGCGTCAGATATGAGGTGAAGGCATCAGACGAAAAAAGCGAAATTCAAAATAATCTACACTTTCTTCAAAATCCTCACTTTTCTGGGTCTCGTTTCCAGGCTCAACCATTTCCAATCTGTTCCCTAAAATCCCACTCTTTTCTTTTAAATTAAGTCTCTCGAAAGCTCGAGAAAATGGTTTTTGGAGAACGTGTCCCCTGAGTGTCCCATCTTTTCAATTCCCACAACCCTCAAACGAGAAAGAAAGGAAATTTTCAAAGTTTTGTTTGGGAACGAACAAATCTATTCTCAAGACTAAAGCCATTCGAAACTTCAAATTCCACAGTTTTTAGTTCCTTTTTTTATAGACTAAAATGAAAAGAGAATGAAGGGAGAAAGAACATAAAATTTCACGGTTGAGAAGAAACGAGATGAACGAAGGGCTCTCCAACATATAAACCTCAAGATATATGATTTGTCGCACATGTGAGAAGAGAGAATAACTATCGGATTTCATTTGTCAATGATTCTTGTTCTATTTGAAGGATAAGTGACAAAGCAACAAATAAACATGGAAGAGAACTTTCTCATGGCGAAAAGCTACCTTCTTTTCCACTTCCTCTCTCAAAAAAGTGCCCCAGCTTACTTAAAAAGAGCACACTCAGGAAAAGAGCCGACTCGGGGCAGAAGGATTAGCAGTGTTCTGTGAGAATGGCAAGAAAAAACTTGGCAAAGTGAGAATGAGAGAGAACGAGAGAGAAATAGTGCAGCCATTTTTTGGCTGTGGTTTTGCTTTCCGTTTTGACGGAGTGTGGAGGTTTGAGCATAGAGGATCTGCTTCTTTTTCTTTTCTCTTCTTTCAAAAGATTCACGTACATACAAACGAGATTTTGAGTCGGAGTCAGCGGGGATAGAAGGGGTGTTGAAATCTGATATATATGTATAAAAAAACGAGGAAAAGTGGAAAGCAAAGGGGATCAAATACAGATTTAGGCGAAAATCGTTCAAATACCTTTCGGGAATAAAAGTTCAGTTGTTCAAAGTGTCAATGAGTCATATGAGGATTTGTTGTTTTCTCATACACTGTTCCAGGTATCCGTCCAAAAATGACTCATTTCTGAGTTATCTGAAAAATGAACTCAGACAATTCAGAAGAATCGAATTAAATACAAAATCTGTTTTTGATTCCAATTGACTACTCTGAAATTTTCCATAATTTTTTCCACCCATGAATTTCGAGTTATCATGTTCTCAGTCACTCATCAGATTCCTAAAATTGCAAACTCGCTTAAGGAGACCAGGCTTTTGAACACAAAAAAACCTGACAAAAAACTCTCAGAAACTCGAAAAAATTCTATACGAAATCAGCTAATCACTTCCTTTTTGAACCGAATTCATAAAGAACTTGTTTTTAGAGGAAGACACAAGCTACGAAGAAAACTATGGAAAAAGATAGTGATTCTCGACAATTAATCCTCCGTGGTAAATCATCTTCAATGAATGGGTATTCCATAGACTCAACCTTGTCCTCCTCCCCACCTCCTTGTTTTCATTCTCCACCTCAATTGAGGTCATTTAACCCCACTACACATACACTTACCAAACGCTGATTCTTTCTCTTTTTCCTCTACCACAACTATTCATCGTTAAATACTCATAATGATGAGAGAGAGAAAGAGGGATCAGAAAAAACTACAATGAATGATGAACACACGTCATTGATCTCATTCAATTCTTGGCAGGATGAATTGGTTTTGATCGAGTGACTAACAGTGTGTACAGTTTATGCAAAAACTGGATAATCGAGGAGAAGAGGATGATGGATGGAGTCGTTAAGGGCTTGCATGTTTCAAGTTGGGAATTGCTTTACTGCTGAAATTATGCCTTGGAAAACGGAAAAGTAGAAAGGGTTACGCTTCAAGGGAGCATAAAACGATATGGTAACAAATTTCTATATATTCTGAGCCGGATAATGAAAGAAATCCATGATAGCTGAAACTGTGGATGCAGAATTCACATTTGGTTACAAAACTCTCTTGGACATGCTGCTAGAATGCAGAGCTGATAAAATTTAACTTTCAAAACCTGTCGAATCACAATCGCTTGATTTTGATTCTAGATTTTGGATTCTGGATTTGATTTTAAAATTCTGACACACTGCTCAACTCATACTGGGCCCATGAGAAGTAATTCTAATAACATTACAAGATTCGGACATTCTTCGAGATTATATAATTGCAAAATTTTTTCAAGGTTTTCAAGATAAGAGCGTTCTGAGTCTTTCTGATCAAGATTCTTGAACTTTTCAAGGAGGTCTTCGTTGTCCTGAAAATGACATTCTTGAGATTAAGTTGCTTTCTGACTAACTACATATACTAGCCAAACCGAGAAAATGTAAACCTGTGTTTACACGAAAAAATAATGACTCCGGTTTTGTAATCCGACTCGACCCACACCTATGTGTGTTATTTCACAACAATTCATACTTAATAGTTGCGAAAAACTAGCAAATTCAAACCTTTTCTCGTCCTCTCTACCTAGCCGAAAAAAGGAAATGATACAAACAAATGTTTACGATGAATGAACGAATTGAAATAAAACACGGGGCGCAAATACGGAAAATGGGGGAGTCCCCCCGGCGAGTGACCAAATAAATGAGTCGGAATGTACTACCTATTCAATAACCGCTGTTCAAATACCATAGTCGTCTCTCAATTGGAGAAATAAAATTGAGGGGAACAAATTAAAACGCTTTATTATGATGTGGTTATAAGGGATTCTAAATAGTTATGGAGGTTTCAATGCATTCTATATACCCTGCATTTTTCTCGGAGATTCGGGAAAGTTTCAGTAATTCTGACTGATGTGAAGGTTTGAAAGCATTAGGATAACTTTAAAATTGTAAAATTTCGGATGCAAAAATTCTTTTTTTTAATGAATGCTCTTCAGTAGAGCCATTCTCAGAATAGAAAATCTGATGTGAGGGTGAAAAATTTTAAGATTCTAAAGGTTCAGTTCTCTGTCTCTCAAAAATTTCAATGATTCTCCACGTTCATGGGAAAATCTGGAAGACTCGGACATTCGAAAATGATCTTTCAATCTCCAGAGTTTGAAATGCAAAAAAACCCAGATACGGAATCGAACTCGGAGAAAAGTTTCGTTAACAGTGTCTGGAAGACAGATCTCTAGGCTAGAATCTCACCAAAACATTGAATCCCTAGTGTAGGTATTGGTCTCAGAATGACACAATTTGTCAGCCAATACCCGCGTGCCAACACTGACCGCAATCTGCGGCTTCTTCGAGCTGTCATTGAAGTAAGGGAAGATCGGATGGGTCACGAATACCCAAAAACTTATCGTTAGCGACCAAAAAAAATATATTGGCAAGTTTCATGTGTTTCGGTCGCCTGGGTCTTGAGTACCACCACGATACATTTGTCCGGGTAATTATGGACCACCCTGTAAGGTTCAGATTCTATAATACTTTTTCAGGCCATCTGAAATCTACAAATCCCACACTTTTAGAGTGAATCACTAAATACCAATCAGCTAAACAGCCTTTTGGACAGTTTTAATCATTCTCAGCTTTTCCAGAGCTCCATTTTTTATTTATTCAGTTGAGATTGTTGACACACATTTTTAAGACCAGACAAATCGTTCAATTTTCCCCAGAAAAACCAAAATCTATCAAATGTTGCGTCTTGTGCCATACATTTGTAATCGCAGTTCATTTTTCATAAATTCATCGAAAAAAGAAGGTAAGGGTAATAGAAACATGAAAACGGAAGCCTTGAGTTTTTGAAATGTCAAGGGGACAACAGATTGAGAATATGGAAGAGTTTGGAGAAGTAAGAATGCATAGAAACAAATTAAAAAAATTCAATAAATTAAAAAGAGAAATACCAGTAAGAGTGAAAGAAATTGTTGGGAGAGACGAAAATGGGATGGGAGGGAAAGTGAGATTTTATTATTTCAATTTACATTGAAAACTCAAAAAAGGCAAATACATTTCTAATTCACACTATAATAGTTGATTTTTTTTTTCCAAATGAGCACCATTTTTTGATGAGCAGAAGATAATGACAAAACCTAAGAAGCCAACAAGAGTACAACGGGGGAAACAGTCATCGAAAATTTGATCTACCCATTATGGGCTTGGAAATTGTACAGTGTTGTCCCCAACGCCGTGAATGGTGGGGGTCTGTATAAGGCACCAAGGGTGTCTTGCTTAGGTACTTGGTTTGGATCTGGTTGTGGTTGCAGACTGAACTGGGCAGCTTGCTGGGAAACTGCTTCTCTTTGGGGCGCTTGAATGTTGACTCGCTGAAGCTGGAATACGTTTGGGTTCGAGTCAGGAACAGGTATATTCAGCTTTGAAAAAATTTTATGGAGAGTCTTGAATTCATTTAAAAAATCATTTTTTATCCAGTTTTCATTATTACTCAAGCTAGAACTCTACTAAATAAACTAACTTTTCTTCCAGTTTATCTCCCAACGACTACTAGATTATGTTATTTTTTGATTATTTCAGACTCTCGTACTCACTTTTGGATCCTGTCCAATAGCTGGTTGCTGTTGTGGAGGAGCGAAGAACTGTGGAGCTGCTGGTGGTGCTCCGAAAGTAGGCATTTGCAAGACAAATGGACTTTGTGGGTTTGTGAGCAATGATTTAGTGTATACATCCAAGTTATTCAATTGGTCCGGTTGCACATTTGGAGCTGCTGGAATTCCATAAACTGGTGCAGGCTGTTGGAATCCGCCACCATTAAGTCCATAACCTCCACCATTCAATCCGAAAACTTGAGGTTGTGGTTGTGGTTGGAAGAAGGCGAATTGATGATGGTGTGGTTGCAATGGTGCCAATTGAGGTGCTTGTGGGACACCAAACATTGCTGGTGGTGGAGGTGGTGGTGGAGCTGGAGGAGCTGCTGGGAATTGGAAGAAGTTTGGTTGGGGGAGTCCGAATTGAGGGAATGGTGGTAGTGGAGCGAAGACAAATGGATTTGGTGGCACTGTAGCTTGAGTGACTTGCTCGACCTGGAAAATAGATTCCTATTGTTCATTAAAATCTCGAAGTAATTATTATTATCAAAAATCTCAAGTTGAATCAGAACAAAATTTGAATCTCTCAAGCAGAAATAGAAACGTGTCTCTGTCTCTTGGTTTGATGTTTTTTCGTTGATTTTTACATACATAATTCATTTCAAGACATTTTTTAGACATCTTTTCAAACACAATTTCACCTCATATTTTGAGAGTTGACAGTTAAAAATTTTTCCTAATCTCAGAATCTTCAAAATTTCAAAGCTGAGTCCAACACAAACCTGAATTTGAACTGGGGGCGCAATTGTAGTTGGTGCCTGAGTGGTAGTTGGAACAACTCTTCTTGGCTTTGGTGTCAATATTCTTCTCGTGTACGGATGATTTTTCGGTGGCGGTGTTGCCGACTCCACCGGTTCTTCTTTGTGTTTATGTTGCTCAGCAGTTGGGCTGGAATCAATCATAAAAGCATCAACCTTGGAAACAAAGACTTACTCAAAAATAGTGGCTCCAAAACTTCCAATGAATGGCTCTCTTCCCTTCTTTTCACCATCATGACCTTCGACGAATGGGGAAACAACGCTGAAAGTTTTTCACACTCAGCAAACTCAATTAGTGTAAAACCTTACTTATGAGTTGAAGAGGTCTTCGGTTTCCTTTTGTATGGCCTGTCTTTCGGCACTTTTTTCTCTCTTGCAATGTGTGGATGGTTATCGTGTCCCATGTTCATTGCCGAATTGGTAGCATTGCCCAAGACTCTTCTGATCTCTGATTCTACGTCATCATCATCTGAAAAATACTGTTCTCAGAATCCTCAGGAGCCTGATAACACAAGAGCTTCAGAATGACAAAACGCTATTCTTCGCAAACTCACATGCAACTTCAAACTCTGGCGGGTCTGGAAGACAATTCATACGACGGACTGTAACTTCATAGTAGGTTCTGAAAAAAGTCGGGTTGGTATTTCTGCCCAATCTTTTTCCAGATCATTAGTTTCACGGAATTTTAAATATCATTTTTTCCCAAATTCCCCTCTCTCAAAATTGTCTCATCTGTAGATCAAGTTTATGACGATGTGATAGATCCAAAAACAACACCATACGTAATCACTGTGTGTGAAATCCGGATTTTTGGCTGTCAACGCATCGTTGATCGCACCTCATTCTCATATTTTATCAAATGATGATAGTGATGACACAACGAATGCTATGGATATTCAAAATTCCAGGGATCAGTCGTTTTCTTGTATGCTTTCGTCCCTCATACTCGGAAAAAACGAGAGAGAAAAAAAAAACGATGAAAAGGAAGATTTCAATCAAGACGAGCGTTGAGGGGATTCAGATGTTATCTTACACTAGCTTCAGCGTAGATTAGAGATTTATGTGGCAAGCTGTATTCGTTCTCGTATACATTTCATGTTGGTTTACAAAAGTGTAAAACTGGAGAGATTGGAATTTGTGACAACAGTTGTTCATAATGGGGTACACCTATGTTGATTTGGTGATCAGATGAACTGTAGACAAAAAATGAAATTGAATTCTCAGGAAAAATATAGTCGCTGTTCCGAACTGAATATGCAAAATGGCTCCAAATTTTTAAAACTTTGGTGATGTCCAGTTAAAAAAGAGACATTCGAGGTCGAGAAACATTGTTCTCTGCTATGAGATTTGTCATTATGCATGGCTCATTTTAATGTAATTTTTCCATTTGGTATCTACAACATGTAAGGGCTAGATAGTTTGAATACTTATCAAATTTCATGCAGTTCGAAAAATTTTGAATCACGCTTTCAAGTCTTAACATTGGCTTATTTTGAAATGAACATTTGAAAAGTTTTTCACCACAGTGCGCCATCATACAAGAACTCTTTTCTGCTTGTGTTTTTCTTGGAAGGTATCAAAAATCAGTCCAAAACTATGAAACTTTTGTCTTCTTCCCTCAATCTTCCCTTCTCCCAACTTTCTCTCCCTTGAGGCCTCATAAAAATTGTGTTCAAAGAAGCGTAAAAATTTTATCAGCTTTTCTTTCCCTCTTTTTTCTTCTCTGTCTTCTCTTCTTATCATCTCTTGATGTAGAAAAAGAAGAGAAGCGGAAATCAAAAAAGATAAAACCCCCACGAAATTACCGTTTCGGATCGTCCGGGTCCACCAGCTTCCTCACGTTGGCAATGACATCAAACGAAATCTGTCGACCCTCGCGAACGACTTCTCCACCAGTCACTGCTTCTCCTGGAACAAACGAATTAATCAAAACCGTCAATAAATCCTAAAATAAATAGTTTTCTGTGTTCCTGAGAGGAACCAATTTGGTTTTAGAGTACGCAAGAAATCACCTGCTGAGATTGTGGTGACACCAACATCCTGTGAAAAGCGAAGTCCTTCAAATGTGCAGCATTGAAGGACCAATCTGAAGATGAATTATAATGATTGTTTTCAATTATTCAGTGTCAAGGAAAGGAAAATTTAGAGAGAATCTGGATGTGAGCTTATTACTAGAGGTAAAAAAAAACGAGCAAATTTGAGGAGCTGAAAATGTAACTGATGGAGATCGACTGCAGTATTTCAACTTGTGCTCTTAGTTTTCACTCTCTGTTTATATTTTTTCTAATGGTATTGGCCACATTGAACTGCAAACCCCTATGCGAATGGATTCAAAAACCTACGGTTGTCTCGGATGATCAATGAAGTCGATTCCTCCAACCCACTGGTTTTTCTTGGTACACGCAAAGTCGGAGAATTGGCCGGGACATTCCTGAAAAAGGTTCCAATGTTGATCTTTTGATCTACTTTCTTCCCAAAACCAATTTATTATGAACAAGGAACACCGCACGTCGTCACCCCTTCTTTTCCATCAAAATCCCTTTTTTTCTTGAAAAGATGAACATGAAAATGACCTAATCGAATAGACGTGATACGCGATTGATCTTATCTCCATTCACAACGTTTTTGCGCGCGCTGACGACATTAGAGATGGTGTTTCTTCTTTCCTTCCCTTTTTTTTTAGTCTAGGTGAAAGGGAACTGTTCTCATTTTGAGAAGAAGGAGAAATAATCAGATTTCACTAATTGATCGCATTTCGTTGGGTTATCAGTTGTGATAATGAACAGGTCAATTGGTAGATTAGGCATGAGGAATTGGATATATGAAAAAAAAAGAGGGGATTGGATTTTTTACAATGGAAAACTGAATATCCCTGTATATTCAGAATCTTGGTGTGGCAACAGGGTTGAGAACAATCGACAAGAAAATGTTGAATTTGGATGCTGAAAAATATATTAAGAACGGGTCCCGGACCCAGCATACAAAACGTTGAAAGTCAACCAAAACTTGCTAAAAATTTGAGCTTCTCACCAGCCACATAACATAATGAATAATGAATATAAAAAATCTAAGATTCGGATTCTGAAACATTTCGGGAATTGGAAATACTGCACATCAGAGATTCTCGGAGCCCCAGATTCTTACAATCCTTTGGTTCTGTTGTTGAGTCACTTTTTAGATTTTCAAGCAAAACCAGAAATGACTATTCGAACTTTTACCATGAACATGTACCAAAAAAATTTCAACTATGCCATATATTACCAAACCCCTATTTCCGTTTTGTCAATTCAACCCATTGCTCTTTCCCATTTCAACCTTTTACCTATTTTTGTTTTCATTACTGTTTCTACCCTGTACACTTGACCGCCACTCGAAAAACCATAAGGAAGCAATAATCTCAAGTGTTCACCTCCCCCCCCCCCCCTTTTCCCGG